>CM057386.1:80440219-80835219 GCA_030015415.1 Cynopterus sphinx | reverse complement strand
TTTCAAATCTCTTTAAATGGTAAAAAGTGCAGGTATAAGAGCTCTTTACTAAGGTATAGACTTGCGCAGCAGTAAAGGCATAAATATCTGAGGAATGAAGAATTGATACAGAATTACAACATTGTAGGGAACCGAGACAAGCTCGTTCTTAGCCATCCACATCCATTCCCCTTCTTCTTCCAGGGGGCTGACCTAAAGTGATTTAAATAGAAGGGCTCCTATACTTTTAGATTTCCAATTGTTTTGAGCCAATGGCGATCCCAGCAGAAGATGTGAGGAAGGAAATGTGTTGGGGGCATTTTTAATCTTGGCTCCCTTGTTGACACTTGATCAGAAGTTACTGTTCCTGGCGAGGCAACCAACTGACACAATTTCCAGGCTCCAAGAAATGCCCTACCATCACCTTTCAGACTGAGAGGTGGGTGGTTAACAGCTTGGCAGATACTAGCTGTGTGGTCCACTATTCTTTGTGGTTCCTCTATACTCGCAGTTTTGAAGTAACTGCCTTTTTGTAAGTAAACGTCTCAGATTATCTTATTTTAAGTATTTTTTATTGTGACTTTATACATTTACTCTAACAAATTAACCATTATGATTTTATAGACCAAATTATAAATATATTTACACATAAAAACACAAACACTATTTTTAATTCATTCAGTGGCCACTAACAGCATGACAACTATGTTGAGGTATTCTTGACTTTTTTCTTTTTTTAGTGTCTAGAAAGGACTTTGAGAGATCCAAACAGTATATGTCAGGTTGTGCCTGGACCAGCCACATGAACTGAAGGGATTTGTATTTCCTCATACATATTGTGAAGCAAAGAAAGACATATGTTGGGAATAAAATATCAGGCACCAGAAGAAATATTTGAGTTGTGCTTAAATCATGCACCAGAGGAGCCACAGGAATGGACAACCCTATAAAAGAGCAATAGAGATTACATGAGTAGAAGATAAAGAATGCTCTTGGACAGGAGAATTTTATGGAGTATTACAGGGACCCTGCCTGTATAAAGAGCTAATGGTAGTTCATTTAAAAATTTGGTCTGAGGGATTCAGATCACTGTGAGAGAAATTTATGTAGACTATGGATATACTGATGGAAAAATGTCACCAAGGACTTCCTGTGCTCTCATAGTTGTGAGAGAACAGGAGGAGAAAAACAAGGAGGTAATATGTGTTTTCTACACAGAATAAAATCTGTCAACTTGACTGTAGAGGTGCAGACTTGGGGAGCAGGAAGTGATGCTCACCCTTGAAGTTCAGTCCTCCAGAAGCAAGTATCTAGAGTAGAATAGGATACGCAGATACCCTCCTAACATTTGGTCACAGGCCTCATAATAGATTTAAGTCTTGTTCTAAAATGTGCTGGACCCAGGTAGAAAGCAAGCACCATCTCCCAGTTCCCCTCCTTTTTGAATTCTATGTCTAGTATATTTGTCATAACAGAGTTGATTCACATAGACAGGGTCAGAAGTAGTCTGGCTCTTACTGAGGGAGTGTCAGGAAGGAGCAAGAAATATGAACCTTCCCAGGTAGAAATCACCAGCCCTAGGAAAAAAAATCTCTCCTCAAAATGGCCTCACAGTTGGTTTGGCCCACCCTCTTAGAAAAGAAAATGAAGGCTTAAATTAGGGGAAGAGCCTTTGAGTTTTGACTTGGTAGAAGCCTGGATTCAACTAGTGAAATCATGTCAATCTTCTCATTGATTCTTTTAAGAAGAAACTTACTAGGTACCCACTCATGGAACAAATATTAAAAATTAGGTAAAATGACCCAAGCACTCATCTAGGCACTAGGGTCCTGCATTGTACGATACAGGCAAATCACTCTGCTTCATGAAACTTAGAGTCTAATGGGGACAATACCAGGAGACCAAATAAGAGGCCACTGAAATAGCACAGCCAGAGACTCAGTGGCATGAATGTGGTGACAGAAGGTATGTGGTAAGATATGGTCCAATTCTGACTATTTTGGACATAGAGACTGCAGGCTGTGATGGCCTGACCTCTCTTACACTTCCTCCTGCGCCAGAGGAAGTCTCTCCCACAATGTCTGACCCACATCTTATAGGAAAGCAGCTTAAGTAGATTTGCTGAAGGCAGCAAGTATTCACTGGGTAAGAACAAGGTTTTTAATACAAAGAAGACATTTTTTTAGGGGTAGATTTGCTTTTATTAAATTTATATTTTCTTATGATTTTGAGGTATACATTAATATAATGTGTGTGTGTGTGTGTGTGTCAAAGGGACTAGGGACTGTTAATTATAGCTTTTGTTTTTCTGAGTACATTATGCTAGTTGAGGACTAGGGCTAAAAGGATGAGAACACTGAAGGGATTTTTGTGGACATTTTACACACTAGCACTTAAGGTGTAATGCTGAGGATGTGCAGATTTATATGTCAGACCTCAGAAAAGCATTGGTTTCAAAACATAAAAAAGAACTGCATAGTGAAAAATCAGTATTTAAATAAATATTTGATTACATTTTAATTAAATGTCCATAAATGTATAACCTTATGTCAACTTCATTAATTGTTAAATTTTGATTTCTGAAAATAACAGTCATGATATATGAAAGCAATTTTTGGTTATATTTTCTTACTTTGCAAGAATCCATGAGTTATCATGATTAATACAGTACAATTAGAGCCAACTGTAATTTTACTGTAAGCCACTTCCAGCTAAGTAACTTCAAAAGCAAAACTGTAACAATTCTTTCATAATTGTTTACCACAGAATTCATTTAATGTGCTCTTTGAGTGTCCCATTGTGTCTGAGTAAAGGAGATAAGATGTCTAATAGAAGTCACAGGCAATCTTGGGGGGAAACAAAGACAGTGACAGGGTGACTCCAGTAAATGTCTTCATTCCCCATGGGGGCTTCAGTGAAAAGTTTAATATCTTGTGGACTTAGGATCCACAAAAATGCTGATCTTGCTTCAAGGTAAGATTGGAGAAAGATCAGAGGCTGCCTAGAATGAGAAAATTAAGTCTGGATAGCATTGAAATATGCTAAATGTTGACTCTGTGCTGTAAATTAAACAAGTTAAAAAGAATAAACAGAGATCACTGTTTTGAAAAAATATATATTGTAAACTGAAGTTTTGGTTTTAATTTGCAAAAGGTATGGATTCATTATATTCAAAAAAATTTGTTGTATATTTATAATTTGTGGATTGACAGAAAAGAAAATAAAGCTTACAGTTTTAAAAATGAACACCAGCTCTTAGAAAAGTGAATGACAAAAATGAATTATCCAAGAAATTTTCTTTGATCTTAAACAAAGGGAAAGCTACAAACCATAGCAGCATGTAACACTTTCATAATAAGAAAAAGACTGATATGTTGATAGGAGTATTTCTAACAGTTAACAAGAGGGGAAGAAAAAGTAAAAATTGTTAAAAAAATTATTTCCAGCAATAAATTGTCATCTTTTTAAACTGTAAGGTGCTAGGTGCTATATGTATTAAATCTATGCAAGTAATGGGAAGATTTGCACCAAGATTTTCTGCTATTATTAGATGATTAGAAATTTTGCCATTTCTCAAGTTCAATAGCTTGAGACACCTCTCTTTCCTATTTTCCATCTGAAATAAACCTCTCTCCCAATCCAAATCAAATATTATAAGAATATATATCTCTTTTTTGTTGCCTAATTTGTTAATTCCTATTCACAAATCCCAAAATATTATTTTCATGTACCATTTATGATTAACTCAGAAGAAGAGTAGATTTAACCAAGTTCTCATGCTAATTTTTTTTTTAATCCACAGTTTCAAAATATAGTGGTCTAGCAGAAGTCTTATTTCTCAACCAAAGGCAAGAGGCTAAAATCCAATTTAAATCACTGGTCAGAGAGAACGATGGAGCATTCAAGAACACTAATCTTGGGATTCAGGCAGCTCTGGGTTTGAATCATAAGTTTGCTTTTCACTGACCAGCCTTCATACTAATTTCTGTATGACTCAGTTTCTTAATTGATAACTCAGAGATTATGGAATAATTATAGTATTAATATATGTAAAACATTTTAAGCGTATAGCTTTAGAATTCAACAGTGAAACACATTATGTCTAGTTTTGTGTATTGTATGTTCAAGAGGAAGCTACAAGAGGCAAACTTTCAGAATCATTTACATTTATTTTTGGAATAATTACCATAAAATTTTCCATTATAAAATTATTTAATCTACTCAGAATAAACTCTCTAATCAACAAACACCACACATTCATGCTTTAGGATTGGTATTAAAAGCCACAGTACCTTAACCTTTAAGGGATACATTTGATGACTCATTCGTTATCTCATCATTATGGATGTTTCCTTTCTCTCTTGGGCTACTGGGTATCAATCTTGTGCCAGGCCTCATCAGGATGGATCCTGCAGCTTCTGCCAGAGATTTGATCATTAAAAGTAGGAGAGTGGAGGGACAAAATGCAACCTAGCGTTTGGAGCAAGTGTCCTTGAGCTATGAGTTGTTAATATTTGGCATCCTACAGAGTTGTTATAGTCTGAATAGCCTGTTATTCCCTTACTATGATCTGTTGCCTGGGGTATTCTGTTTCATTCCTTACTATAACTGGTTATATTTGAACTTATGAACTCTAATGTATTGTAGATATGATTATTGAACAAATATTGGCACCATTACTTCTGCCCATTGAGCTACAGAATATTTTGTTTATGCAAAGTAGACATTCTTCATTCATTGATGCTGATAAGATGCTGAAGACATCACTGGGATCTAGAGTCTCAATTCACAGATAAAATGAGTTAATATATCTTAAAGACTTAGACTGTGCTTCACATTAGTGTTTACTTTTGAAGGGAAAAAATAAAGCAAAAGACATAAATTCCTGTAGACACATGGAGACACAATCTATTTTGGCTTGAAAAGTAAGAATAAGATACAAATATCAGGCATATGGAGCCCAAGGCCACTTTCTTCCTTAAATCCTTGTTACAGGCCATGAATAAGGCTTAGAATTCCCACTCTGCACAGATAAAGGCCCATCATGCCCTCAGCCACTATCTCCTCTCCTTTAGGTAACATTTAGGTAACCTCAGCAAAGTGAGACGGTATCCCCAGAATTCTATGGAATGGTAAATTGTTTCCTTGTAAGTATTTTTCAACCTGAGAAAGATTTAGAATTTGGTATAGAAAAGTTTGAGAGAATCTACCCCATACTTTTATATATTTGGGTTAAAGAGTTGGTACTTTTTTGGTATTTTATGGGCTAAAAGTTTTAAAAGAATTTAACCTATAAAAGTAAATTTAACTCTGTACTTGATTTAGACTTGTAATTTTAAGTTGAAATCTTACCATTTATATGTGACACTAAAACATATAATATTCTTTGGTATCCAACATATTTATAAATTTAATTTACTAGAAGATATTTAAATATTCATGAAGATTTTAAGTCAGACAAATAATATATTTAAAAAAAATAAAATATATTTATTAGTGCCATTTATAATGTTTGTAGGTATTTAAGTAAATAGGAAATGTAATCAAATTTGATTCAAAGCACCCTTAAAGTGAATATTAAAATGTGCTGGACATATATGGGTATATATGTGTGTGTGTGTGTGTATCTATATACATACATATAGATACACACACATACATACATAAATACATAAATATACACACATACATATATGATTTGTAGGGACTACGTTTAAAATAAATTTTATAACTATAAGGGGTAAATATTGATTTTTAAAAACAGCCACAGTTGCTATTATTGCTGCCATTATCATCACCATCATCATTGGTTTTTGTATAAGTTTGCTAGGGCTGCCATAACTAAGCACTGGCAGCTAGGTAGTTTAAACAACATAAATTTGTTGTCTTATAGTTCTGGAGTCCAGAAGTCCAAGATCGAGGTGTCAGAAGGGTTTGTTCCTTCTGAGCACTGTGAGGAATAATCTGTTTCATACCTCTCTCCTAGCTTCTGGTGATTTGCTGGCAATCTTTTGTATTTCTTGGCTTGCAGAAGCAGCATCCCAATCTCTGATTTCATCTTCACATGGTGTTCTCCCTACATTTAACTCTGTCTCTGTAACCCAATTTACCCTTTTGATAAGAACATGAGTCATATTGAATTAAGGCCCACTCTAATGACCTCATTTTAATTTGATTAACTCTATTTCCAAATAAGATTACAATCTGATGAACTAGGGGTTAGGACACCAACGTAATTTTTTTATATATAATTCAACCTATAATACTGCCTATTACAAGTTTTCCACATTTCTTTCAGTTATGCTTAAATTATTCTCTTCATTAACTTATGATTTGCTTATATAATATTCCAGTTTTTAAACTGAGTTCACACAGTCCTGTTTTCAAATCATAGCTCTGCCACTCACTCATTGGGGAGATTATTTTTTATGATATTGTTTCTGTAAAACGGGAATAGTAATATCCTCCTTACTGTGCTATTTTATGAATTAAGTTAAACAAAGTGACTAGGTCACCCAGAACAATTTCTTGCATATAATGGAATGTCAGTTAAGTAGAAGCTACGACTACTGCTATTGTTATTACTATGTTTATTATTCTTGGAGACAATGTTTATTCTCATGTATCTTTAAGCTGCCCTTTTATTAGTGTCCTTTGATGTTTTAATAAACTTACCACAAATTTAGTGCCTTAAACCAACACAAACCTATCCTCTTGAAGTTCTAGGGCTCACAAGTCTGAAATGAAGCTTATGGGGCTAAAATCAAGGGGACAGCAGTGCTGGCTCCCTCTGGAGGCTCCAGAGGAGAATCTCTTTGTTGTTTCTTCCAGCTTCTAGAGGCTGTTGCCACGTCACTCCAAACTCTTGTTTCTTGTAATCATCACTTTGCTTTCCCTCTAGCTGTATTTCTACTTCCTCCTGCTAATAAAAACCCTTCTGATTATATTGGGATAATCAAAATAATCACTTCATCTTCAGGTCCCTAATTTAATCATGTCTACGAAGTCCTAACCTGTACTATGTTGATGACATATATTCAAAGGTTCAGGGATCAGGGCACAGATATCTTTGGGAACATTACTCAGCCTGTAACACCAATTTTTGGATTGAATCATTTTTCTCAATATCTGAAAACTAGGATTCTTGCTAAGTTATAGCAGATCCCAGCAAATGGCAATACTGTGTGTTTGTGATTGTAGCAATGGTTAAATGCACTATTATCTAAAGTGGAAGTTTTTTACATAGGATAATACTGAGGCAGAAAATGGGAGGGCAATTAGGGGTGTTAGTGGTGTTATAAAGAAAATGTCACAGAACTGCTCAAATGGAATATTGCGTTTCAGACTCAACGAGAAAATTTATATTTCCTGAAAAGGGAACTTAACCTATCTGCACCCTGCCTCTTCCCAGTAAGGTGGAACATTGCAAGCTCTGTAGGAGGAGTCAGACGGACTGCTGAGGTAGTTGTTGAGAGCAGGGAGAACTCAGGACACCAAGTATTCCACAAAGTAACAGCAGTGCATCCCATAAATGTCTCAAACAGCTCTAAAGCATGGTGCAGGGAAAGAGAGCCTTCTTCAGAAAGCAACAGAGACAGACAGGAGACTTCAGATTCAGAAGTTCAGGGTAATATTCCCTCCTTTGCCAGAATTTCTTATTTGTCTTAATTCTGACTAGGAAGACTTCATGTTAAAATTAAAATCAGGAATAGTTTGAAGATAGGAGAATTCACAGGATGGAAGTAAAGAGAAAATGTTGCTAGAATTACAAGCACAAGATCAAGATTTTTAACTCTAGTAACATGGCAGATGGGATATAATTAATATTATCTTTCTTCAAAACACTAAGAAATTCTGGATAATATATAACAAATATCCTTTTTAATGAATGATATAGCTTTTGAAAAATCAAGGGTATTACCCACAGAGGTAAAAAAAAAAAAAAAAAAAAAAAAGAGGAAGCTGAAAGCCAGAGAATTAAGCCGATGCTTTAGGTGCCTTGGAGGCACTTAGATTTAAATGTCTTCCTTGACTTTAAGAATATTAATTCAATTATGCATGTAAAAGTTTTGAGGATGAAATAACCACCAGAAAGTAGAACATCTCAACCAGGAGTGGAGAAATTATATACATGAAAAAAATAAAAAGCAAAAGAGAGATACTTAAGAGGGACAACTAAAAGACTTGAGAAAAGTAGGGAACTACTTGAGAGAGACAACTGAAATACTTCTCATCTTGAACATAGGGTATCTCTTTGAACAGCTGACAAAAAACATCAGGCAAAATGTAACTCTGAGGTGGAATAAAAACAAAATATCAAAGCTCTGTTTATGCTTAATTTGTATTCTGCAGATGCTCATATCTAAGAATCTACTTAACAAATCTTTGGTAATAGTGTTTCTTTGCCTACTTCTTCCTCTCTTCCTTTGCCCAGGTGAAGGGATACCTTTGCTTTTCCTATGCCTCCCTCTTCCTCCTCCACCTCATGTGCAATATCTTTAGTTAATGTCAATATTAATTTAATAAATATTATTGATAAACTTATCTATCCTAAAACTTATCCGTGAGTCTCTTACTTCCTCCCCATCCCAATGCCAGGTTTTCCAAAGGGAAATTATCTATCTATCTATCTATCTATCTATCTATCTATCTATCTATCATCTATCTATCTATCTATCTATCTATCTATCTATCATCTATCTATCTATCTATCTATCATCTATCTATCATCTATCTATCTATCTATCTATCTATCTATCTATCTATCTATCTATCTATCATCTATCTATCTATCTATCTATCTATCAATCATCTATCATCTATCTGTCTACCTATCTATCATCTATCTTCTATCTATGAACAAACTTTCAGGGACCTTTAGTCCGTTGTCTGTTTCTCTCTCTCTCTCTCTCTCTCTCTCTCTCTCTCTCTCTCTCTCTCTCTCTCAGAAGAATTTAACTTTGCTAAGTCTCTCTCATAATTATACATCAAAATAAAACTTTCTTCAACATTATATGGCCCTTTTTGCTATCTATATTTTTCTTTTTATGATCAACGAACCAGTATTTCCAACAGCATAGCCTATGCATATGTTCTATACTGTCTCATTTCTGATTTTCAAGTCCTAGGTATGCTATTATCTCCTCAATCACAACTATTTGACTAAAACTTTTGTAACTATGGGCAGTAGTAGCATCCTTGATGTTAAATCCTTGGCAAGTTTGACTGTTGATTTAACTGTCTTCTCTACAGCTTCAAACACTGCCAATTTACTTTTTCCATCTTGATCACTTCCTCCTTCTTGAAATTATTTTCACTTTTATATATGCAATACCATTGTTACTTATTCTTTCCCCTACTATGGTGAAAATGTCTCAAAACAAGATGCTCTTTTATACTGATGTTCTCCACATTCTGTCTTATTCTTCTTACATTAACCCTAAGTAATCTCATCCTTTTTTTTTTTTTATGGCTTTAACTATCATAGACATTCTTGATTTTTCTCCCTAGCTCATATCTAGATATTGCCCTTTGGGTGTTTATTAGCACTAGATTTCCAGTGTTCAAGATCAGCTCATTATCCTCTCCATCAAACATTTTTATTTCTTATATAATTGTTTACCTAGTTGCTTACCTTAGAGACCCAGGTATCATTCTCTGTTTTTTCTTCTCTCTTACCACTCACCTATGGAAAGGCCACCTGACCATGTGCAAGTCACTGACTATGATACCAAATCTGAAACATTTCAGATGTTCTTTACCATCCCAGTCTCATTAGAATTTCTGAAGAGCTAATCATTAGCTATTAGACATGTGAGATTACACATCCATAGTTGACTATCCAAAAGATGAGAGGTAAGTCCTGAAATATGGGTGTACATTCTACTACAGACATTTAAAATTTTAGAAAATCTAAATTGTACAGTTATTAAACATTGGTGTATACATTTTTAAAATTTTGACTTGAGAAATTTCATATTATATTCAATGTTGGGAATTTGTATATAGAGATTTTTTAAAGTAAAACTAACAAAGTGTAACATTACTTAACTAAAATGGGTTTACTCAATGAGATTACAATCTAAAAATGTTAATAAAATAATATGAAAATTAATAAAATTATACAAAGAATGAAAAGAATAATCAATAATATAAATTTAAATTTCTCCATATTGCATTTACAAGCTGTGTATCTATTCCTTTAAGGGAAAAAAAATAATCTCAAAAGAAGCAAAATAAAGTATTTAAACATATTTCCCTTTATTATTTTATTAATTTTGTTTATTTTTCAAATATAGATATGAATTCTTTTACTCTGAAGAGGTACTGGATGATTCTATTGTTGAATTCTAATTATGTATAGGTATCTTTTTAAATCCAAGTTTAATTAAAAAACCAAGAAGATGAATAGAAAAAATATGTAGCAAATATTTTTAATCTTTGTTATATTACTGTATAATAGTTCCATTTATAATATAAAAAGCACTAAAATAAACATTTTTATTTTTGCTAATTTTATTTTTAAAATTTTAAGATGTATCTTGAATTTAATAAGATATAACTAACCTTAAATCTCAGCAAAGGTATATCTGTAACATGACTCTTTTTTATATTTTCTTGAAGTTTCTTTAACAATCAATAGAATAGACAGTAGGAATAAACAAAGAAATTTACATTATATAAAATTGTTGTTATGAAAATATCAGCAATGTATAGAAAAAAACATGTTTACAAAACTAAAGAAGTTGTTTAAGGAAAATGCTTAGAAAATATTTGCTGCTAATGAGTACTAAAATATTGGTAATCCAATTCTTTACCACATAAAGCACTAAACAAAGTAATGCCACTCCCAATTAGAAAATAAAAGAAAGTCATTGGGGAATTCTATCACTTTTACAAAATTGTAGTAAGTTAAAAATTATTAGTAGACTCAGCTTTGAAATCGTGCATGGCCAAAAATCCTGTTTTCTCTGTTTTATTCATTTTTTTCCCACTATTACTTAAGAATGTCTTCATCCTCTGTTCTCTGTATAAAGCTCTTAAAATCCTTATAACTTCCTGCGTGATAGGAGGAACATCATTTGTTATTCATAACTCAAATTTACCTGAGTTCACGCTAATGAAATGACTCTTGGAGGATGGAAGCTGGTTGCCAGAGGAACCAGACAAGTGATTAGAGGGTTGGAACTTTCACCCCCACCTCTAACCTCCAGGGAAGGGAATGAATGAGCTACTAGCTGAAACATGCTTTAGTTACAAATAAGAGGTATCACTGTCCACTTTCTATGTGAAAACAAACTTAAGATATTCAGTATTAGAACCTAAAATGGAAAATTGCACACTAAATTAAATTATGAAAAATAAATTAGTATATATTACGTGTCTACTGTACTACAATGATGGGGCATTGTTGAGGGTACAGAGACATATTTTACACAGCAACTGACCTCAAGAGGCTCATAATTTAGTACAGGAAAAGTAATGTGCATGCATGGATGCATATTAAACAAATATAAATAAAATAAGTGTTGTAATAAGACAAGCAAATTGCTTTGACAACAAAAAGGAAGAGAATTCAACAAAATAACTTTTGGGTGAAACATAACAAGTCTGGTAGGGTTTCACAGGAGCATGAGTTGTTAAGATGAGGCACTATAATTAACAGAAAGAGAAAGTATTAAACTGCATCTGGCATAGAGGGGTCAGCACAGTATGTGTTTGGACCTGCCACTACAAATGCGTAAAGGGATACATTACAGTCAGGGCAATGCTTGCCAAAGCAGTTAAGACTATTTTCTATTGAAAATTGAGTGTCATTGAGGATTTTTGGAGATAACCATGATGTAAACTAAGCAAACTTTACACTTTAGGAAAAAATAACTTTGATAGTAATATAAAGAAAAGCACATAGTGTACACTTAATATATTCAATAAACAGACACATTAGAGAAGGGAAAGATTGAAGGCAGAAACACTATCCTAGGTAAAGTAAAATGTAATGGAAGACATAATCCAGGGGTAATATAAAGTAAGAACAATCTTAAGTAAGGAGCAGTGTTAAGTAACTACAAATAACATATCTGGAGAACTTCTACAATAGATGTTTGATTTATCATACAATATTTTATGTAAATTGTAGTACAAGAGCATCTAGTGTGATAACTGGAAATCATATTACTGAACAGAGTTTTATCATGAATAAAATCCAAGATACAAAGCTTAACAGTTACTTTTTAAAATACTGCTGTTAAGTCTCTACAGCCCAGTCAGAAAGGCAGGATATTTATATAAAACCACAAATTTAAGTAGAGAGATACATATATTAAATGCCCAATGAGTGACATAGAAAATACGTGGGAAAGCAACTGAGAAGAGATGTGATATCATTATTGTGAGAGCTTTATGGACTAGGTGAGATTGAAGTTTTTTAGTTAAGCCCTGAGGAAAAAATGATGCTTCAAGCAGAAGGAGGGCATTTTAGACAACAAAAATAAGAAAAAAAAAATGAATAACTGGAAATGTGATTAAGATGTAACAGAAGAATAATTGTTTAGAGTATTGAGGAAGATATGTTTAGAAAGATAAGAAATGACCAAAGTGCTCATAGCCATGGATGCTAAGTAGCATACTAAAAAATGGTATATTTGATTGGCTATATTCCTTTAAATGATTAAGGAAAAGATGTATCAAAGCAGTTTCTCAAGGTCGGTGTACATTTCTAATGATACTCTTTGTTTCTGTGGTAGAATCTGGACCAAGGTAGATAAAACGGGAAAAGAAAGATAGAAGTAGAGAAAAAGCATGGTGATTTAATGTCTGTAGAAAGAGTGGTTGAAAATGAAGTCAGGCATGGCTCCAAGGTTTCAAGCTAGGACCTTGGGAGATTATGTCAGTGATAGAAATGAAGTGATCTGAGATGTAAACTATGTTTGGAAAATGATAGTGAATTTGTTTTTGGAAAATTGAAAATTAGGTAATGGCTGAAGATCCCTGGAGAGCTCCAAATGGCAGTTGGAGACTCAGAGTGAAAGCCCAAGGACCATGTCAGAACTGCAAATGTGTATAATAAATATGGGAAATATGGAATAAAGTTTGAAATAATGTAACTACTAACTTTTATAAAATTTGAAATAGTTAAGCTCTCCAAGATATACAAAAGAGTAGTAAATAAATTATAGACATTGCTTATACAAAAAAGTCCCAATATGCTTTGAAGTGTATCTAAAAATATGATCACAATATTAATATTAATTTAATATTTATCTTGCCTTCTTGAAATATTGAAGGCTTTTTTTAAGATTATGGTAAAGGTGCATAGATTCACATGTACATATGTAGTTAAAATTAGAAAGGGTGCTTGAATTTTTTTTTATTTTCTCTGTAGCATATGGCAATCATTCTATTGACATTAATGTTGAACTCAGAAATAGGATCAGCTATTTCAAAAATAGCTCATGGCATATGTAAATATGGAAGAATTCACAGAAGAACTCATGTTGTTGATTTGTGAAAAAAAAAAGTCATACATTCTCAAGTGAATTTCTTATGGCTTATTTTTTCTCAAATCCTCACTAATTAGCAATGTGACCTGGGGCATGATCCTGTGATTCAGTTTCCTCATCTACCAAATTGGCCATAAATAGTACTTGCTTCATAAATTTTGAGATTAAAAAAAATAACATGTGAAGGATCTACAGCAGTGCCTGGCACAAAGTGAGAGCTCACAAATTTTTAAATGTTATTATAAAGAAGTTATGTATGTAAGGCATTGTTTAATTGGGAATCTCTTAATTTTGTAGCATTAGCTAACAAAGCAATTAGTTTTCCTGAAATCTTAAAGATCACTAGCAGAAGGGCCCTTTGGTTCATGTGCTTGAATGAATACATAGAAAGGTCAGAATGGACAATCTTTAAAATAATGAAACTCAAGTGGTCCAGTCAAGTGGTCCAGTGATGTGCAGAGAAAAATACAATCTCGTTGACTAAAGCATTTGAGAGAATAATACATCTTCTGTACTCTTCTTTAGAAAAGGTAAGCAAGTGGGTCCAAATACAGATTAACATAACTATTATTTTAATCCTTTTTCTATCATTTCTAGTATCTTTTTTATAATACCCCCAAAGAATGTCCTAGGCAGTATAAAATAAATATAATAGTAAAACATACTATTGTATTTGCAAATGTTCATTTTTTTAATTGGTTTTTTGGTGATGTTCCCAAGCAATAGGACTTAAGCAAATATCCTTCCATTGTCCACTCACTTATCCCACAAGAATAAATTTCTGTCTCTACTACATATTATACATTAGGAACCAGAGACAGAGAGAAAATAAGTTAATTTTCCTTCTGGTAAGGATTTTAAAGCCTAGTTGATGAGAAAGATAGATTTAAATATTTATAATACGTTCTGATAAATATAATAAATATTCATATGTCATTTGGTGACCCAAAGGAAAAATATCTAAAGTGGATCAGACAAGATTTCCCCATATCAGTTGCATATTAACTGACTCTCAAGGATGAGTAGAAATTTTTATATGCTAGGAGGTAAAGGGCATTTCAAAATTGAGACAGCATATGCAAAGGTGCAGATACAGCTAACACTTAGGGGCCTATAAGTAGTTAAGGTGTGAGTGTAGATTGTATTTGGGAAGGGGTGGGTGGTTAGAGGAGTGGTGTAAGAGCAGAAGGTAGAAAGTTAAACATATCTATAATATTAGGAAGACAGTGGAGATTCAAACAGCAGAGTAGCAATTATCAAATGTCCTTCTCTCCAAGTTCTAGTACAGGAACTTCTATTCTGTACTCTCCCAAGTATCTCTGCATCTCTGATCCCCTTATTCATCCCACAAAGATTCTACTGAGCCTCACTGAAATAAATGCTCTGTGATATTGCTCAAAAATTTCACTTTAAAGCTTTGAAGCATAGCGTCTCAAATATGATTTGGTCTCTTTATTATAAATGCTATCTTTTTTTCTGTTTCTATTTTCTTATGGTACAAACCAATTCCATATAACACTTTAGGAAATGGGACTCTTCTCCAATGGGAATATATTCACAAAACATTCTCTATAAAGACTATATACAAAATGTATACTAATAACTTTTTAGGCCTAATATGAGAAAGGAATATTCGAAGGGTCCTCTTAGATGATTCTCTTTTACTAAAAGGGGGAAAAAATGTCCTTATGTTCTTTTCTATTCCTCAAATATAGCCTGGCTTCACAAATTGGAATTAAAAATGTGTAGTATACCTCTTTCTGGGATTTTTTATTTGACTGTTTCCTGCTTCCCTGTTTTCTTGCATTAACCCTCTTTTAAAGTATAATTGGAATGATCAGTAACTTCCATTTAGTATATATTTGAGATGTAAATAGATCTACAACTTAAAAGCCAAATAAAATACAAGTAAGAGAAAAATTAGGATGTAAAAAAGTGCTTTTGTTAACAGAAATACGAGTTTTTAAAATGCCTAAAATTTATAACTCAATAATATATCAGCAATTTTAAATATCAGATGTAAAAACAATACAGGGTTCCAATTTACAAACCATCAGACTTCCTGTTTGTGAAATGAATGCGTTGTTTTTTAAAATGAAATTTTCTGCATTAACAATGGAAAGGGTTAGTAACAAAAAATATACTCTGTGTTATGTTCATTGTTGACTTTACATATCATATTTCATTAATTATTTCATAGCATTGGTATTAGTATTTTAAAATTCCCAAATTACGTTCCAGAAAAGTTGATTTATATATCTTTATTACTGATGGAATAGTGTGAAATGTCACAGGCTCTAAAACCACTTTCCCTTTTATATTTCACTTCACAACTTCAGGCTAATATTAAAATATTTAGTAGGGTCTGATCGTTTCCTGCTGGTTGGATTGTATTAAAAATATATGGCTTTTATGAGCATAAAATTAAATATGTGAACAATCAGGCTTTGTAAAAATATACCACATGTTAATTCAAGTAAAAGCAATAAAATATAAACAAAATGTGAAAATTTAGAACATTCTCATAATGTGTGTTCTTTTTATGAGCTAACTGCTCTGTTGTGGGTTGTATTACACAGACCAGGAAAAAAAAGATGTAATTTGAAAGATCTTTTCATGTAGTTTTAAAAATGATAAAACTACACTTAAAAAAAACCTACATTTTTAAAATATAAATCACTTTTAAGGTTAGTGGCTACCTAATGTAGTATTTTGACACCTTGACAATAAAGAAGAGATTTTGACAATCCTGGGGGTGCTGTTTTAAAGTGTTTTCCTATAGTTAAGCAGTAAATCAATGAAAGGATTTCTAACCTGCTACAATTTTTCATGGTTACATTAAATCTGTTACAATATAAAATATAATTTCTCCCTATCCCAGTTGAAGTAAGGTTACTCCTAGGTATCTGCTTTTAAAAATCTTAATTGAAGGCTGTTTGCAGGTAACCATATATAGTTTCTAAAAGAATGTAGCAACTATTTTAATAATTGCTTGCTGAACGACCAGGAAGTGTTATCCCAGAAAAAGAAATTGTAGGGTTAATATTTTTTTCTCTTTTATTAGATATATTTGTTCATTTGCTCTGACTTTTGCCAATGAATGAGTTTAATGACAACCAAAAGGATAAAATTATTGTATTAATTTTGAAAGAAAATATACTGTAATACTTTCATATGTATGCTAGTCTTAACTGTGTATATTATAGAATAATACAAAAATAAGTATAAGAGAATATAGGGACTTTATTTAATACATACAAAATAACATAACTGATTTATCTACATTTTCACTACAACCTATGTATTAAAACTAAATTTCTTGTAGAAAAACTGTGACTGATTTCAAAGGAAACTGAATTATGCTCAACATTTGCAAATGTCACTCATGTAGCAGCAATGCCATATAGGTTTTCCTGGAAAGTTTTACTTGTTATAGAGTAAGGTTTCCCTTAAAATTAAAAAAAGAAAAAAAGATTTATTGAAAAAGAAAAATGGAATTCAGGTATGTGCTCTCACCTGAAAAAATTACAGAAAGATAGAGAAAGTGACAATACCTTTGTAATACCATATTCTATAATGTCAACATATGTCCATGTCATGTGAGCCAATCTTTGGAGACATAAGATTCAGGTGCTATCATTTTCATTTCAGTTTATTTACAAAGTTACTATTAATGTAAAGTAATCAGAATATTCATTGCATGCAGTCAGTTGCTATCAATACAAAATAAAAATAATTGAAACATCAGTTTATGGTCAAAATTTGGTATAATTTGGACTAAGATCTTGTAAACACAAAGCAGTCCTTGAACCTGATTCAGCATCATGCTAAATAAAATATTTTAGCAGAAGCCTTTATTAGTTGGTATCTTCATATTTTTAGTCCCAGAGTTAAAATTGGGTCCCAAAACTTTAAGGATCACAGAGCCTACAGTTTTTCTTGGTAAGGTCTGTTATACATAGGTGCTATAAAAACATTAAAATCAAATTTTTGTTTTAATTTTTAAATTTACATGGCTTCTGAAATCAGAATTGAAGCTATATCTTTTTATCTTTAAAGCTATATCATTTTTAATATGGGACAATATAAGTGCTTTGAGAAGGCACAGGTTTACCTTGTGTAGTTGCTCATATCCTGATCTCTAAGCTAGAATACTAACATTATTCCATTATAGGATGTAATTGTTCTTTTTATTTTTAATGCTGTTTATTTATGAGAATTATTAAATGTACCTAACTCATCTGGTCTATCTTGATAAAATGAATAACAAATTGGTGTTTAGGGGGTGATGTACCATGCAAAATGCAAATGGAATTCCTGAATGGAAGACATCCAGCATGGATCAAGACCTTGCCCATATGTGGGGTTTTTGTCTAAGCAATCTTTTTATAAGCTTTTTAATGCTTGAACAGCTCCCAAAGCAAACAGAGACATATTATTTATTAATTGTGCACCGTTAATAGTGAGGTCTCACCAACTGCCAATCCATATGGACATAAAGCCCTCCATCCTAAATCTGCTCAGATTAATTTCTTTCAATGGCATCCAACAGGGTGAGTGTGAAGTGAGAACTTGGTTTTGCTATTGCGTTTTTATACCATGCTTGGCACATTAGTTCACTAGGACTTCTTTACAAGCAAGAAAAGCTGCTGTACTTCTTGGTCCTGCCCAAGCTAGAGATTTACTAAAACAGAGATGAAAGGTCTTTAGATCTGTTGTTTTTCCAAGATCCTCTCCAAAGCTTGCATAATCCTTTTCTCTCCTCCACCTCCAAAAAGGATTACAAAAAAAAAAAAAGATTTAAAAACGAAAACAAAACAAAATAAAAAATTCTTCAACAAGCTCAAACAGCTGTAATTTCTAATTATATTAAGGGGAGCTCTCAAAAAAGTTCAAATTTTATAAAAATAGACTTAGTTGCAATTTAAAGATACTTGCGATTACTGGTTACTTTCAATAGTCCAATTCTTCATGCAAAATGTAAAAACTGCTTAATTTAATTATTGACACCCCAACACATTGTCCATCAAATTTCATTGGTTTGTTTGTTTGTTTGTTTGTTTTAATTTAGGTTGTTTTAATTCCAGCCTTACTTAAATTTGCAACTAGCTCAATATTCTTGAGTAGATATCATTAGTTCAGAGAAAGGACCCAGATTTAGCTCCTTCAGAGCTTTCTGGTGTCTGTCCTCTCCCATTTTTAAAATGTCAAGATGGTCATTTTGAAGAGTTTGATTTTCTCTGGTCATATTCCTCTATGTTCCTGTTTCTCTTGGGGTCAGCACAGTGTGATTTTTACTTTTCCCTTATGTCTTCCAGCCTCAATCTGTCTAAATGACTAAGTAGTTGTGTGGTACATTTCCTCGTTGCATGCACAAATGATAGAAATTAGAAAAAGGTTTCACTTAAAAATTAAAATATAAAGAATGGAGGTTTCCAGGGCATGTGTATGCATGCTAGCTTTAGTGGTGAATTTAACCACAGTCAAAACTACAAACACTGCTGTCACCCTTTAGGGCAATATCTTTACTATATTAATCAATTATTTAGTAAACTGTTAGAAGAGTTAAACTACTTACTTTGTGGGACTGCACTGTTTAAATAGGAACTCTGAATTCTGACCTGACTTCTACTCTCTGCTGGAAAAAAAATTAAAGCAAGATTCCCAAAAAAAGCCACCTTGAAAGAAGCTATAGCAAATATAGAATTTTTTTTTTAATCTAGAAGATTATTTTAATCTTTCCTATCCAACTTTTAAAGTAGTTAAGTAGGCACACATCCTATAAGAAATATGCTTGAAGAAGCCTATATTATTCACAGGTAAGAAGGAAGCCAGTGTGTTACCTCAACTGCAAATGGTAAGCGTTCAGCCAGGGCAATTTTCCCAGTTTCTGAGTGGGGCTCCTAGGACAGGAAAGGTAATTTTCTTCAAGAAAAGGCTGGGCCCTTCAAGCAAGGGCTGGACTCAAGACTGATGGAAATCACTAATTTTACACTGAAATAATACTTTAAAAAATGTTTACTCTTGGCAATAGTAAAACTTCCTTTGTATTACTCTTCGTTTGTTTTCAAACAAGTCGTTTTAGAAAGTCACCACTGCTTCCCGAGGAATGTATTTATATTTGAAGTTGATACACTGTTAGTGACTTTCTGTACTTTGCATGTTTTACTCTGGAGCAATATTTAATTGGTTCAGGAAACTCACCACGGAAGAAACTGACTGAGAATGGTTTTCTTTTCTTTTTCTTTTCTTATCTTTTCTCTCCTTTCATCTTTAATTCTTAAACCCAGAGGGCTCAACTTCCATTTTATTAATCTTAAAGATCTCTTCTAAACCTTTTGAGAAGGTTCTATCCTTTGACTTTTGGATTTCAGGCAGCAGATTGCTGTAGATCTAATGAAATCTGTGCATATGAACAAATTGACTAAAGGGAGTACATCAAATGTTAATTTATAGATGCAGAAGTAATATGCAAATAGAGATTCTAAACTTATTGCACCATCATTTTTAATGAAATAAGTTATTCAGCCCTTACATTTACGGAAATAATAAAATAATGCATTGGCTCAGTGCACTGGAATGAATATAGTCTCTTTCTCTTAATTCAGTGATTTCCAATTCACTTCTCTTTGCCACCAGACGGATTTGAACTTATTGAACTGAAAGTTTTTTCTTTTATCTTAGTTTAGGTAAGCTTGATAGTAAAGATACCTACTAGTATACAAATTAGGTGCTAATATGTTTTACTTATGTAAATATGAACATAAATATATATTCATGAATCAGATTGCTAATTTGATACATTATGGATACAAAGTTGATAAATATATTACTGCTTCTCTGAAATGAGAGATATAAACCAGATAGACATCATTGATTATATTTTAATATTTTTTAAAAATCACTAAATTGCATCTGAATTAAAATTTAATTATACATTTACCATTATTTTCAGCTAAAATGTCTTACTGTAGAGAAAAATACTTAATAATTTTATTATAATTGAGGATATTTACTATAGGTAAAAAATATTTATTAGGAATAAATCATAACTGATGCTTCTACCAGAAAATTTTAACATCAGTGAGACTCTCCATGGGGCAGCAGGACATTCCTAAAGAATTCTACCTAAAGGACATTTTTTCCAATAAAATATGTAGACCCTTCATCATTAAAACAGTTATTTGACTTCAAAAAGCAAAGTGTAATATCATGAAAAAAAACTAAAAAACTAAAGAATGAGTGTAAAGTCAGTACAGATGTTTATCCATATTCTGTCCATCCTCTCCATTATCTTTGCATGCATGTTGACATGTACAGATTTGCTTCACTTTAGGGAACCTAGCCATCATAGGGTACAAGAGGCGAGATATCAAGACAAGTGTGATGGTGGATATCTAAAAAATAAAAGAATAGAAGAGAAGCAAAATGTATATAGCTCAGAGAGAAAGAACTTTTGGAAATTTAAGACTTCATCTCATAACACAAAATGTCAACAGGAGAGGAAGAAAGAAAAAAATACCTCGCTTTGCTACCCAGTTATACAAAGCAAATTAAGCTGTCTTTGGCAAAAGGGGAAGGTGGACTTCCTCTGTTTCATTTGTTTTTACGAGCAAAGCTTTTACTATAGATATACTAGTTACAGTATACAGCACCCAATAGGTGGTAGGTGCACTAACCTATCTATGTTATTTATTCATCTATCCATTCAGCCTTTAAACACTGTGGTTCAAGAACCTGGTGTATCAGACATTCTCTTAGATATACATTCTAATGGTAGGAACAGACATTTTAGTTATTAATTATATTGAATAGGATAATTATTAAGAATAGTATATAACAGATATATATATATAGAGAGAGATATGTATCTATTTACATATAGATATATATCTATCTCAGTATTACATATAGATATATATCTATATCAGTGACCAATAATCTTGAGATTGATAATACAAATATCCTTTCTAAATGATTCATCTGAGATTTATAATGTAACCTTCTTAATCTCAGTGATTCAGATACTTGTAAGGTGACCCAAGTAAAATCTATAGAAATTTTATAATTATCTAAAATATATATTTTCGTTAAGAAAATAAATAATAGCAAGGCATTGCATAAAAATTTGAAGGAATAAAGATATTACATTAATTATTTTTTGTCATGTAATATTGGGAGAATTTCAAAGTCTTGGTTATTGTATATTCTTAGAATTTAGTTCCATTCAAGAATAGATTTTTTGTATATTTAAATGCATTAGAGCATAAGATGTTACTGTAATAAAAATATGACTCCTAATGGCATGCCCTTTAACTGCATTGATATTAACTGCAATTCTGTAATGGATTTTTAACATATCAAATTTGAAAACAACTGAAGTAAGACAAATAAGCGAACAATACACATGAATAGAAATTTAATGAAAATTAAAAAGTGAAAGACTTTGGTAAATGAAAGAGAAACACAGGACTCTGGTTAGTGGAATAAATGGATCAAAGCAGTTCTTAATAGCATGCTTATGGGACATAGCCATGTGTATACTCACAAAACCAAATATAATGCAGTACACAACTGTGCTGGTTGCTGTGGAATGGGAATGTAGTCTTGTAATGTGTAAACACAAAAATGGAATACATGTTTTATTAATGCAATATTTTGTAATGGCATGACAATCTCCAATAAAAACTATAAAGTAATTTCTACTCAGTTTAAATGCTCCCAGAGTAACTCTATATTTTTAAAACAGTTGTGTGTGTGGCAGGGAGGTGAATGAGAGGAGTTAAAGAGGGGAAATTAAAAGAGAGAAAATGTGAAACCTACTACTGCATAAGATTGTATTGAATATAGAACTAAACTGGGCATAATTAGATTCAATGACTCTTGAATTTTTATGTGGTTCTCATGTCCATTTCTACTCCTAAAGAAGTGGTACAAACTTGCATAAAGTGGTTCTGTTTTAATCTGAATTCCTCTTGTTTTATTGTGCAGCTTTAGCTTATTCTATTATTTGCCTTCCACACTATTTACATTTCATTCTATTGTCTTGGTTTGATTATCTTCCTTTTTTTTAGGATATGTGTCATCAGTCTTTACTTCTAAATTTGCTAAGTATTCATTTTAAGGCACATTATTACCAATAATCTTTGCTTCTTCCCAGTTTGCACTGCAAAATTCCAATAGCTTAGATGTTTGCTTAGGGGATGAATAGGGATATATTCTGTTAGCCATGCCCTCTAACCTGAGAAATTCCCGCATGGGTTTTCTATGCTTAATTCTCCATCATCTTTCAATAAGGGAATCTGAAATAACTCTTGGGCAGGGATGAGGGGAGCAATTGTCTGATTAGGATCTATAAAAGTCATATTATTCCTTCCCAACCCAACTGTGATTTTATTAGATTTCATCTATCATATCTTTTACAAGAGATGGTTATTGTTCTCAGGTGCAACAATGAATCATCATTTCTCTAAGTGGTTCATAGTAGTCTCATCCCCTTTGCCATTGATTGTTTTAGGCCTGGCATCCAACAGCTCTGGACAGTGAGTGGTACCTGAGGAGAAAGAAACTCTGCTGGATGTCATTTGAAAAAAATTTTCCACTCTGATTAAAAACTCTTTTTCTGATCTGAGATGTTATCATGAAAATGGAATCCAGAGCATTTGCAACCAAGAGAAAAGCTGACCTGATGATAATAAATTAAGAATATGGAAAACGCTTTCATCCAAGTATGGATGTAGACCACCATGCAGAGTAATTGAATTAACCAATGTAACAACTGCTCAAGGTTTGTCCCAAGTTCCACAGAAAGCAGAGATTAGTAAAAACATATATCATTATTCCATTAAGAAATACAGTCTCAGTTTTCACAAATGTTGAAAGGGAAAGTGGAGTGAGGAAGAAAGGAAGATTTCTAAGGATTTTTTATCAAATTGGTCACCACCAGCATAAATGTGGCTAATTGCTACACGTAGAGCTGCTCTCTTCACGAATCCAAGTAAAGGACTACTTAGAGCAGCCCCACACTTTGATTATTGTCATGTAGAACAGGAATAAAATAAGAACAATTTATCCAAGTGCTTTTTCCTCCATCACATAATTTGGTGTTCCCGAAGGAGAAGGAAAAGATCAACATATAAAGACAAAAGGATCTAGAGTGGTGCAAAGTGACACATACTGATAAGTATATGTACTTTTATTTTTATTATTTCTCAAGCAATTCATTTCTTTGTGTAGATAAAAGTCTCTTCTGGTATCATATTTCTTTCTTTGGCACGAAGAACATTCCTTAAAGTGCAGGTCAGCTAGAAAAGAATGAATGTCTGTCTGTCTTTCTCTTTTGATAAAATTATGAATCTGTTTTTAGTTTTGAAAGATCTTTCAACTGGATATAAAATTATGCGTTCATACTTCTTTCAGTACTACTAGAATGCCACTTCATTGTCATCTAGCTTATATACATTCTGAAAAGAAGTCTGCTGTCTTTTTAACTTTTCTTTTTATGTTCATTATATGTTATTTTTTTCTGGCTCCTTTAAAGTATTCTCTGCTTTTTATTTGCTTTTTATTTTGTATAATTTTACCCTTATATGCCTTTATGCCCTGATGTTTCTTTTTGTTGTAGTGTGGCTGGTACTTATTTTTGTTCTATTTATCTTATGTGGGTTTCCCTGAGCTTCTTGGATTCGTGATGTGATGTATTTTATCATGTTTGGAGGATTCTCAGCCATTATTGCTTTACATATTTTATCTGCCTCATTTTCTATTTTTTTTTCCTGCAAAACCAAATTACATATGTGTTAAGCTACCTGACATTATTCCACAACTTTTGGACTTTTCTCTTTTATTTCTTTCACTGTTTTATTTTTCTCTTTGTGCTTTAGTCTTAGTTATTTCTGCTAAATTATCTGCAAATGTATTGACTCTCTTAAACTATGTCAAGTCTATTAATGAACACACTGAAATTTTTTTTTTCTCTGAACCAGTTCTGTGAGTTTTATTTTTAGCACTTCCACGGGGTTCCTTCTTGTATTTTCCACCTCTATGCTGAACTTTCCATCTGTTAATACATATTAT
This sequence comes from Cynopterus sphinx, assembly GCA_030015415.1. Lineage (NCBI taxonomy): Eukaryota > Metazoa > Chordata > Mammalia > Chiroptera > Pteropodidae > Cynopterus > Cynopterus sphinx. The sequence continues at coordinate 80,810,662 of CM057386.1, read as the reverse complement.
CTACCTTTTCTGCTGGATCTTTTAACTTGCTAATTATGGCTCTTTTATAATACTGACTTCATAGTCATCTCTGAGTTATAACTTCTGAGTCACATCTGAATCTGGTCCTGTTGATTGGTTGTCACTTGACAAAAGATTGTTGCTGCTTCTTACTTTTTTTGTGTATGTCATGTAACTTTTCTTTGAATTTCAGACATTGTTTTTAGATCTATGGAGACTGAGATTAATAGTATTTAACCTAAATACTAGCATTGTTTTATTCATTTAAGCCAGAAGTTTAACAGAAGTTTGAATCAGCCTAATATGGAATTACACTGAGTTTTGGTTTTGTTGCTTCAAGTTAATGTCAGTACATCATAAGCTTCAGTTCTTCCAGTTGTCAACTACCACTGAGCTATATGTGTAGGAGGGAATATTGGTGGTGCCAGTATTTTTAGATTATTGTGTTCCACTTTCAACTTTCACCAACTATGCATGCCTATACCACAGAAAGGGTTCTCTCCACATTTTTGTCCCTCCTCAATGGTTGACTGATATTGCTTATTAGTATGTGTTAATATTTAGCGGTGACAGGTACTATGTTATCGTGGTCTCTCTTTAGTGTTAGGGAATCCATATATGCCTAGACCTTGGAGTGGAATTTTCTTAGCATTAAAACCCAACCTTCTCATGACAGCCAAACTTAACCTTATATCTTTGTTGGTATTAGGTGAGAGTTTCCTACCACTCCTCCAGCAGTAGGAAACTTCGGCTTGGTGTTCATATTAGATATGAACCCTAAGAACATTTGCCCTACCCGCAGAGGCTATTGCTTCATTATATAGAAAAACTCTGGGAAGAGGGCTTCCTTTCCTTCTCCTATTGCTTATCACCCCATATACACTTTGCAAATGAGAATGTTTGCTGCCCTTCTCCAAGCAGCTTAGGTCCACAAAGGTGTGCAGTGTTTTGTGCCTGTCTATCAATATCCAACAATCACCTCCTATATGCTATTATCATGGATGAGCTTTCTCTAGTTTCCTATTTGGCTGCCAGTGTGCTACAATCATGGTGTTTCAGTTATCTATTGCTACAAATTAACTATCCTAGCACTCACTGGTTTAAAACATTAATTGTTAGATCTTTCACAGCTCTCTGTTGACAGGCTCACATTGGTACTCCTTACTTAATGTCTTTCAGTCTTTCATGTAGTTGCAGCCAAAAGGTGGCTGATGCTGAAGATATTGGAAGGCTCAATGTCCAAAATAGCTCATTCTATTGGTCAATAGTTGATTATAGCTCTCCACTAAAACTCATATATATATATTTTTTTATTGTACAGGTGACTTCATGGCTTGTGCTTTTCAAAGGACGGTGAATTCTTTCTAAAAGAATTAATTCTAAGAATCAGCTTTTAAAGATGCTCAAATGGACTATAAAGCTTTTAACTTAGCCCCAGAATACCATGTTCACCATATTGTATTAGTCAAACAACTCACTAATTCCAGTTCAGATTTAGTGAAGACAGAATTTGAACTTTTGAAATGAGGAGCTATAGGCACGTATAGCAAGGGAAGGAACTGATGATGAGCACTTCAAGATTGTCTTCCACAGACTACCCTATAGGAGTCTTAATTCATGTCCCTTCCATGTGCAACATATACTAACTCTCCAACTAAGAGCTTGAAACTCACTTCGTTACAGTACTGCCTTGAAGTCCAGGAAATTTGTATCTAAAGTAGGTTCAAGTCCAAGTCATCAGGAATGACTTCTCTCAGTCTGAAAACCCGTGAACTAGAAAGATAATTTCTCTGCTGCTTCCACCCTCCCTATCCAAACCCAATAACCAGTGGTGATCCAGAGAAAAGAGGATTGCAATAAACACTCCCATTTTAAAAGTGAAAGAGATGACAGATGGCACATAGCCATCAGCAGTCCATAGCAGTTCTGAAATCCAGTTCTCCACTTTTCGCTAGTTACCTGGTTAACTTAAAATCTAATCCCCAGGAATGATTCCCTACAGCTCTTGAATCCATTCTCTGGACTCAGTTCTGAAATCCGAGTCATCCATAAGAAATGACCTGTGTGTGCAGATAAGTAACTCATTTGGCGGCCTTGATGTCTTTCATTTGAACTGCCTCTGCCTTTTTGACTCCAAAATGATAACATTTTTATTAAGCCTGTATTTTTTAAATGTTTTTTAACATTTTATGTTTTAAATGTTTTTATATAATATAATATAAAATGTTTTAAAACATTTTGCTATTATGTAAAAATGGGTCACTTTTCTTCATTCCCTAACAAAACTTCCTCTGTGCCTTGCAAGTCTATCATAATTTTCTTGAGAACCCTCCAGTTGGCTTTTGCCTTTCAGTTTCAAAATTTTTGTGATGACAGCAACCAACTTCTGGTACTAAATTTTGTAATATTTATTACTGTAAAAAATATTCCTAAATTCAGTGGTTTAAAAGAATAATTTATTATGATTTCTCATGGTTTTGTAGGTTGGTATCAACTAGTTAATTGTCACTTCAGGTTGTTAATAAAGTTAAAATAAGTTGGAAATGGGTTGGAGTTATCTGAAGGCTCTGCTGAGCTAAGCATATAAGACAGCATATTCTTCTTGCTGTCAGTGGTGCTGTCGCCTAGAAGCTCATCTTCATTGCGTTCCAGAGAAGCTACAGGTGGTCTTTCCATGTAGCTTCCATTGACTTCTCATAGCACATAGACTGGTTTTCAAGGGGAAAGATCCCAAGAACAGACATTCAAGAGGCCCAGGTAGAACCTGCAATACTTCTTTTGACCTAACCTTGTGATATCAAGACTATTACTTATATTCTGTTGGGTAAATGATTTACTAAGTCTAGACCGAGAGCAAATGAGAAGCAGCATATACACCCAGGGAGGGAAGAAAAAGATGGAAGTCATTTTGAGAACTATACACCACAAAAGGTGTGTGTAAATATAGTGAGAGATTGATGTCCATAATGGGAAGAATTGAGAAGTAGATCTTTAATAAAGTTTCTTTCTCTATATGTGCACCATACACAGAAAACACAGCAGTCACATCACCTCGATACTCTTACTAACTTCCTTCTCTTCATTAATTTCTATCTTACCTTTAGTGATGTTAAAGAAAGAAAATTATTTCAGTTTGTCAGTTGCTAAATTGTTCTGTTTTCATCATTTTACAAAATCTACCTCTCATATATGAGCATAATTTTATGACCACACACACATAGATGCACATATGCCACAAAGCATAGATTAATACTATGATAGATTATTTCCTTAATAAGTGCCCATGTAACAAATAAAATATAGCCTTTAACTTTTATTTAAATTAGTTAGATAAATTTTCAGAGATTAATCTGCTATAGAATTTTGATTCCCATAGACTGTTTTAACTAACCCAAATTTTTCTCATCTTTGTACTGTGTTGATTTTTAATTAGCTTCCATTACCAAGTTTATCTAAATAATAACTACAATTACATGTCACTAAGCCATTTTAGCAGCCTGAGATTGTAATGGTTATTGGTGATTTCTTTTTTACCACAAATTTGTTGGGTTGGCTTTTTGCCTTCTGAATCATCAGGTTGCTAGCTTTTGAACCACATGTACATTCATAAAAATTTTAGGAGTAAATTGCACAGGTAATTTAAGACATTTAATTAAAAATACAGTATGTAAATGTTCTGCTTTCAAGAAAATTACTTAACCTCTATGTGCCATCTTTAAAAATAGAACAAAATAATTACCCTGTATTATTTCTTTGACATGTTTTAAGGGACTGCTTAGAGAATCTTTTAGCTCGTTGAAAGGCTTTGGTACGCTATAGTTCAATTTCAAAGAACAGAAGCAAATGTGTTAAGAACTCCTACTTTCAGAAAAAAGAAAGACTGTTAGTTTAAAACTACACACACATAAATATACACATTCTTATTAAAGTTGGATAAACCCAAGTATTTATCACCCAGTATTCATTTAAGACATCAATAAATTAGTACTATATTAAATCCATGAGTTTTATATAAAAAATTGTTATAACCACAGGAGCTAATTGTAGAGATGAAAGATATAAAGAAAATAAACATTTAAATAGTCAATGAAGAAAAAGAATTACAAATTTCAGCTAATACATCTTGTAAAAAGTTACTGAGTAAGGTAACACAGAAGGAATAGTAACCTTTTTGTGTGTTTTGTGAAATACATACTCAATGTAAAATTTTGGAAAAATAGAAAATAAGATAAATGAGAAAATGACCACTAGTCTTGGACCCTCCATTTATTAGTCTATTTCCTATTTTGTAAAGTGGAAAATAATAGAACCTACAATATAACGTTGTTTTCAGGATTAAATATGTTAATGTGTATAATAAATTTTTAAGTACTTGGCACATAGAAAATATTAAAAATATCAGCCATTACTATTATCATTATTATGTAAATTCATTTTTTTCTAAAATTTGTTGAAGTCTGCACCATTCTAGTCATTGAATATATACAAAAGAGCTTAACAGATTTTTGACTCATGGAGCTCACATCCATTATATGAAATAGAAACTGCCTGATGAGCATGTTTTTAAACAGTGTGGACAGGACAGACCTAACTGAGAAAGGTAATTTGAGCAAAGACCTGAAGGAGATAATGGAATGAGCCATATAAGCACACAGTGTAAAGGTCCTGAAGCACCAATGAACCTGAAGTGTTCAAGGAACAACATGGAGGCTTCTGGCTAGAGCACACTGAATGAGGGAAAGGGTAGCAGAGATGTAGTCAGAGAGCAAAAGGAGAAGCCCATCATGAAGGGACTCATAGGTCCACAGCTTTTAATCTGTATGAAATGAGCAGCTATTATAGGATTTTGAGTAGAAATGATCTGATGGATATTTTTAAAAGATGTCATTTGCAGGTTTGTTGAAACTAGAATGTAAGGTGAAGGGGAATTTAGGGAAGCCAGTAGTGATAGTATTGCAGTCATCCAGGAGTGAGAGATTATGACTTGGGCTAGAATGGTAGCAAGAAATGACAGTGCTGAAGAAAAAGCTGGTGATGCAGGAGAGAAAGAACAAATTTGTCAAATAAAATAATTGAATAAGAAATATAAATAAATCCATTTGCTTTAGATCAGAATCCAGACTGTTCAAACAACAAAAAGAGAGATGACAGGAAGATGTGGCATTGGGAATCTGTGAGATTCCCTTATGATATACTGTATACCCTATATCACATGAGAAGATGAAGGCAGAGATTTAGGCAACGTATCTATGATCTAAAAAATGCCAAAAATTGCCAGCAAACCAGTAGCTAAGGGAGAGCCATGAAACATATCCTCCCTAGTAGATAGCTCTTAGAAAAAAAACTATACTATCTGATACGTTGATCTTGTAATTCTAGCCTCCAAAACTGAGACACAATAAATTTCTATTGTTTAAGGTACCCTATGTGTGGTGGTACATTGCTATGGCAGCCATAGTAAACTAATATACTACATTACCCAACTGATCATGGTCAACATCAACAGTAAAAATCATCTTGATATCCTTGATATGATGTGATGAAAATCATAATTTTTCTCTGTGGTCCTCCTCCCAAACAACACAACTCTAGTCAAGTCATGAGAAAAATATTAGATAAATCTCAATTATGGGGCAGTCTATAAAACATGACCAGTATGTATCACAATTGTCAAAGTCATTGAAAACAAGAAAAAAATGTAAGAAGCTGTCACAGCCAAGAAGCCTGTATGGAGATGTGATAATTAACGCAGTACCTAGAGCGCATTGGATCCTGGAACAACAACAATGACAACAACAACAACAAATAAGTTAAAAACTAAAGAAATGTGAAGGAAGTGTAAACTTTAGTTAATAATAATCTATTGATATTCATTAATGAATTATAGTTAATCTACCATACTAATAAACATGAAATACTGGGCAAATTGTGTATATGATATATAAAAACTATCTAATATCTCTCATATTTTTACAATTTTAATTTTTTGCCATTTTAATAGTTTAACAGTTTTTCTATAAAGCTAAAACTATTCTAAAAATAAAATTTATTTTTAAAAACTGGAAATTTGTTTTCTGATTGGTACACTAACGTATCTAGACCTAGAGCCTCTCTACTCTGCCATGTTTTACCTGCACCTAACCATGATGATTTACACAGGTTAAAACCATTTTTTTGGTAGCTGAGTTTATAGTGAAATTGATAACAAGCTAGTAGGTTCATGGGCATGATAAAGGCCATATTAGTTTTCCTTCTCTAATTAGAGATTTAAGAAAAACAAATTTAAAAAGCTGTTTAACAATGATATAATTTTTGGAAAAATGAAGAAAATTTGTTTAGTTTGAAAACCTGAAAGATACACAATCAAATAGAGGCTAGAGCCCAATAGAGGCTGGAATAGAGGTAAGATTATAAGGAAAAAGAACATATTCAAGAAACAAGTATTTCTTCATGGAAACCTGAGAATAATTTCATAAGTGAATTGCATGGCAAATCTGATATTCATAAATATATTGATTACAGAAGAGGAAATACAAAAAGATTTTACAAAAAGGTGTTATACATTAGCCTTTATATTGTATTTTAAAAGTAGCCAAACGAATTAAATAGAAAATATTTAAAATTTTTATATTCTAAAATCATTGGTTAAAATAAAGAGCAATATGCAAAATTGAATTATACAGAGAAATGTTAAAAATATTATAAGAAAGTAAAAACAATTTTGTGAAGACAAGGGCTTCCACAGAAACAAAAACAAACTTTTACTTATAATACTTCTAAATAGAAATAAATATGTGCTATTTTAAAATCTCATTTTACCTGATTTTCAAGCATGAAAATAATCTTTAAATAAATTCAGTTTACTTTAGAATAAATATTAGATTTTTCCATTCTCTTTGATCAATACTTGTAGGTATACATAACTGAAAAATAAATGAAACCTAATGAAAAAATTAGATAAAACCCTAACTCTAATTTCAATATCAAAAATTATGCTAATCTTCTGGAAAATGTTTATAATATAAATTGTTGTTTTATTGTAATGGCCATTTATATTATTTAATTATAGGTATTCTAATTATGTTACAAGGTAGAAAATAAGATTTTTCAATTGCTATAATTTTTGTTATCTTTTAGTGTATTTCTTTGGTTTGTTAATTTAGAAAGATTAAAGTTAATATTATGCTTTATAGTAAGATTTAGGTTATTGTTTTTTAAAGAATATATAATACAATTGGAATCCAAATTGGTCTTTTATAGATCAAGACGGCATTACTAATCACTGTCTGTTGAGTGTGCTTCTGGGTTATTGTTCTCAGAGTATTAGACTTTTTTCTGGTCCCCCTTTATGAACAAGGACAACTTGGCAGGGTTTGGTGTATGAACTGTGACCACAGGTTAGAGCTCAAGTTAATTATTCTGCAGAAACATTAAACACAAGGCTTTGACCTCAAGAATGCCATGCTTAGAGCAATTGGACTAACTTATACACAGATTTATTAAACAATTTAAAATGAAATGAAGTTGTAGATTAGCTAACATTTGAACTAGTGTTTGGTAGGGTAGGGGTGGGAGTTAATTTTTTCCTGTGTTTTGATTTTACCTTTGAATAAATTAATTCATTCCAGAGAGTTTGTTGCATTTTCTCTTTTCCTCCTCTTTGTGTACTCTTGTCTTTCCCTGACCACAAATCTCCAAAATCCTCACAAAGTCCTAAGAGAGACAATGAAATTTCCAGTTTTCCATCTTCCTTCAATCTCAACCATCTATATCTTCTGTTAGTCATCAAGCAGTAAGTTTTGCTATCAGTTAGGATCATTTTTATAATTTACATAATTTTTTTTTCTAACTCATTTTCTGACCTGGCATACTTATATGTGTACTAACCCTAAATTTTTCTTCACTCCTTTTGCAATGGACATTAATCAAGATGTTGTGCCTATTTATCCCTACAATGATCTCTTGATTTTATCCCTTTCTGCCTTGATATAGCTTCTACTGTAACATATGCTCCCCATGGCTGATCTCTAACTTAATAAACATTCTTAATGACTGACCTCCCTGACATGATTCTCTATCTCCTCTAATGTATTACACTCATAATCATTACAATATTCTCCCTCATATCCCTACATAATTACTTATTTCCTGTCACCAAACATATTATACTCAAACTTTTCCAACTAACTTCAAGATGCACACATGCATCTTTTATCGCTGCCTAAATTAATTTCTCATTACCATCTAATGTGACCACATTTTTGGCATAGGGTCAATAAGTTATAAGTCACAGAGAAATTAACCTCTGTTCCCCTGTTTACAAGTCACTGAATCTCCAACAGCTGTCCTCTTTCCCCTCATGTCCTTAATTGAACTGACTCTCCCTCTGCGTGCCAGTCCATAACCATCACACATACAAGAACCAACCCGAGCAGAGCTGAGGAACCCTGACTCCTGCTCGCACTTTCATTTGGTCCCTTACAATTACTCAAGTAGGCTATGGTATTTTTCTTTTAAATCTTTTCAAAGTTCGATTTCATGAATTAGAGGTACACACAAAACATCAAGTCAAAATGTTGGGTAGAAAATGTAAAAGAATGTATAGTTTGACATAATTTTATGAAAATTTTTAACATAGAAAAAATTATAAGTATAAATACAAATACTACATATTTTTCGTAGATATGTTCTACTATAAAGGATATGATAAAAATATAAAAAAATTAAGGTATAATAAAAATATAAAGTATGACAAAAATATAAAGAAATGTCTAAAAATGGTAAATTTGTAATACAGGTAGAGAGGTAAGTTCTGTGTAAGTGTAAGAGGAAGAGGGATCTTCATTCATATCAGAAATGCTTTATTTATTATGCTGAGTGGTGAATACATTAACATATGTTACATTATTTCTTTTTGCATATTTATATTTTGTATATTTATATTTTTGTATATTTATAATTCAAATATTAGACAATATTCTTAATATTAGATCCCAAATTTATAAACATACAAATGTACTATTCTTTCAACTGATCAGTAATTAAATAAATTACAGAAGGAACTTACAAGCTTAACTATTCCAATCTTCCCTCATACCTAATATTTCAATCATTTATCTATTAAATTATTTATCAGAAGGACCTTTTTGTTTTGGGTAAGAACAAGAATGTCAGTGGAAGACACAGAGGGAAATAAAAATCTGCCTATTTACTGCGGGAATTAGATTGAAGAGGGAAAGACATATCTGTACAAACTGAAGTGGAATGACTTGTAGATGTTATGATAGAAGGACCCAGGCAGAAGACAAAGCCTGACAATGTAAAATTGAAGGTAGCCTAGGATATGGTGTGGGAGCTGAGGCCCAGAGAAGACAACATCTTAAATATTAGGATCTGGCTTTCCACCCTGCACTTTCCAACCCTATAAGGATGCTCTGTACATGTGACATTTATAATATAAATGTATCTGAGATATATACATAATAAATTTAATAATATCCCCCAAAAGTTCCAGTTGGTAAGATCTATAGCATAGTTAAATTGAGAGCCTATGTCTATGAAATCCAAGTTAAATGAGGTGAAGAAAGAATCTAAAGTAAAAGAAAGAATCAGGAGTAATGCTAAGCTTAAATTCTAGAGAAAATGTTGAAAACATTCCTTTGGACTGATTTCTATCTTGATTGCAAATAATGTTTTGTTCACCTTAGTCGTTAATTTTACTTTTAAGTAGTACTTAGAAGCACTGATGGATGTTAGCATCAAAAAAACTGTTACAGAATAGCTATATATCCTTAGAGAAATTTCTTAACCTAAGAACTAATTTTCTTTTATGTAAAATGGGAGTGATAAAAATGTTATTCCCATACTGTTATGGGAAATAAAATACATAATTCAGACAATGTTCTTAACACAATGCCTGGCACACCAGAAGTACTCAAAAATGTTCATTGGTTTATTACCATTATTTCAAATTGCCAGTTAAGAAACTCTTAATGGCCACATTTGAAATTCTGATACACATAATTCCTTTCTAATTCTCACTTATATCTTTGAATATGCATTTTCTAAGACAATAAACTTTCAACTTTATATAAATATGAGTAAATCTACTAACTAGAGACCATGACTGTTACCTACTACTCCAATCAGGAATTGTCTATGTGCTTTTCAGCAACCATCATCATGAAGTCACTTCTTTTTATTTTCTTTAGAAAGGAATGGTGGACGTAAATATGCAGCATAGAATAATTGTGAAAAATTAGGCAAATTACTACAAAGAAACATGGCATTAAATTATACACCACAAAGTGCAACATAACATCAAATGGCCATTTAAATCTTGTTTTTCTCTCCAAATGTTATAATAACTTTTTGCTAGAGAATTCAACATAATTTGTATTTAAAATATCTGTATACTAACTATAATGTTACCTTAGATTATTTTGTTTTGTGAAGGTTATCTTTTTATAATTTGCAACTGTGATAAAACTAATTATTAGAAAGTTGAAAGTTTTATCAGGTAGCTTTTATTTCTTAGAAAAATTTTGGAACTTTAATGAAATAATAATAGTTATTACTTTCTTTATTCTTATATATTCCTCACAAATATGTGTATGATTTGTACATTCAAAGTCTACAAAAACAGTTTCTACTGGGGAAGAAATCAGAAGCATTTTTTATAATTTGCACAAATTCACATCTGAAGCCTTGAATTCCTGTCATTTTTGGTAAATAAGAATTAGGATATATTTTTGTGAAAAATGAGATTCTAAATGAAAAATTTTATGTAAAGATATTACATATGTACATGTCTTATGTGGGGTATATTACCAATATTTTGAAAGAGATTAATTTACAAATAATAGAAATAAAATTTAGCTCATTTTTATTGTTTTATAGATTCTTTAATAACAACACCATTGTAATATATACACAGTAGGACCGCTTTAGAAACACCACATATAAAGTTCCATTACCACTAATTGTGGCAACTTTTAAAAATGTATATAATGATTGGTTCTAAATTAATGGCATATTTTGAAAAAATTTGGTATTCTTTCGAGTTTTATTTCTTGTAAGTGATTGGTATATATTAGCTTACTGTGGGAATTAAAATATATAACAACCTTGTATTCTAACAATATCTGAAATCATGGTCAAGGGAAAGTATGTGGTAAAGAATAGGTACAAGCCATTTGTTTTCGTTTCCCTGACTTTCATTAGTTAATACCTATTTAAGTTTTTAAGTTCATGATGAGTGCCATCCCATCCAAATAAGCTTCCTTTTTCTGGCAATAAGTAAACCTTTAATTTTTTATAATGATGGGGTTAATGACCCATTTAAAAAAAAAATTGCTCTTCTAAGAAATCTTATGGAGTACATGTGAAAAGTCAGGAGTGAGTAGTAGTAGTCAGTCAGGAGCCCTTGTGGCTGATGGACAGATCATTGGAGAACAAGATGATGTGCTTATCAGAGCCCAACAGCCTCCAGGAAAAAGAAGTCCTCTGCCAGTCCTCACTCCAACACTTGACTTGTAGTTAGACACAGTACAATGATCACAGAATAGGATGCAGTTAGAATTTAATACCCTGGCAGCTGTGGAAACAGTAAGATGATCTACCTCACAATAGTGGGATTGAGTAATGTTCACAGACTTCACTGGGGGTTCAGAAAACCACAGCAGTGCCTATTCCACAGAGTTTCTTATAATGCTCTAGACATTTAAAATTTTTCTGTTTCAAAAGGGACATTAGCTGAAGGTCATTTTTTTTCTGACTGGTTTCAGTGATTAATTTCATTTCCCTTGCTCAAGTGGCCTGTGTACACCTTACAAAATTGCATCAACAAATCCGGTTAGTAGCCTATTAGGCTAAGAAAAATAAAATTATCTTTCACTCATCTTCTCTGTGTACTATCTACTGCAGCATGAGTGGGTCTCCGTAGGTCCTGGATATCTTCACATGATAAGATGAACTTTAATAGAAAAATCATAAGTAAGCAGAAGGACCCTGCTTATCTAATTTTCCTTGAGTGTAAAATAATTAAAAATCAGGGAATTAGGCAATATTTCATTTTCCGGATTTATTTATGATAGTTTAGGACTCCAGCAATGAAATTTTTTTTCTGAGATATAATTGATATATAATATTGCATTAGTTTTAAGTGTACAACATAATGATTTGATATATGTATATATTGCAAAATGAACACCACAATAAGTTTAGTTAACTGCCATCACTACACAGGTACAGATTTATATTCTTGTGATGAGAATTTTTTGGTGCTACTTCCTTAGCAACTTTCAAATATACAGTAGAGTGTTGTTAACCCTAGTCACCATGCTGCACATTTCATTTCCAGGACTTATTTGTCGTATAATTGGATATAATGCCTTTTGATTATAGTTTTGCTCAGTTCAGTAGGACATTGAATCTCTTTGGACCCTTGTTTTTTCTTTGAATGTTTGCAACCATATGTGACAGTGACATTTATGTATTTTGTTTTGTTACAGATGCTTAAATATTTTTTTCAGAGTAATTAACACCTTAATTCTGTTAAAAAAAACTAAGAAATATTTTGAAAATCCTGGTTACATAAATATTTAGTTCTCAGAGGAGCAGAATAAATGGTTTTCATGCGAGAGAGTGAAATAAACCCCAAAATGTATTTCTTGGATGAAGTGAAAATCCAACAGAAAAAAATGCCAGCAGGAACAATGTGTGTGGGGTGTGGTGGGATGCGTCTGTGTGTCTGTGTTCTGTAGCTGTTGATACCCACATTCCTTCAGGAGGAGGAAACAAAGGGAGCAGGTGAGATGTGTGGGTGAGGAATTTTTCAAAGGCATAGATGAAGAAAAACAGAGCTATGTGAAAGTTTGTGGAAAACTATTAAAGGAAACAACAAACAGCTGTTAAAAACTAAACAAACAAACAAACAAAAATCTTAGATTCCTATTCAAAAAGCTTTTGTCTTCCCGTCAGAGAGAATAGAAATTTTCCTTTAAATTTTCTCCCAAAATTAAAAGTATAAATATATTGAATTTTTCAAAAAAGATTTGTTTAGTATATTGGGTATCCAGGAATTTTTGACTTGTGATTTTGTCAATGATGAATGGGCATTATGTATTTATTTAAAAGAGCTAAAGCAGGAATTGAAGCTATTTCAAAAGCCAGTAATACACTTGTTACTAACAGGCATTTGTTGCTTCTTCCAGCGTGAGGTTATTAAAGGGTCATATCTGGAACATTTTGTGCTTCTCCTGGAGATAGAAATCACTGCTCCCCAAAGGACTAATTTCCAAAGAAAACATTGCAAAAAAAAAGGTATAAATTATTAGTAATTTTTGTCAATTTAGATAAATAAAGGTTTGTTTTTTGTTTTGTTTTTGTTTTTGTTTTTGTTTTTTTCCAGTGAAGGGTTGTTTTTGTTGTTGGGGAACTATGTTAATTTGATTGTGCTCAGAACTGGATATTGTTTACACATATATTCTCTATGTAGGGGTCAGCAATTGCAATTTTTTCTCTAAAGAAAAATATATATATATGGCTTTATGAACTACATAACAGCCTCTGTCTTTGCTACAGCGTCTCCTTTTGCCTCCCCTCCTCTCCTCTTCTTTTTCCCTTCTCCCTCACTCTCCTCTGGTTTTCTCTTCTTCTTTCTTCTCCTCCTAAAATGTCCAAATTGAAACTCCCATAGGATAGAGTAATATAGTCCTGAGGAGACACTCTATTAAGAACACTAGAAGGACACTAACCATAGAACCATACATGGATCATTATTACTAATAATGATCTTAAGGTCATTTAATTTAAATCTGAATTGTTTTTGAAGTTGTTTTATTTTCTGATGGGAAAACTTACTCAGAGAAAAAGAATAAATATATGCTGTCTTCTATAATTCTCTATTAGGATACCAGTTTGGTCAAATATTTGGTGATGGAATGAAATTTAACTTCACATGGTTAACACACAATGCAATAAACATATGACATATTATTGAATTGTATACTTGAAAGCATTTTTGATTTTACTAACCAGTGTAATTCCAATAATTTTAATAAACATAAATAAATTAATAAGTAAATTACATCACAATCTCAAAGCTAAATCTAACCCTAACCCTAAACCAAAGATAAACTCAATTCTAATCCTACTCCTTAACCTGTTAAACATATAATAAATCTAACTCTAGCAATAACTATAACCAAAACTATAAATCTAACTCTAACCATAGTTCTTACCCATCCCTGTCCCAAACTGTAACCCTAACTTAAACATTAAAAAAAAGTCATCGATTTTAAACCAAGTTTTCTAAAGTGTTTGCATCTCACCAAAATACTGATTCTATAGATGTAATTAATAAGGTCGAAAGATAGAGGATGATGTATCAAAGCAGTGTCAAACTACATGCTTACACAGTAAAAATCATAACTGTTTAAGTTTAAGCATCTGTTATCTTTCAAGGAACATCTAATAAAGAGCCATTCACTCTAACTCTACAAGTGTTCTTAACCAGCAAATGGGAGATTCAATTTTTATAAGCCTTCAAGTATTCTGTTATTTATCTTCCTTTTATTACTTCTCACAGATTTTTGAAAGATTTAATCGATATCAATAATTTTTATATCCAGCTTCCCAAACAGCCCTTACCATTATAATGCAGCCCTGACTTCTAATTTCTCTTTTGATCCATGTATCTAATTGCCTTTTAAACATCTTTTTCTGGAGCTACTAACATGTATCATAAACAATACATACTCAACATGTAACTGATTCTCATTTTGCCAAACCTCCTTCTCCATTTGTATTACAATATCAATTCCATCCAGTTGCCCAAGCCTGAATGCTGAGCATCTTACTTACACTATCTAACCACCCCATCCCTTTTCTCTATGCGAACTACTTATTGAATTCTGTTGATTTCTTCTCTTCTGCATCTTTTATATCCATCTCGTTTCCATTTTCACCACTACTGGCTTAGTGCAGGACCTCATTATCCTGGCTTATACTTGTTCAATAATCTCCCTGCCAGCAGCCTGACCTTCTCTAATCCATACCTGACACTGCAGCTGGAATAATCTTTTAAAATGCAAATTTAATCATTTTATTTCCCTGTTTAAATCCTTAAATAGCTTCTCATTTCCTATAGGTTCAAGTCCAAAAGCTTTTATATGGCATTTGAAGCACTTCCATGATCTCACACCTGAACTCATCTCTTATCTCTGTACCCTACTTCCACCCATTCTAACTTGATGGGCCAAACTGAACTTCATGGAGTTGCCGTACAACCCAGTTCCTGTTTCTCACATTCTGCTTTCTCTCCTTATAAAATCTTTTACTTCTTCATCCTCTTCTCAAACTCCCACTAACACTTTAATATTTGGCATAAGTGGAACACAATCACTGGTTCTTTGTCTCTTGAGAATCATATATACACACACACACACACACACACACACACACATTTATATATATATATATATGTATATATATATATAATCATATGAAATTTATTATAAGTAATTGTCTCATGCAATTATGGAGGCTGGAAAATCCAAAGTCTGCCGAGTGGGCGAGTAGTATAGAAGATCCAGAGAGAGCTGCTGTTCTAGTTTGAAAACCATGAGGCAGGAAGAGACAATGTTACAGACGAAGTCTGAAGGCAGTCAGCTGGAGAACTCTCTCTTACTCAGGAGGAGGTCAGTCTTTTTGTTCTATTCAGCCCTTCCACTAACTGGATACAGCCTACTCACAATGGACAGGGCCATCTGCTTTACTCAAGTCCACTGACTCAAATACCCGTCTCTACAGAAACGCGGTCACAGAAACACCTAGAACAATTTTTGATCAACTATCTTGGTGCAAAGTAACTCTTCATTCCTCCAGAGTTCATTGAATATTCTCTTATTGTGGCATAATACCTGTTATATGCCTTTATTTGTTATTTATAATATCTTGTATGTTAATCTTTCCTATCAGACAGTAAATCCATAAGGAAAGGAACCATATCAACGTATATATGACAAATGCAATGTACAATAAATGAATAAATAGATAAAGTAAAATATACAGTTGAAAAATATATATGAAAAAATATATATAAATAATTATTTTGATGAAATTATATTGCACTAGTCAATAGTAATAGTTACAAAAGTAATAAGATCAGACATTGTAAAGATCTCTTACATTTACAAAATCTGTTATCAGATTTGATTCTCAGATTAATTATGCTTCTCTACAAATGGCTGGTATTTTTCCCATCTACTAGATGTGGCAACTGAGGCTTAGAGAGAGATGGATTTGACCAAAGTCACAGAGATAGCAACAGTCACTGCCAGGAATCTGTTTAGAACTTTTCCCCACAACAGTCAGGTTTTAATAAAAGCTTGTTCTAGTCTCTTATTTTGTAGTTATTTTTTTAGCTAAGTGTCTTATTTGCTTATTAATTTTCAGACTTGCTGTACATGGTGAAGCGATATACTGTTAACGTGGAGCAGTATGTTGGAACATGCTACTGCTTGAATCATTTCCAATTTTCAATATCTGTAAAAAATGGAAGTGGTTCAAATAGCAAATTAAAGCACAGTTTAAAGCTACTGTATCATATCAAACTTATCTGTGCTTTGGTTTATAAGTGCATACTGCCTGTGCATGGATAATCCATCAGAGCTTAAATTAGAAAAAGACTCGTAGCAGGTCACTGATTTTTCTGACAACATGACCTTCTAAATACTTCTTAAACTAAATAGATGTGTTTTCCTCTCAACATTTTTAAATCAAAATACTTTCAATGGAGGCTTGTTTCTGTCTGGGAAGCCCATTTGAGCTCGTCATTTAATTACACTGGCATTTGCATTTATAAAGCAGAAGTAACCAAGGGCAAGGGCATCTACTCACATGTGTGCCCTAGTTCTATAATGGAAACATGCACATCTGTCAAGGTTGTTGAGACTGAAATCATGCATCCTCTGATGTTGGATGGTGTTCTGGACACACTGCTTTGGCTTGCCTGTGGAATAGTGTCAGATTTTGCAGACCCTCCAGGGATAAAAATCTATACTGACATGTGGTCATATTGACTTTGATGAGTATTTCATCCCCCTTTTTAAAAATCATTTTTATTATGTTTATTTTTGGTCAACACAAGGTCTGGGATAACTATAAATGTAACTGTTCACAATTCCCACTCAATATCAAATATTCAGCTATTTATAAAAATGTGGATGACTAACCAAAGTCTTGCTCATTACAAAGATATTTAGAATTGTGCAAATACAGTCTCCTTTTTAGACTTAAAATCTATGTTGTTCCATTAAACCAATTTTTCTTTCTTTTTTTATGTGCCTGGAATTACAGATCCTATTCTCCTTAGCATAAATTATTTTGTACAACCGTTTACCAAAATTCGTATCTCTTCTGCTCCCCTATACACAGCAATTAAAAAATATATATAACATTAAATTAAAGACAAAGCAAGTGATATTTTATAAGACATTGCGGGCTTCTTGCAGACAAGGGTAGTGATATCTCTTTTAGCCAGGATCACCATATTCTTAACTACGAATGGAAGAATGTTTCTTTAGGATAAAATCCAGATGTCTTAGTCCGCCTGTGGTGGGGAGGATTTAAAATTGTTCAGCTGAAAGCGAAGGCTTTAGGTTTTTTATTGGCAGCTGCCCCAGGAAGTTGTGCAGCTGAGAGAGGGAATATATTAGTGGGCTTCTCCTCACAGGGAGGTAGCATAAAAATGAGAGATTTGAGAGTGAAATGGGGAAAGGGAAGCCTGCCACAGCTGTGGGGAATCTTAGACTTCTTTTTGGCTAATGAGAGGGATCTAGAAGAAGCATCGGGGAAGGGCTATGGTTTAGTATAGACAAAAATAGAAGATAAAAGGGTATAGTAGATGGAATACACGCACTTCCCTAAAGCATCTGATACAATGTCTGGTGAAACTGTGCTTTAAAATACTTTTGGTTGGTATCGCTATTCAAACAAATGAGAAACACATGAGAAAGTTCACATAAAGGAAAGAGCATCATAGCCAGGCACGGTTGGTGTTAGGAGGACTCTGACTTGCTGTGGAGACAGATGGGCAATGGTGCTGGGTTTGCCTGGCTCATCACCTGCTCCAAAAACTGAAAAGGGTGACTGAAAGGGGTTTTCACATAATTCATGGATGACACTGAGTGGGGAAATGACCTGTGTATATATAAATCCGACAACAGGACTTAAGGAACTAAGGAGTGTATACATCAGGGTCCAGAAGGTCATAGAAGTAGAATTTGTGTTCTTCTTATGTTCTAAGCAGCACTTGGTTCTCTTTTGTGATTCACCAATCACTCATTTAGCCCAAAGTGCCAAAGTCCATCCTGACTAAAGGTTCGTTTTTGTTAAGCCATCTTGACAAAAATAGCAAGAGCCAATAACAGCAACTGGAAACTGCTACTTCCTTAATATGAAAACCAAAATAAACCAAAATAAGCAAAAAATAAATATAGCAAATATAAAAATAAAAGCCACAGAAATATAAATTTCTATGTAGAATGCAATAAAAGGCATCATCACATTACAGAATGAAAGTTATTTGTTATATTTTAAACAGATAGTGTGACAATGATATTTCTATACTCAGTATCTAGAATATTTTCTAATTAATAAAAAAAGACACAAGCTAAATGTTAGTGCACAGAAATTATATTCTTAGGTTTTGTTACAGTGACAATAATTTAAAATGCAAAGATAATTGTAACCTTGAATTACTGCAGAGTAGTTTTATTACAAAGGATGAGTTTGTTTATGCTAATGGCTGAGATAGGTGTGATAAGATATTTTGATAGCTTTACATAGCTAGGACAAAGGCCATTGGTGAAATCAATGTACATCTCAGTTTCTAAATCTCATTATGTTTAAAAGTGGTTTTAAAAATTCTTTCTCCTATGGAAAGATACATGTTTCTTTAATGGGAACTGGTATGCATTTGAGTATAATTTGTGACTTTAATCTGATTGCTAATAAGAAGAAAACTTTAAATAAATATAAGGCAAATAGTTGATGAGAATGAGAAAAAGGAGTAAATTTAACACATTTTCTTTCCTTTTGGCCTTGGAAAAGAGAAGATACAGAAGTTATCAAGCTGCATGGAAAATGTTAGGGAGGCAGAGTAAGGCTTTATCTCTAATTTACAGAAAGCTGTCATGGATGAAACTCGCACTCAACCGAAAGAGCAAAGCAATTGATGGGTATTGGCCTAAAGCCCTGGAGTAGTGCATGCACTTTGAAAATATTTTAACTTTAATTTAAAATATTCAAGATGGTTGAAAGAGTCATCTACTCAAAACAGAGTGTAAACTACTACTAGAAGAATTAGTCATTTATTAGCAATTAAGGATCAAAGTCAAAATGTAATAAAATTGCACATATATGTATTGTTTTTGGTGTATAAAAAGAAAAATCTTTTCCAAGACCAAGAACAATATTTTCATTCTTATGCTTATCGTTCAAAGCAACTAGTGGCTATTCCCCTCTCACCACCACCCCCCAAAAAAGATTCTCTGTTAATTAGATCTTTAGGAAAACTTGGTGTCCCAATGAACCACTTCTCTCAACATACTGTAAATTAATAATTTTAAGGTTAAGTTTTAAAATAGTGATAAACAGAACCTGCCTAGATACAGGGGGTTTAAATTTTAATCATGATGAGGAAATTTTTGATTAAAATTCCAATAACCTTAAAAATGTTATATACTCTCTTTTTGTTTTAAAAATAATCTTTTACTTCTTTAATTCTTCATTATTAACATTTATTATTATTATTTATTCTATTCTTTAAAAAATTTTTTGATTACAATTGACATTCACTATTATATTAGTTACAAATATGTGGCATAGTAGTTAGACATTCAGGTAACTTATAAAGTGGTCCCTTGATAAGTCTAGTACCCTCCTCACATCATACATTATAGTTATTGTAATATTATATGTAAATAAGCAGTATTTACATTTTCATGAGTATTTTGTGACTACTAATTTGTATTTCTTAATCCCTTTACCTTTTTTACTATTCTTATTTCGTCCTTTTATTGCTTCTCTCCCTGGACGGAGATGAAACAAAGGCAACAAGTCAACTTTTGAAATTATATGAAGCCCTATCTGAGCACCAACTTAGTGCCTGGCCACTAAGATTTTGCATCTTCTTGCTTGGGTTCTTCCCTTCCACTCATTTGGCTTCCCCTATCCAGAAAACTACCCTCAGTTAGGATATCACACACCGAAAGGTATTCCCTGTTGCCTTCAACTGACAATAATAAGGTCAGAATTATTACATTATTTATTTGCTTGTTTTGGTTTCCAATCTATTATTTAATAGTTCATATGGGGATTTAAGAATTTGAGAGTATGTAGTAGGAGGAAAGGTCGTTGATACAGAGCTAAGGCCTTTCTTGTGTCTGTTGTCTAGTCTGATAGTCTCAAGCTGGACAAGATTCAGGTCATCCCATGAATGAATGGTCTCAATAACACTCTTCTCCCCTAGCGATGCCCAGATCATGTAGGCTTCTTGACATTTTTCTCTCCTAGTCTGTAACATCCCATACCCCTTTTATAAATGATTAAGTAATTATGTTTTAAAAATAAATCTTTAAACTAATTTTTAAGGAACTGTCATGATTATCATTTCAATATCACCATAGAATAATAGCCCTCACAAACTATAATTCTATAAATATGATATATATAATAAAGATTTATATAATCTTTATGATTTAAAGATCACTATATTGATGATGTATAAAAATCATTATTGATACATTAACCAAAAGCAAGAGTTGGAAAAAGGCAAATGAATGATATTTTTTTCCCAGGGTCTATTAACCGTATACTATAATGCACATTTAAATTGTCTTTTGAGAAAAAAGACACTATATCATTAGAAAGTGAATATATTGAATATTACATTCCATTAATTAATAAATGATAATATTGCCAACAAGATAAAAATCTAAATCTAGAATGTTAATCTGGAAAATAAATTTAATTTTATATTACTACTTCATTTTTAAATAAATAAATATATATACATTTAATAGGTATTTAGTTTGATTACTTCATCTTCACATATTTGAATCACAATTATTAATCATTTTGACAGTAATCTTTATAATTCTCACAATATCAAATTGTTTTGAAAACATACTCATTGTAAGATAAAAGAATACAGTAGCCCCAAAGATAAAGTTGTCTGAGATTTGAAAGACTTCCATTAATTCATCTAGTAATTCAATAAATATTTCTTGGTATATACGATACACTCAACAAATGTACAAGGTACTAGAAATCAAAGACAAGATGTAATACTTATAATTAATAGTCTGGACAAATATGGTGTTTTTTAGCAACTGTATTTGACCATTTATTCATAAAAAAAGCAATTTCAGTGTTCCTTAATGGATTAAGGTGCTAGTTGGGCACTATTATTCCTCTTTGCTTTTTACTTTTGATCCCTCCCTCTTTTATGTCTTCTGGGCTTGAACCTAAAATCCTAATTGCTTACTTTGATTTATCTTGAACTTGGGCATTAACTAACTATGAATCCTTCCAGACAGTGGTTCAATTCTTCTGGCTTCATGTTTCATCCATCCTGTGTAAACATTCCTTTTTGTTTATCAAGTTTCAGCCCTGAGATTCCCTTTCTAAATACTGCACTTCTTCAAGACATTCTTTTGTCAGATCCTTGAGCAAGATCTGGAAGTCAAAGAAAATGAGCAGACATATAAACAGATAGTGAAACCATTTAAGTGGGATATTATCCTGTAGAAGTCTACAAGATATTTATGGCACAGAGAGAATAAGAAATACCTCAATTAAAAAAAAAAATGTATAAACTAAGATAATTTTGCCAGAATTTTAAAAGTGTTCTTTATATCCTTTAATGTAGTTCTTTATTCGTTTACTAAAGACATATTTATTTATTTACTATGGTATACTCTGGGCATGAAATAATGAGAAAGGCCTTACCCTCATAGTGATTACAATTTACCAGTGAAAAGAGATATTAAACAAGAATCACAAGGGTGCTATGTGCTGTAAAGGTCAAGGGTTAGGATCATTGGGACTTAGGATAGATAGCCTTTATCGAACTAGGCTTTCAGGAAGAAATGGGGATCAAACAGTGACTTCATATAATAATATGCCATATAATAATATGCACTAATCCACTTCTATTAGCCTACCTGTATGTAATTCACCAGAGAGAAAATGATCAACATGATCTACATTTTAATTCTCTTTTAAAATAAGGCTCAATATTTTTCAGGAATATTTACTATATGGTTGCATTAATTAATGTGTAAAACATTTCTCTTGCTGATTTTTTTCTATTACCTTAAATTTTTATGGCAACCAAAAAGAATAAATGAACCAAAAAAGTTAATGGATAGAAGTATATTCAGCCTTTTGTATAATATATGCCCCAAAGTACTGAGGTGTAATTTGACAATAGGCCAGGAGAAATCCACAGGTACTTTTTGTTTCATATAGATTCTCTTAGAAATAAATAGATACATAAGTTTATTTAAGAATTCAAAATGCTATGTGCCTAATGTATTGTTGCAACAAAGTATTGAGTTGTTTAAATCTCACCTTTTCCATTAAACGAACTCTCTACCTGTAAATATAGATAAATATTGTATCATTTTTAGCATTTATTGCATATCACATTTTCTCTCTGTATCAGAGTTTCTTTTTTTTTTTTATTTGTTTTGTTTTGTTTTGTTTTGTTTTGAGTGTGGATTGGTCTACACCATTGGAGGATCATCTGCTACAGAATATTTATTTCTCCTTTCAGTTTCCCACAGGAGCTCTAGCATAGTGTATGTTGTATAGTAAGCATTTAACACATTCTTGGTTAATTAAATGAAATGCAATGGAAATAAATGAAATATCTATAATATCAGTCATACTAACAGTTTTGAAGTAATTGATCTAAAAAAAAAAAAGTCTGAGTACTGAACAGAAGGTCCACAATTATATAAACAGCCTAACCATGATTATAATTATTTTCTACAGAACATGGGGATATGAAAAATTGAAATCACTAAATTATTTAGCTAAGCTGCTTTTTTTTCCCTAACCAATTGTTTTATTAGAATTTGTAACCAATTGTCTGATTTGAGAATTTCTTTCCCCCAACTAATTTATTTGTAAAGGGAAGAAAATCAGTAGAATGATTAAATACTGAAAAAGAACAAAATACCTAGGCAGCGTATGGATGATATGCCCTGAATTATCAAGGTTTTCCTGCTAATTGCAGCCCAATTATGACAGACTGGGATGTTGCTATATCAAAAAGATGAGAGTGGAAAACCAAAGATCTCAGTACTAAATAAGCATAGAGAACATACTCAGCCCACAAGGAAGACTGTTGTCAGTACAGTTCCTTCCCCAGTGGAAAACTTTTTGTTAACTAGCATTAGTCTGTATAGGCAGCAGCTTTCCTAGAAGGACTAGGGATTCAAAACACATCCCAGACTCAGAAGGACACTAAATGTGATAAAGAGGTCATTGAGCAGAGATCAAAGGAAGTCTGCAGCTGTTCTGTTCTGGTTGTCCTGGGGTGTTCTTTGATGTCTATCTCACTGTTTGTGCTAAATCAGAGTCCTGTGGAGAAAGAGCCACTCCCAATTCTCCCACCCACTTTAACCAATTTAACTCAGAAATTCAGAACTGGGTAAACACCCAGGCATATTGGCTATTTACTTAAGCATTTAGAGTTACAGGAACATTCTTAATTTTGAGGATAAGTGTAGTAGATGATTGAATAAAAAGTATACATAAGTTAAAATTCTTTTTGATCACTCCATGTTGGTATAATATTTCATGAGTGAGAACCTCGGAATTTCAGTAGTGAATCTAGTCCCTCTTTCCAGTTACATATGAAGTATCTTATAACTTTAAAAGTGAGCTAATCTTCCTTTGTATACCTTTAGACATACTCTTAGAAATAATGAGGTTAATGTTGAACTAGATAAAAATATTAGCCGTCATTAATGCTATTAGTTTTGGGGTCATTTTACTTTGTTTTGCTAATATTGTATATATTTTAGAATTTATATGTACATATACATATATTTTTTTAAATCAACAATTATTTTCTTTAGACTTTATTTAGTGGTGGTCCCTAAAGTATAAAAGGTTTAATTGTGAAAGGAAAAGAGTGTCTCCATGTGTTCAGGGCTTTAAGGATAAATTAAAAATCTCCTATTTTCATAAACAGTTGAGTGCATGTTTTGTACATCTTTCACTATGGCAACAGTGCCAGCAGGTTCACTCAGACCAAGATGTCAAAAATCTGGTATCCATTGGAACATTTTCATAGCCAAAATGAAATTGAAAGTAATTTTTGAATAACACAAGCAAGAAGTCCTCATCCCACAATTCCTTTAACCATTTGACTAATAGGATTTTGTCTGAAACATCCAATTAATTACAGCACTTCACACTTCAGTCTGACTGTGGAGACTTGCCAATTCAATGACATTAGTCTGTCCTCTGTGCATGCAAATGTCTCCATAGCAAAGGGCATGTTTTCTGAAGAGTGACTATCCCAGGTACCTCGGAACATAAGTGAGGCAATCCAAACAATGGTAGTACAAAATAGATCTGTTTTATTTCTGTTTAAACCCCAAAGAGACTCAGCAACAAGAAGCCAACCTGTTTCTTCAACTGGGAAATTTCACTTAATCTCTGTGACACTAAAGGAACATAGTATTTATAAAGTGTCTGATTAATGGGAGCAATGAAGACCTCCGATGTAGACCATATATGAAAAGCTGACCTAAGTGACTAGATCTGTAGTTTACTCTGAAACTTACTATATCGGCATTTATACTCTATGAACAAAGTCTGACTGACTAGATAAATAATATACTAACCAAAAGACAGAAGACAGAAACAATATTTGCTTTTTGATTGATAACTTTGAAGATGAAGAAATAAACAGTTTAAATACTGCTTTTTTCATATTTGTGGCAATTCAAGCATACTTCATCAAATAATTGTGAATTATAAATACCCATTTCATGACAATTTCCAGACAGACTTTTGTTTCTAGTGTAATAATAATTTTTTAAAAGTTTGCTTCATTTCAGCTATGTTTTTTTCTTATTTTGTTTTCCTCAGAAAGAAAGCAAAAAGCTCTAAGGTTAAACATTTAATTTTTTTAAAGCTTTGATGCATTCTATTTCCTTTTAAAGTTTCATCTTGAGAAGTTATTTTAAGGATAGGAAAATTAATTATGATTACAGCAATTACAAAATGGAAGGGAAAAAGAGACTGTTATAGCATAAGCAAAACACAGGGCTTGGTTTATATAAGACTTTTAGGCAATATCCCTACATTCACCATCACACCATGCAGAAGTAGCTATTGCAGTAGCCAGCAGAGGGGATTTAGGGATCAAGGGCATATTCCACTGTTCTGGGGTTCACCATGGGGAATGCTGTCGCAGTGTTGCTTTTGTTCTTGGTTTCAAGGGGAACCTTGGCACCTAGTTGGCCCTGAAGATGATATTTTGGTGACAACATATTGAATACTCTGGCCTGTGTGTTTAGAATCGCAAGCGGGAACTAACTGAGTGACTATGTCCGTGGCATTCTCTTGTCTTGTCCATTTAATCTGTCTCTGCAGGGATGGAAGGTGAGGACATTGAGAATGAATTCTGGGAAAGTTAAGAGACGCCTAAAGAGCAAAGGAGCAAAGCAGCACTCCAATCGGGCATAAAAATTTTCCCAGCTGTCAAATTGGACACCAAACACTAAATTTAAAGCAGACAGATAAGCCCTAGAAAGCTGTATGCCTTCCCCAAGTGAATTTATTTCAAAGTTCTAGCTTTATTCTTACAAAAACAGACAAATAGAAGCTGTGTTCATTATTCACAGAGAAAAAATTAGCAAAATGATGCATTACTCTTCCACAGTTTTGCGGTTATTTCAGATTTTCACACTCCTATGTGTCGATTTCTCCAACTGTAATTTGAATGCTTTTTCTTTATCAATTATTGATATTTGTTTTTAAAGTTATGTATTATATTAATAGTTTAATCTCAGTTTCTAATTCTGTTCAAGGGCAACTCATTTTTGCTTTGATGTGTGCTTTTTTTTTGTAAAAAAGTGTCTAAAACATAAAACAGATTTTCTCTAAATGGATGAAAATTAAAACATAATGCTTTAGTGAAAAAGAAATCACCCCCCATCCCCAATCCCATAGGGTATATTTGGTGACAAGCTACAGAGCCCACCGTTTTGCAGAGCTGGGAAACATCTGTTAACAAACTTTATTTGAATTTTCACTTTCAAACATCTCCACTTTTGAACCTTTAGTACAGGCCACAGTGCTTGCTACAGTTTAATACAGTGGTATTACTGTTTTACACTCGTAGGGTGGCAATACAGACAGTACGTTGATCTCTGGGACATTCATTCAGCAGACCTTCATTCAACAAAAATTTATTGAGTGCCTTCTATGTGCTTAGCATTTTACGTTCCAGTCAGACTAAACTACTTGCCATTCTTCCCACATGTCACCCTTTCTAGCCTTCACCCCTTTGATGATTGTACCAACTCCGTTGCCCAGATTGCTCTCCCTCGTTACTTTATCACATATATCTCTGTTCAAGTCTTGCACATTTATCAAGGCACAGCTTAAATGCTTTTTCTTTAAAACGACTTTTTATTTCTTTCAGCGGGCTGTGATTTCTCCCTTGTGCATGCCCAATAAGAACTTATCTGTGCCCAGCTATGTAATTTGTGGAATCCAGTATGAAATGCAAATGAAGTGTCCCTTGTTCACAACTTAAGAATTTCAAGACATGAGTCTCTGTTAAGACAGTCACGGCAGAGCATTAAACCACGTGTGGTCCCTTTTAAATGTGGGACCCTGTAAGATAGTGCAGGTCACATGCCGATGAATGCAGCCCTGTCTGTACCACCCCAACGCACTATTGGCTACCAATTTTTTAAATGTGTGAGCTATTTTCACACACGGATTGACTTTTCTTTTTGAATATACTGTAGGCTCCTTGAGAACAGTATCTGTATATATCCCAAAGTAACTAAGAGTTAGAGAGTCTTATAACATATCAGATATCCTAATTCTTGCTGCCAAAATGTAGTTTATAGACTGATATTACTAGAAACTATAGAAATGTAGAATCTCTAACACTACCCAGACCAAATGAGCCCTTTTCCCATTTGCCCCGAGATAACTCATGGGTTACATTCTAACCTTACCACCAAAGTTTGCAATGAAATATCTCACTTTTATTATTATTTTTGCATTGATCTAGTATATCAGTAGTCTTTGGGAACAAATTACATCATTCTATTTATAGCATTCTGTTTTTAGTAGTTTGACAGCTGAAAATGTCAAAACCTAGAAAACAGCATTCTTACACGAGCTGCACTTTTTTTTCTAAATGGGAAAAAGATGAATCAAATCTATATTTCATAAGATCTCCATGTGATCTATATACCTATTCAAGTTTGAGAAGCACTATCAAATGAGTAAAGGAATAGTTCTCTAGAACAGAAGACACACACGAGGTGGGAAAAATTATCTGTTCAGGGTGTTGTTACTTCACACAGAAAGAGAACTTCTGCCTTTCTCAACAAGAGGAAAATATTAGGTTAACAGTCTCAATCCCTCTTTTCAATCCTCCTAATTTCTCTTTTTTTTTGAGAGAAGTTAATTTTCTCATTGGTAATATGTAGAAGAATCTGGTAGCTACCAGGCCCATTTTATTAGGAAATGGTAAGACAGGTCTGAACATATAGGTCTGGAAATTCCAATTTTCCCTTTTTCCTCTCTCTCTCTCTCTAATGTCTCCTTCTCCCGTGATCTCTAGTACTCTGATCTGCCAATGATTCATATTATTAAACAAACAGCCAAACAATTCTGTCAGTATGACAAAAGTTAAAGAGACAAAGCAGGTTTACGAATTGATATAACTCAGATTTCACCAAAAAACCAAAAAGGTTTCATGTCTACTATCACATTCTGCCTATGATTCTCTCTTTTGTTTCTAAATGAAATTGCCACATTGGGTAGGGAAATATAATATTTTAGAAATTTTCTATAACTTCCATGTATTCATTCTGGGAGATCCTGGATTATACACCCCTGAAAAGATCATAAGAAGATTTGTGTAATCATATATAACACTCTCCCATAATGACAGCTCTGTGATATGGGTTTTAAAGAAAATGTAAATAAATAAATAAGCAAATAAACAAATACATAACTATAAATGTAGTAGAAAATCAACCATATTAAAAAATTATACTAGAGAACCTAAATTCATCAGTTTAGAAAAAAATCCATTAAATAGTCTTTGCAATTATGACAAAAAGAAAACATGATTTTATTTAAACTATATGCTGAAATTTTCTAACTGTTGCTACTTACTTTCTTCCAAGATAGTATATTTTAGCAGGATTAGATCTTAGGGTCCTGATTTCTCAGATATATTATAAAAGTGTAGAAGCTCAGTAAATATGGACTTTAAGAAAATTCACAAGAACTTTATAAAAATTTAACTCCAAAGTGAGGGTTTCTAATGGAACATATTTGTTCATAAAAGCTCTCTAGAGGAAACTTTTAGTAAAATTTTACCTGAATATCCCTCAGTTTTTTAGTCCTCATTTTATTTGGTCATGTTTGCAGAAATGAGGTTTCTTTGCAATTACTTTTCAGAATATGTTTGTATTTTAAAGGTAATAATTGCAGGTAACACAATAGTGAGTTATGCTGTTCAAACTCAAAAATGCTAAATTTTGAAGAACAAATTAATAGAATAATATAGTGGCAGACCTATAACATAAGGTAGGAAGCCTGAAATAGTATGTTGAGTTTGCTTGGAACAGATAATTTTATTCAAGCCCTTCATGGTGCTAATAGCGGCTGGTGGACTCAGATGAAACTGAAACAAGCCAAATTTCCCTTGGCTAGTTGCTTTTTGCTAATTGGTGGCAGAAGATGGTTAGAGTTTTACAATAGAAACTTTGATTCCATTGTATTAGTCCTGATCCTGATTCGGCCCCTGTGTATTGTTATCTATGTCTGTGTAATAAACTACTCCAAAACTTAACACCCTAAAATAATACCCATTTGTTATCTCAAATTGTCTGTGGTTCAAGAATCTGTGTGCTATTTGTCTAGGTGTCTATGCCTCACGTTCTCTCAGGTTTCAGTCAACCTTTGATATAGAGCTGCAGCTTAATCTGGAGACTTCAATGGGGAATGATCTGATTCATTCTCATTTGTGTGGATCCCTTTACAGGACAACTTCATGACGTGGTGAGAAATCTAAGAGTGCAAGAGATCTTCAAGAGGAAGTCACTGACTCTTTATAACCTAATTTCAGAAGTGACATCACATCACTTATACATGTTCATTTTAGTTAGAAGTGAGTCACCAGATCCAGCCTACACTCAAGGAGAAGAAATTATACAAAAGCATGATATCAGGAATGGAGTCTTTGGGAAAATCAGAGGAAATAAGAGCTAGAAAAATATAAATAATTTCTTATACAGACATTTTTTAAGGTATTTTTATTCTATCAGCTCAAAGAAATGTAAGTACAACACTCCTATCCCATTTTAGGAAAATCACATCTATGTAGCACATTTTTGCTTCATGAACAGAACATATTTATTTGGGGGAGAAACATAAAACAATTTATAATTTATTAATCAGAATTCTTTCATTTGTAAGTAACCATAATCCAATTCAGA
This sequence comes from Cynopterus sphinx, assembly GCA_030015415.1. Taxonomy (NCBI): domain Eukaryota; kingdom Metazoa; phylum Chordata; class Mammalia; order Chiroptera; family Pteropodidae; genus Cynopterus; species Cynopterus sphinx. Next base: position 80,780,873 of record CM057386.1, on the reverse strand, counting down.
TAAATATAAATTTTACAAAATGTGATTCAATGCCAGAAAAATACAAAAGTGTATTTGGCTTTAGACATGGCAGAATGTAGGAATTCAGCCAATTTTGTCAATACTCTCTCTCTTGCTTTGCTTGCTCTCTCATTCTTTCTTTATTTCTCCTCCCACTACCCCATTTTGAACTCATTCCCAAATAGATATTGTTGATGTAGAGAAATATGACATTTCCAGATTCATGGCATTTTTACAACCTGAATTTCTATTAGATAGCAAGTTTTTTTTTTTTTTTAATTCTCCAAATTCCAGCTGACTTCCTAGAATTGAATGTTTATCATCCTGGTTTAAGTTGCATATTCCTTTTGGCCAGGGGAAGACAAATGTAAAATATGTGAACAGCCAGTCTGGATAATAAGTCTGTGCTTTAGGTTAGGGCGGAAGGTCAAGTGTCACTCAAATGACATGTAGTGAGTGTAGAGGAGTAGTGAATCTTTAAAAAAAAATGGGTGCTAAAAGTTGGAATGGGAATTAGCCCAGCAAAAACTACATATGTCAACTACTAATATATATTCAATACCTATAACATGTCAGGCCAGAAGTTGATGTTAGGTGCAATTCTGCTACCAACTTGTATAATTTTCTTTGACTCATGGGAGAGATGCAAGAGGGCTAAATAAATGGTAATAGGATACACCAAGTTCATTTAGTTTGTTCAAAAGAGAGAAAGAAAATCAGCCTAATGAATATTTTGTATCATAGAAACTTCTATAAATGTATACAGTTTTAAATAATCAGTTATATTAACATAATGAAATAGCTTACTACAGAGATAAAATATTTCTGAAGCACTATTTTAAGGCAGAAATTAGGATTCTCTGCTATTGGCAAAATAAAGATATGAGTTCTGTTACCCCTTCCTGACTCTTTGGTTAAGTCGTCATGGAAAAATCAGTTACTCCTTCACCAAACCTGATTTGTCTTTCTTCTTTTTTTTGATATCTTGGTACCTCTTTCAAGGGAACCCTATTGAGGCTAGGTTAGTCTTAAAATAATCACAATGACCAAATATTATGGTGATCATTTTTACTCAGAAATATGTTCCTTAGGTAAGTCTTTTAAATTTCTAAATCCAGTTTTGTCAAGGATGACACAATTCATGTAATAGAGTAGATGGAACCTTTATGTAACATGCTTAAAGGCAGTCACATTACCCACATTTAGCATTCTCTTACACTTTGCTAGGAGATAAGGTCTAAAGGAACACTGCAAGAATACTAAAAGTTAGCAAAATAGACATGGTATTTTTCTGGTTTTAACCAAAAAAAATCAAACTGGAAAAGAGTGGAGGGTCAGTGTATGAATGCAGTTGTCCAAGGAATAGACATATGTTCATTTTTATTTGCTTAAGATTATGAGATGTCGGATCACTACTGCACTTGTAAATGATTTATGAAATGAGACACATTCCTGCTTAGCGCACAAAGACTGTCAACTATGCTAGCAATTACAGAGATAGGGTGCTATTTTTAGAGGCACAGTTACACAGGAACCACATTATTATTATATGAAATATCATAAAATATAAACTAAGCTTCTCTCACAATAGAGTTCTTATGAAGTTATGCTTAATAGAAAAGTACTGAGAGAATGATTATATTTCTTTGCAGTCTGTCTATACTACAAAGTGATTACCAGAGATTAGACATAATGTTCGTTACAGCACTGGGTTCTGCAGGGAATGGTCACATGTTATAGGTAACACACATGTCAGTCTCCCAGCCTCCTTCAAGGGTAGACATCCTCTGATATGTGAGGAGAAAATAGATGTGCCTCGTTTCCACTTCCCAGCCAAGCATTCTTCAGCTACTTCTCTACTCACACTGTCTTCGGGGCCTGGTGTTCATTTCTACATCATTGCACCACTTGATCATTTCATTCTTTAAAGCACCACCAATTCATGGACATAAATGTGGCAAACATTAGGTGTGGATTTTGGACAGTGGAAAGGGCAATTTTTAGAGCATCAGAGCCCAGTAAAATTTATAAATAAATTATAAACAATTCTTTTTTCTTAAACATTTTTTCAATCATTCTTACATGTTATCTTTCATTCGTTTCTTACTTTCAAGATTTGGCTTCACTCCAAGATTGCCATTATCTCCTTTTTGTCCTTGACCGCTTCCCCACTCTTCTCAAGCATTCTTTCCCCCAAACTCTAGGTCTCTGTTATTAGTATGCTCTGCATATGAAGTTAACATTTTGTCTAGTCCTAGTCCATAGGGCAACAGACCTATTAAAGTATTTTCCCTAAAACATAAATAATGTGTTGCACAGATGCATAAAACTAATAGATACAGATAGCAAAACTGAGATATATGGAAACATACACAGATAACAAGATACAGAGAGATATACAGATATAGGAATAATATCTACAAATCACACACACTCTCAATATATAAATAACAAAATAAGACTGGAATAGAAAAGTGTTTTTATTGTAATCCAGAGATCTAAAAAAAGAATGTTGAAGATACCTAAAATACAATGGTTAATAGGGATCAAAAGATCAAAGTGATTACTAAATAAATAGGATTTAGCTACAGTGTACTAAAGTAAAAATATATAACAAACACACACACACCAGAGCCAGGTCAGCAATATATACAATAATCCAGGAGAATATAGTCTATAAGTGCTAATTGTGCATTTACATAATATGCATGATGAGAAATATCTATAATTTTCGGTAGCCATTGTCTTGTTCTTTTTCCTTTTGATGACTTTGTATTGTCATTTTTAACCTGGGTTCGGAAAACTACTATCATTCTGTGAGGACTCTTGCAGCAAGGGTGGTTTGTCGAATGTGTACTGGAATAGGAATAAAGCTATCTGGTTTCTTGCCCTGATTTTATTTCTAGGCTGTAGGATCTTAGAAAATCCACCTAACATCTCTGTGCTCATGTATACTTTCCTGTTCTATTAAAGTGAGACAACTACATATTGTTTATGATTTCTCTCACTTAAAAATTCCTATTAACTATAAAAAATTAGTCATATCTCACATTTAGGGTCACAGACTGATAAAAATGCTGACACTTCACTCACAGAGAAAGTAAATCAATAAATAGCCACGTGTGCAAGACTGGATAACCCTGCCCATGTGATTTGTAGTGGGTCCCAGAGTGCCAGTTCTCCTGTGGTGCTATTAAAATAACAGGGTGCTCATTGATATCTATGTGGATATAGACTTGGCCATCTTGGCTCCTTTAATTTGGAAGATCCATCCCTGAGCCAGATCAGTGAAATTGGACTAAGTAAGGCATCATTTCTATGAAATTTCCTACTTAGAATTTTAAAATTGAAACTGTACACAAACTAAAACAGAGTTAAAAGTTGTTCGATGAGAACAGCTTGGCTAAAAAGGCATAAACTGAGTTAGTAAGCTATTTTATAAGTTATATTCGACTTAATTCAGACATATCTATATGAAATATACAAACTTGATTCAAGACAACTTGTGCGTGGCTCCTTGCTAAGGACTGGAGGAGGAAACTCACCTTCATGACTTTGCCTTCTTTTTTTGTTCTTTGCTCTTGAGCTAATTTCTTATCTGTCACAAGTTGTCCTTGTGAATCATTTTGTTCAATTAGCTGTTGTCTCTTTTCCAGTTATTTTATATTGCAATGAATTTACTTATAAAAGTTGTTATTATATTTTATTGTCCTTATTAAATATTAATATTAGTAATAATAATAACTAATATGTATTGAGTGCTCACCATATGCTTAGCAATGTTCTAAATGCTTTATGTAGATTAACTTGTTCAGTCCTTGTGGCCCATTGAGGAAGAAATGCTATTGGTATATCCATCACACAGCTGAGGAAACTGAGGCTCAAAGTGGTTAAGTAACTTGCCCAAGGTGCCATAGCCAGTAGTGGTGGCTTCAGAACTTTAACCCAGGTTCACTGGTTCTAGAGTCTGTACAGTCAACCACTACCATGCCTATTGTTGGTTTAATTCTTCTATAACACATTAGTTCAGTTATTACTATTATTCTAATGTTTTTCTCTCCTTGTCACATATGTTTTTCTCCCTTATACTATATCTTCAACCTTTCTATTTTCTCTATGGGACAAACACCCTGCAATGAACTATTCAGAGCCAATGATGTCCTTGCTTCTCTCTAATTACTGTCTGTGCTCTCTCTGTCTTTCCTCTCTTCTCACATACTTATCCAACTTTTACACAAAAGGACTTCCTATTCTCTGCTAAAATTTTTGCTCAGTCCATTTTCCCAAAGCCCTTGAATCAAAGATCCTCTCCCCAAAATGTGACTGTTTCTCTGATTTATTTTGAGTATATATGATGCGAATAAATATCTCCTTCAGGAAAATCCATTCCTTGAACAGACAGAAAAATCCTTTGAGGTTTTTGTTGTTCTTGATGTTGTTTTGTTTTATTTTTAAAACAATGTTTCCAGAGAAACCGATACTCTGAAATTCCTTTCCATTTACTTGAAAGAATCCTTCCCACCTAAAAAAAATCCATATGTCAAAAGCTGTCAGCTCTTTATGAATAGTAAAAGTATCACTTGAAGACAAACCTACTTAGGTTTGATTGACCAGTTTATGTGTGTAGGACTCTGCTAGAATCTGAGGAAATCGTGATCTATGAATCCTTTGATTGAGCTTACAAAGAGACTGAGCAATTTACTTAATTTTATAATGGCTACACCCAGCACAACCAAATTGGAGGCCACTGTTTATCAGCAACTGCATTTAAAATACTATGTGACTTGTTGAATCCAAATGCAAACTAAATCCTATTCCTTCAGATCATAGTGATATTGTTTCAGACCTCTATTCTACATATTTTAGAAAATCAAATATCTTCTTCCAGTTTTCTATGGATTTCTGAAGATGTTTTTGATTTTAAACTGCTCTCTTATTTATATTTAGGATTAAGTGTCTAAATTGTCTTTTCCTGTGTTTAAATTCTAACATTGAGAAGGAACTCAGCTTATTTTGTGTATAAAACTATATTAGAGTTGGGAGAAGGAAGGAAACAATAGGCAGATCATAGAGGATACTTAGGGCATTAAAACTAGTCTGTTTGATACTATACTAAATAGTAGGTACATGTCATTTATATTTGTCAAACTCATGCAATATACAACGCCGAGAGTGAACACTAGCACAAAGTATAGTCTTTAAATGTTAATGTGTCAGTGAAGTTTTATTGATTATAACAAACATACCACACTGGTGGGAGATGTTGCTAATGGAGAAGGCTTGTGGTGTGTGTGTGTGTGTGTGTGTGTGTGTGTGTGTGTGTGTGTGTGTGTGTGTAACAAGAAACATATGAGAACTGTTCCTTTGCTGTGAACTTAAAACTGCTCTAAAAAATAATGTCAATTTAAAACATATTAACATTAAAAATATTCCTGTTCATAAAGCTTCACAGCCCTTTCCTTGCTTCAGGTTTTATCCTCCCTGCCATGCTGCCCAGACAATTCCTTTCTCCCTCTCTATTCTCTAAACTCTCTCACAGCCCTGACTTTTCTGTTTATATCCAGTGCAAAGCAGATTACAGTTGGCTTTACCTTCATGTCAACCTCCAAGTGGCTTAAAAAGGTATTTTCCTCAAATAAAGACAGTTCTCTTTTTAAAGTTACAATTCTGGAGCCAGCTGTTTAAGTAATCAAATTCTTAAACTCCACTCTATATAAATAGTGATCAAGTCTCAGATTGCTTGAAAGAAGCCCAATACTCTTACACTATTTGAATATTTTGATGCCTCAAATAATGATGATAAACATATTATGGTTCTACTACTCATCATTCAGTGCGAAGATGCGTTTACCAAGCCCTTTTCATATTTCATGATTATTAAGAAAGAATGAGTCATTTGAATTCCTGAAACATTCCCAGCCTTAATTTTTTGAGCTTGTCTCTGTTACAGTCAAAGTTAAATATTTCTGATTTTGAACTTGAGATTGATTACTTTCCTTAGTCCTCTTATGCCTCTCGAGGTTCCATATCTTCAATGGTCATCTAGACAATCAAGATCAAGCATAGTAATACCGTTTTTTTCTATTTAAATATACACATAGAATCAGGAGAGTTAGACCATAGGTTAAGTTTCCAGTCTACCTCTTCTATACTCAGATGAGTGATGGTCACTTCTGGTCTAAGGCAATAACCAAACTAAATTAACTTTAATAATTACTAACCTATGGGACTTACTTAATCTGAAAATATACATAAAATGACTCTCAGTTAAATTGGTACATACAGGAACATACTTGTGTTCTGTATATTCTAAGCAGTTTTATTTAATTTGTTAGATACAGTGGTCAGGAGTACATGAATTTAAAATTAATGTACTACGTTTACTATTCTCATAATTATCATATATAATTTTTTCAAAGATGTTTTCTCAACTATGAACATTCTGAAATATTAACGAAAAAAAATAATTGTCAATCTAAAGCTAAGTTTAAACTGTTATTCCTTCTGCTGTTTCTTGGTAATTAATTGCACTTGATTATAATTCACTTTTAACATAGTCATTATGAAACAGTAAATTATTCCATATTATTGCAGATTTGGGTATAAAATAATGTATTAAAAATCAAAATATTCAGCTGAAGTAAATATTTTCAATGTATGAGTAATTATTACTCACTACTTTTGAAAACTATGAAATGACTCATTTTTAGTGTATATTATTATAAGTTCAAATTTGAAGTCATTAAAATAAATATTATGATTTATCATTTATATTCTGCATGTGTACTTTAGTTCTGCTAAATATATATGTATACATTTATAAAAAATGGTGATTAAAAAATAGTTGAGCTAGCCAATAGTACAAACTGAATAAAAATGAAAAAAGAATGCAATAATCCATGACTTTTCAATGACTTTAATTAAAATGAAAAAATAGGTATTGGTGAAGTATTTATATTAGAACTGAGATCATACACAGAAAAGTTAAAAAACATTGTTTTATATTGCACCTTATATCACTGTTTCAGTTATCAATTGTTTCATAACAAACCACCCCAAATCTTAGTGATTTAAAACAACCAACACCATTTTTTTGGTCATATTTATACAATTTGAAGGCATCTTTTCTCTATTCTACATTTCCCTATTGTCTGGGGTGGCTTGAGGGCCTTGAGGATCAGGCATGGCTTCATTCATATGTCTGATACTCCAGCTAGAATAATTATAAAACCTATAGGGCTGGCCTGAACTTTCTCTGTACTCATAGTCTTTCAACACTCAAAAGTCTTACACACATTTCTTTACAGGGAAGCTGAATGCCAAGAGAGGAAAAACTAAAGAAACCAGGTTTTTAAGGTCTAGGTCTGGAACTGGCACAGTGACAGTTCTGCCACATTCTGTTGGCCAAAGCTAGTCATAAGGTCAACCCCGATTCTAGGAGAGGGAAAATGGATTCCACCTTGTGGTTAGGAGAGTGCGATGAATTTTAGGCAACTATTTTTGCAGCCGTCTCCCACAATCACTAAGCTCGCACTTAAGGAAAGAAAATTGGCAGTTAAGAATTTCAATGTGTGACACTTTAGATATCAAATGAAAACCCAATGATTTTTAGACAAGGCTGCTGCTATTTAAGAATTCTGAGGCCCAAAATTAAATTGTAAGATGATAACGAACATATTGAGGTGTTGGCAAAATTAGATACCAACTAGAAACTACTAGTACCAATTAATCAAATACCGCTAATTCTAACCAGTTTGGTTTGTTAGTAATCTATTTTAGGCACTCAATATTTCCATCAGAAAGATATACAAATATTACAAACCATAAATGATGTATTAATAACCCAAATTATATGTCAATCTTTACCTTTTCAATTACCTATCATATTTGCCAACTAACATTTGGTGAATCATCCACTCTCCAATATGATGTGACTTTCTAAGGTAGTAACTTACCCTCTACCTCTGGAATTATTGTCTACCATTGATGAATATATAATTAATTCCTAAACTTTATATTTGATTTATAACTGTCTTGCAGTAATGGATTCACCTCAAGCAGGATTTGTTGAGAATAGTGTACATATGTGACAGCAGACATTGAAAGTGACAGTTTTGTGGTTTGGATGTCCTCAGTATATGAATAGTATGCCAAAAAATGGATTCACAGACATTAAGAAGGGATTTTCAATGATGTTTATTTGATAATCAGAGTGCTTTTCATAGGAGTATCTTCATAGCAATGTAAAGAAAGTAGAATGTTACTTTGATTAATATGAAATCATATGAGCTAAGATTTTGAAACACTTCAAATGCAGTCCTTGCATGTACATTTTGTCAACTAAGTCTGGTAGGAATTTTGGCAGATCTAACTTCAAATCTTAGCTCATCTATTTACTAGAGCATTTGTCAGCAATTTCTATGTTAATGCTACCCAACAAACCACCCCCAACTCTACAATAACAAACATTTGATTTTCTAGCTCATGCGTCTACAGGTCAAGGCAGTTAGGCTCTGTAAGCCATGCTTCGGCTGGGCAGTAGTTCTCACGTGATCAGGATAAGCTTGACTTCTCATTACAGGTTAGGTTTAGGTATGTCCTTTATGGATCAGTGTCTAAACAGAGTGTACTCTTATCACAGTATGTAGCATAAAGGCAAAAGACAAGCTAAACTACATTTAAAGCCTCTGTTTATATAATATCCCATTATGAATACTCTATTCTCAAAATCACAAGGCCATATCAAAATGAGGCATTACCATGTGCCAAGAAGAAAACAGGGATGTGAACAGTATTTCCTGAATATTACTCCAATCTATCACGATAGCTCTCCACAATTAGGACAATTAGGGACATTGTCCTAATTGTCTCTGTTTTATTGTTATCATCTGTAAAATTGAAATAAACTAATATGTTCAAAAATATTGGGGAAGAATGTTCCTGACATAGAATTGATTAGCTAAAAATAATTTGGTGGTATTACTCAGTTCAACAAGAATCTGTGTGATGCAACAGATTAAGCTAAAATCGAAAGAAATGGAATCTTGGCTATTTTTGAATAGTTATCACCAACTAGTAAATTACATTGACTTCTGTTAAAATCAATGTTGAATTCAGGCTGTTTGTGAAAGTTCATAGAAAAATATTAAGTTCCATTTAATACAATCATGAAGTTATGTGTATGGTATTCTCTCAGTAATATATCAGTAAATAAATTAACCAACAAATGTATATTATTACTCCTCAAAATTGTGAAATTGTCATAGTAGCAAAGAACTGACAATAGATGTAACATAAGGAATTTCCCTTCTAGCAGCTTCCAAACTTGATATGAAGTATAAAACAGCAGAGTTTAAAACACAAGCTAATTATGTAGAATTAGGGAGGGCAAAAATCTCAGTAAGTGGACAAGAAACATAAAAGAAAAAAAAACTTTTAAGACAAGGAATGCTATAACTTAGTTGAGGAATTGGACTTGAGTAATGAAAATGGTTGGAAATTACTAGCTGAGAAAATTTGCCACCACTATTATTATTAATACTAGTTTCCTATATAGGGCATCTCCAATGCCTCAAGCTCGAGTAGGCACTTTATCTTCTTTAGGTCCTTATCCAGTAACAATAGTGGTTTCCTATTGAAGAAGAGACTCATAACCATTTATAGAAATGCATTATGAGAGGCAAAACTAGCATTCTATCTACAGACCTGTTCAACTCTACACCCTAAGTATTGACTATATAACACTCTCTTATATGTGGCTTACTTGGCTAAAGAAGAGTATATGTAGCATAACAGTAAGAAGAAAAATGAAAAGGGAGTAATAGTTTATATTAACAAGAACTTTGAATATTAGGCTAAAGCGTTTGAGTACTTTGTGTGTTAATAAAAGGGGCCATCATGGATTTCATGCAGGAGGTTGATGAAAACAAAAAACAGTGCTCTAAAAAAACTAATATGATGCTGACACATTAGCTTACATTAGAGATGTGGAGATTAGATTGAAAGTTATGCAACAGTTCAGCCCTGTAAATAAAGAGTATGCAATAGAACATGGGAGAAGTGATAAAGAAGAGAAATATTATAAAGGCAGAATTAGCAGAATCTCAAGAAAAGGGGTTCTATTTTTTAAATTTCTCATTTGGTTATATTTTTATATAGTATACAAGCAAAAATTTTTTCTTTGGACGATTATATAATGTATAGCCATTAATTCTGTGTGTATGTATGCAAACGTGCCTGTGAATCAGAGCCAATAAATCTGTTACCTTTCCCCTGTTAAGACATTTCATTGGCTCACATACGTTACTGTTGAAAGACAGAAGCAGATGTTAATGGAAGTGATGTTTAATGATCTGTGACCCTATATACAAAGAATATAGGCATCATAGTCATCTGCTAACCACATCCATGAAAACTGCCAGTGAAATAGAATTCATGACCTTCAGATCTCAAGTACCAGCCGATTTTCAGAGAGTTGAAAGGGCTCAGCTGGAAGAAGAATTAAAAAAAAAAAAGAGTAAACATTTTAACTAGTGTAACTAACATCCCCTTGTGCTGGTGGTAAGTGATATATACACATCTTTTCCTTTACTTCCCATTTCCCCTGGAACTAGGATGAAGTTTGTTCTCAAGGTGCAGAGCAGCTGAGGTTCACAGAAGGGCATTACCACAGTTGGGTGCCAATCTTTAATGATGAAGCACTGCCTATGTACACAGACATCAAGGTCATCAGTAAATATGTGAAAAATATAACAAGATTTTATTAAAAGCATCAACAGTGATTAAATAACCAAAGTAAGAGACTCACTTTCTGATTAAATAGAATCTAAAGACAGATGAACATATGTAGCATTATACATGAAAGAAAGGGCAGCATATATATGTATATATCAGTTGGAAGATAAATCTCCAAAAAAGTAGATTTTTTAGGTTTTGTTAATTATTACTTGAAGGAAAGTTTCAATTGACACTGAGAGCCACCAAGAGAGAAGCAGTTCCAAATTCTTAGGCATCCTGCCATGTTATGATTAATTTTACAGTCCATGCATGGATGTTTAGTTAGAGAAGAGAACTGTAGATATCTTGTACAATCCATCAAAATGGTAGGAATAAACTGTCACTCCCAACCTGAGCCGTGAACATGTTTATTTATGAGCCTCTCCTGAAATTGAAAAAAAGAAAATCAAGACAGCAATGCAAAGAGAAGCATCTGAAATGTTCTCTGTTAAACAACAGCTAATAGAAAGCTTGCAACAAAGAAAGCCTGGCTTATTTCTAGCTTTCAAATAGGTTGAGGACATTGATTTAAATGGTTTAGGTTTCTTTTTTGACCCACCTTAACACCTTTAAAATATAATGTGATTGTCTTGTTATATTTAAAAAGGAAATAAAATCTCTTTTCAAATCTTTAATTTTAAACATTAGTGAGAAAAACTGAAAATAAATACACCAACATGATATGTGGCTATCTTTGTGAAATAGTACTTGCATGATTTTGTACCTTTTTAAATATGTGTAGTTTTTTCTCTTTTTCTACATTATAAATTGCATTTATAATGCAACATAAAGCCAGGATCTTCTTTGTCTCTCATCCCCATTTTTGAGACAATTATTAGCATAAGGTAGGAGTTCAATAAATATATGTTAAATGAAGGAATGAATTAATCAAAATGATATCAATCTAATAGCATTTAATAAAATTACTATTAATACCACTAATTTAATTATAGATATAAATGAGATCACATAGATTTATATAAACTTTGAAAACTGGCTAAAAATCTACTTATTAGTAACAACTGGGAGAAATTTCTACAAATTACAAGGTCAATCAAACTAGAAACAAGTAAAAGTTAATTGGTGGCTGCAATATGTTATGCAAAAAATAAGAACCATGGAAATGTAAAAGTATTTGATCTTATTAAATAATACTGGGTCAAAGAGAAGAGAAAATTTTGATTACTATGATACTACTATACATCAAAACTTATGGGATGTTGTCAAAGGGATTTTTTTTTTTTGATAATGAAGACTATTAGTTAAAAAATTCTATCTAAGATGTTATTAAAAGGGACAAGGCAATAATACTCAAAAAAATAATGAATTCAGAAGCAAAAGTAAAAGAAGAGCTGATCATTCATGGTCTGATACTTTTTTGTAAAAAGATGACTACTAGAAAAAAAAACAAAAGAGCAAACTTTGAAAACACTTTCAGAGAAAATTAAAAATATGACTTGACAAAAGTAATTACAAAATAACTAGCAATCACAGAGGGTACATTAAAACTCATGACAGAATACTTCACATATGATGGAAATAAATTTGAAAACAATTATTTGCATAAACAAGTATTAAAATGGTTTCCTAAGGTAATAAAAAATCCAGGAGTTAACCAATAACAATATGTATGTATGTATGTATGTGTGTGTGTGTATACACATATATATATATACATATACATATACATACATATATACATATACATATACATACATATATATACATATATATACATATATATGTATGTATATGTATATTAGAAAAAGTATCAAAGAAGTGCCAAACCAGATACAGCTAAGTCCTTAAAATTTTTCTGGCAAATACTATCACAATGTTAGCAAGCAAAAATCTCTAATCTACTGAAACATATCCCATAAAAAATATTTAAAATTTGCCCAATAATTTTACAATGCTAGCATTACCAATCTAAAAAATTATATAAAACTAAAAATTACTTTCTTGAGCCTTCTGTTTTTTACCTTTTCCTTGTTATATTCTTCCTTAATATATGAATCTCTTTCATCATGCAGACTCAAATAGCTACTCTTCAAAGTTAAAATCTTTCCCAAATAGTTCCTTAAAGATTAAGCTGCCCTAGGCTTTCTATCCAATTCAACTAACTTTATTTTATTTATTGCATCATAATGTGAATTTATTTTAATTTTTAAACATGTTTATTGTACATCTCTTGCCACTGGAGGGTAAACTCTATAAACACACACCTGAAACCTCAGTACCTTGTACATTGTTGACCACATAGAAGGTATTTCATAGATATTTGTGTTATTTCTCATTTATGAGAAGACATACAAATAACTTAAATAAATATAAGTTAGATATTAATAAGTAAAATTCTACTTTTGGAAATTTTTATAAATTAAATAATCCGATGAGTACAAACACATGTATAAGAATATTCATACTTTTTTTTAGTAGACAAAATGAAGTACGATTGAAATGTTTGTTATTATCAAGCCATTTATAGAAATGTTGTACATCTTTGCAAGGGAATTCTATTCAGTCATGGTACATGTACATTTTCTGGTGTATGTGTACATTTTCTGTTGTGCTTTCATATAAACAAAAAATGGAAACTAGACTATATATTAACATTTTGTACTTATTAAAGTAATACATTGACTTTCATTTTCTTTATATATAAAATGATATATAATGACAAACACATAAATATCTTTAATCAGAAAAAATAAGAGCAATAAAATAATGACAGATAAGTGTCTTTAAGATAATAAATCATAGCACAAAGTTTTAATAATTTATATAATGGGATACTAGTATAAGAATTAACAGACAAGTCAAGCATAATTGTTATTAATATTTAAATATAGATAGTTGACATTTAGAATATGCCAAAAGCTGTATCACAGATAATTTAAGGGAAAGCATTGATTGTTCATCAAGTGATGTAGAGAAATATGTCTAATTAGAGGAAAAAATAAACTTTTATCCAAATCTTATTAATCATATTTTAGAATAATAAATTAAATCTGAACTTATTAAATAACATGGAAATGAAGTGACTTTTGATCTGCTTGGGGAATAAAAAGTATTTACTAAATATAAGAGCAGTGGAAGATATTATAAAGAAAACTAGCAGCTTAACTAATACATCAAATTTTAAAACATTATGTGCTGAACAAATACACGTTTCGAATAGAATTCTTTATTCATTCAGATGTGGATGCAGAACAAAGGTGTTTCATGCCTGAAAAAACTCCTACTTCCTGGATACCTTTTGTGGAAAGATACTGAGGATATACTTTAACAAACACAGAAGTACAATAAACAAGAAGTTAAAAGATCTAAGATTAAGTTTATATAACCCTTTAAATCTAAAGAAAGGCCAAAAGATCATGCTTAAAGATAAAGATGCTCCAGAGAATAATTACTATAAAGGAGAAATTAGAAAAAATAGGTATGAAAAAGATACAAAACACCAGAGAGAAAAACAAGCAATTAGAAACTTCAGGAAAAACAAACAACTGTAATTGAAAGCCACAGATCAGTTGTAAAGAAACCAGTCCAAGACAAAGCAAGAAGATTTTGGTGTTCAAGGAGAAAAATAGAATGAAATGAGTATAGTAAAAATAAAAATAGGATGACATCATTACAAACATGAATATCATTAGACTGATAGAGAAGATAACATGTATTAATTTTTTTACCCTACAAAATAATTAGCAACCCAGGAGAAACCTAAAATTAAAAAAAAAAATCTGATACAAGTATGAAGGAGAGCAAAATCAGTATAATTTTAGACACCCAATCAAAGAAGAATCCTTTGATTGGAACTGGAGTTTTGACATTGAAAGCACAGAGGAAGAAGTATAATATAGAAGATTATGTGACTCTGTAGTGAATTTTATCTATCTAGTTATAATTACATAATTAATATTTTTTATTTCAATTTTAGAGTTAACCTATAGGTAAAGCAAGAAACATTTAATAAAGTGTGCAAAGAAAAAAGAAAAAAAGAAATAGGAAGAAACGAAAGAGAGTGAAATGGCAGAGTCCTTGATTAAGTTTGTTTACAGGTGACAAAGGAATCAAGGAGTGTTTATTAGGTTTAAGAATATGATTTAAAGATAAAATAATAAGTAATAGAGGAATTAAATGTGGGTTTACAAAATTAACTAAAGTTACAGATAGAGGTGAACAAGAATATGTTAGCAAGCTCTTCATTTATCAAGGATTCAAGTAATGAGATTTATTGTGAGCAACTAATTTAGACATCTATACGTGAATGCCTAAAGAAATAAAAATAGAAATGGCAAAATGTGATTACCTCAGAAAAGTGGCCCTGAAATCTGGGGGTAATGAGCCTTAAACTGTTGCTATGCAGGTTAAAAATGTAAACTTTTATACTACAATAGCCCTATAAGGTGAAGTCAAAATGTTAGACACATACTTGAAAAATGTTTGCAACACATTAGATATTTCCAGGATTAACAACATAAATATCTTCTAAATAAATAAGAAAAAAAATCAATATACCAATTTTAAAAAGAAATCTAAACTGGTCACTAATGAAAGCAAAAATATAGTAAATAAATATAAAAAATATTTAACCAAATAAATCAATACATCAATAAGCAGAAATATGTACTCTTTAAACAATTAAGTTTTCAAATTATTTAAAAATACTATAACCAATTTTGTGGTAGAGACAGTACTGTAAATATTTCTATACATTACAGTTGGGAGTGTTAAATGGTGAAAGGTTATAGGTCAAAAAATACTATATTTATTTAGTGGCTTGACCTAATAAATTTAGTTTTAGGAATTCATCTTACAGATCAATCTTATCCATTAAAAAGATTCATAAGTGAACATATTTGTCAATATTATAATAATTGATATCTGAAAACAAACAACATCCAACTAAATGATTACTAGGGGTAAAAAGCTAACAAATGTTTTCTTAAACTATATAATAAGTGAGAAGAGCACACGCAATATAATATTAATTGAGAAAGGCTGCTTATAATCTCAATTTTTAATATACTTACATTATCCATATGTGTTCATATAATATTATGTGTTATATGTGTGATTAAATTTACATGTGTGTATGTATATGTGAACTTGGAATTAATTGCAAAATATCACATTTGAGTTTATGGTTAATATTTATCATGTTCTTTATATTTCTATAATATTTCAAATTTTAAATGTGCCCATTTATATTAATTCACACAGCATGCATATCATTTATAATAAACTAAAATTAACTAAAGTAAAAATAGTTACTTTTGTTTCACAAAGCCAAATATAAATTATATAGTAATTTTGTACTTAGCTCAAATCATCTCTTGAACTAAGATGCAAAGCATTTTTAAGGACTTTATCAGAATTACTGATTAGTGATTAAACATAACTAATTCATCATTTATGCAGCAAACCCCTTATTGATAAATAAAATTGAGTGATTTCTGAACATATGATCAAAAATTAGTAGAGGTTCAATTAATGAAGTTGTGTTGGCTCCATAGAAAGTTTTAAACACCTATTAGGCGTAATTATGATTATAAAAGTCCTCCAGAGACAGTTAACATAAACATTTATAAATTGGAAAATTAAACACATTTGAGTTATTTTATTTTCATGAAAATTTAGCATTACTATCCTGGTAATTTTGTTTCAGAACCTATTCTGAATAATTCATTAAACAGAGGAAAGATAATAGGTTTTTTTTTTTTAATTCAATTTCAGTGTATCTTAATTAAATCAGTGGACTATATCAGTTATTCATACACATAAGAAAATAGAATTGCTGTAGTATCATTTATTGTGATAAAGAATTTTATACAGAGGTATCCGTTATAAACTTCAAAGAGCCTTAGATGAAGTGTCAGACCATGTACCCTGAGAGAAATATTATTTTAAGTTTTACAAGTACAACAATTTCTTCTTTACTAAAAAGACAAAAGTTAATTATTTAATAAACTGGAGGCACAAGTGCCTGAATTGTTCATAAAATCAAGACATTCTGTTTTTATTTTGTTTTGTTTTGTTCTGTTTTGTTTTGTTTTCTAGTGGAAAGAGGGGAAATAGAAGAGACTGTCTGTAAATGAAGAATTAAAATAGAGTGTGGCCAATTTCAAGGGAAAATTATAGACTGTGTTAGAATTTGAACTATATTCTGTAGGCTAAATTTAGGGAAACGTGGGTTTTTTGTGGAGACATGATAAGATTGGGTCTACCGTTTGTCAGAATATTCCACAGAGATGCTCTGTGAATGCATTCTTTATTTAAAAATTTAGTAAATGCATTCTAATCATTTGGATATTCATTTGGATAATCACAATAAATTTTATGATATAAAAGGCTCTGAAAAGTCCTGAAATAAAATGTAAAATCTGTTTAAATTTTTTAAACTGAGTTCTTGCTAAATATATTTTATTAGAAATTATGCTAAGTGAAATAAATCAGACAGAGAATGACAAATACTGCATGGTTTCACTTATACATGGAATCGAAAAACAAAACAAAAACAGATTCATAGAAATAGAAACCAAAGGGATGGTAGCCAGAAGGTAGGGATCAGGGGAAAGATGAAGAGGGGAAGGAGAATATAGTTAATAATATAATGATAAGTTTACATGGTGGCAGATGATTACTAGAATTATTGGGGGGGTCACATTGTAAGGTGTAAAAGTGTAGAATCACTATATTGTACACCTACAATTAACACAACCAATAAAATTGTATACCAACTACATTGAAATAAAAAACATTAAAAATAAGTAAATTAGTTTTAAAATAACATCTAATCTTCTAAATCATCTTTGGAGAGAGCTACTTTATAATGAAATCAATGTATTCTATAATGTAGAGGTTAAATAGCAATAGAAGAAGCCTTTATATTACACATCATTCTTACGGTTTATTAAGGTGATTTATGTTTAGAAATTTTCTAAATTATATCTCACTTATCTGAAGTTTGTCTTTTTATGTAAAAAATTAGTAAGCTTGATTGTTAAGTAAATAAAAAAGTAAATTCCAATGGGTTAAAATGTATTTAAGCACTATAAAAATAATTATTTTAATATAGTAGTTATTTTCTTTATGACATTTGCTATGGTCTATTAATTATTTTTTAAAAAGTTATTTTAAAATCAAAACTTAAAGAGATTTTTTTTAATTTTAGTATTATTATGCAATAAGTCCAAGATAATTATTGTCAAATCATTCAGTTTCCATACCACCCCAAAAATCATAACCACTAAAAAACACCAATTAAAGTAAAACTTAAACAATAATTTATGATTTATGAAGGATTTAATTCATACTTTTTACATAGAATAGATTTTGTTAAACCAAACACTATTTTACCAAATTACTTGCTCTGAGCAGAGCAGTGTTCTTACTGGCAGAATCAGAAAAGAAAAATATTAACATCTTTCAATGCTGGTATTTGAAGTACATCTAGACTACTGATAATTCTGTCTGAGAGAGCTTTCTGATCACCTCATTGATTAGGAGAATGAACATGGCCTTGAAAAGTTAGAAGCTTTCCTCTTTTGGAAAAGTTGTATTCAGAATAACTTGTCATCTCCCATTGTAAAACTCCCTGTCCATGAAAGTTCTTTTGGGTCTTTATTTTCAGTATTAGCAGAGACCAAACTCATTATGCTATTTAACACCTTGAACTATACAGTAACTTGGCACAGAAAAGAAGCAGCCAGTATTATATTCACAATTAAATACAGGCACCTTTTAAACTATTCAGAGTGAAATATTATTAAGCAAAAGGCATATTATGGCCTAGGGCCATTTACTATAAATATTTTGTGGTCAAGATCAATTGATGTAGAATGACTTAAATAATGCTAAAGGAAATATAAAATAAGGCCTAGATGTCAGATGAAATAAAGGTTACATAAATGTTAGAAATTAAAGTTAAATTATTTCTAAATCCTACTTTGTGTGTGACCTGGATATTGTTGAAATAAGAGGTATAGAATTCAATTCTAAATATAATGAGAAGGTTAGTATTGTATACAGTCTACAGGATATGCAAAATTCTTTCTTCTCCAGTGCTTCAAAATAGAATACATGAAAAGCGAATCAATTTTTGGCTCAAGAGAGAATGTGCCTTTCCCTTCAAATTTGGGAACATTAACCAATCAATATCATTTTTGGATGTCCTTTTTATCTTCATTACTCTAACGCAAGTGTCCTGAAAGTTAAGCAATGTTAAAGAAGAGAAACTGAACACACTATAATGAAATGTTACTGAAGGCAAAAGCTTATTTCAGTGGCCACTAACTGGTTAACATCAGTTTGTTGAAATATAGTGACTTACTTATTCTTGCCTTGTTTCTAAAAGGATACAGAGCCACAATAAGATTTCATGAGAATGTGAACAAAAAGAGAAGTAACTATTTTGAAATGAATAAAAAAGCGATAGAATCAAAAAACAAATCTTATGTACCAAGGTTACAACTTAAATAGTATTTTGTGCTAAATATTGTCTCTTCTTTCCCAATACAGCTTCAGCATTGGTGTATAAAGAAAGAAAGAATAGTATATTTTGGGCTCACATATGTACTAAGGTAGACATGAAAATTTATTTTGATTTATAAATGTTTTCAATGTAACAAATTTATCTGAGCAGATATTTACTGTATCAGTCCCCAACTTATGCCCAAAAATTGTTTAACAATTTTTGCTCAATAAGTACAAGAGTTTTGTCATTTGATGTCCCTGAGACCAGAGATCTCTTCCATCTAAGTTTACATTATTTACTTCTTTAACAGGAAAAATTTAGAGAGAGCAAAAATACTAGGAAACGAGGACTTTGAAGCACAGATACCTTCCTCCTAACATATTCCTTTCACTAAGAAGATTGACATACATGTGTTGTAATTTCCTAAATAGAACACCAATTCCTTAAGAACACAGACATATCCTTCCTTGTAATTAGTTGATTTCTGACAAATCAATGAGTACCTAAGAATAGTGTAATGATCTACTAACTAAATTAAAGGTAAAATAAAGTCTAATACTGACTACTAAATATATATGGATTCCCAAATTTCATCAGGTGAAGTCAACTTGGGGACCTTGGGTGAAGCATCCACTTCACCTCTGTACGACTCAGTTCTGTCAAAATTAAAATAACAGTAAACCAATACCTACTCTTTGGTGTTTATAAGACTGTAATCAGATGTATACTAAGGCTCTTTGTCAACTAAAAGCACGGTATAAATAAAAACATACATTATTATTTACCAAATGGCAAATTAGCTCTCTACCTATATTAGAGTATATAGGTAACTAATGAATATTTCCTCTATTTTAGTATGGAATTGAAATTTGAGATTAAGAATACAGGAATATAAGAATATAGATTAGAAATTCATAATTAAAACTAGAGAAATATATATATACTATCTCGCATATTCCTGAACAAAGATTTGATGGAGTTTATACACCTAAATAAATTTTAAAAGGAACAATTAAAATATAAATGAAAAAAAAAAACTCCCAAAAACAGGAAATAGTCACATTTTCAGAACCTGTTATGACTTATTTAGTATAATAGATATTCAAATTCCATCTGAGCTTTAGTAAAATTGTTGCTATGAACAGACTGAATGATACAAATTTCCCACAGCTGGTATGAACTTCATCATGAAGGGTATGCAGCTGTATGCCCTTGTACATGATGTTGCAGTCATGCTCACTCTCCAATCATTCTTCTCCACTTACCTACACTCTTCTGTTTCCAGCCACAATTATAGTTCCTCCATAACTAGAAAATTAGCTTACCCTGGACTTTATTTTGATGCAGGTTATTTAACTCTATGTCTCTCAAATTTATTCTGTCTAATCTGAAAATATCTGTTTTCATCCTTTATCCCCTCCTTCCCATACTGAGTTAGAGAAAAATATAAAATCTCCTCCTGTTTTCTAAGACTATTTACTATAATCTTGGCACTCTTCTAGCTTCCTTGTGCTGTCAGTCTTCTCACTATGATATTTCAAGCTCTCCCTCTCTACTGGTTTCTTCTTCTTAACTCATTAAAATATTGATCTCTTTTATCTTAAAACTATATTTCCCAATTTCTGCCTAACCTAAAGTAGAATAAATCCAGAAGGTAAACAGAGTTGATCTTGGATATCAGCAACTTATTGGCTACCCACATCCTCCATTCCAACCCAAGTATCCAGACCAAGTTACATTTTTTTATCCCCTCTTCCAACTGTATTTGAATACAATACATTTGGTTATTGTGCAGATTTTCTCTGCAATATTTTTGCTTTAATTTATTCCTGTTAATTCCTTCCAAAATCATATAAATTTATGCTTTTATTGCTATTTATTATTGACATTGCCTACTAATTGGTCTTCCCACCCTTAACTTCTCTGTCTCTGATTTATATTTTACATTATTACAAGAATAGTTACCCCAAATTACACTTTTCATCTTTTTTTTTTTTGTAAAAATCTCAGTGCCTGAGAAATAAATGATCTCCAAGACATTTTAAAATTATAAAATATACCCCAAATGATTTTCCAGCACTCTCCCTATAACTGAGCTTCACATACAATCACTTTACAATTACAGTGGCAACTCAATAAAATTGGACTGTGTGTTCCTACCTCTGTGCCTGGAATTATACTTTTTGATAATAAGTTCACTCTTTTAAACTTCCCAAATGCCAATGTCTTTGATGCATCTTTAAAGATTCCTTTCAAGGTCTTCCTTTTCCAGTAAGTCTTCTAGGTTCTCCAGCTAGAACTTTTCCCCATCCTGAAATTTTTTAGAAGACTTTATATTTTTTAGTCAATATTTACTGTCTACTGTATACTTTTTTATCTATATATCTTTTCTTGGCTGGTAGATTCAAGTTCATCAATATCAGTCATCATGCCATTTTTTTTATCTGTTTCATTTCTCATCATATCCTTTTGTTTTGAAAATACTTGAGGTTAAACTAAAAGTATATGAATGTTGACTTTTTATGTATCTACATAATAAAGGATTAAAAAAAAATTTTCCCTTCTCACATCAAAACAAAAGTTCACACTTGCAGCATGTTTGAGCACACCGGTACACACAAAGAATTCATGAGATCTCATCAACTTAAGAATTGGACTATTGTGCCCAAATGATGTTTACATGGTGGGTGAAAAGAGAGTACTGGATGACAGGAAGGATGACAAGTCAAGTGAACCAAATCTGAAGTGGTAATTTTTACAACCTGAATAATCTGCTCTCCATATGTTTCCTGTAAATCCTAGGAAAGGTACCATAACGATGATCTTTGCATTAGAGTAGAACACAGAAAGATTCAACTCTTAGCAGGAATAAATTTAGAAATATAAGAATAAGAGGAAAGCTTTTTGGCAACCTTTCCTATAAATGTGTGTAAAGCTGAAAAGCCAAATGGGGAGAGGAGTCTGTTAACCTTTATCACACACCACATGCAAAGTAATCACACATCATAATGCTTTCATATCATACATTTGTTTCACATTCTTGGACATGGCACCATGTAGTTAAGCTTCCAGCAGCTGGAGAAATTATAGTGCAGCAGTGGTCTACCCATAGATTCAGTGATTTCTTTAGAGTTTTTGGCTTCAACAGCCCCAGACAGATAAAAAGCTTTATGCTTGTAAGTTGATTCCAGACTGAACCTGAATTGATTTTTCTTACATAATTAAAAAAAATTAACTATTTTAAGTCAAAAGAATTCTATACAATCTGAGTTGGGGAAAGTAAAGCACGTTTATTTACTTGTTAGAGGTGTTAATTCAAATTTTCATATTTCTAATATATGTTTGTTTTTCCCCTTTGGACCATTGGTCTTTGCTGTCCTCATTTCTCTCACATTAAAAAGTGGAATATGGGCTATTGTTTGGGGAAAAGATATTTTAAATAATCTATTCACATCTAAAGAAATGATTTTATTACTATCATCCTCAAATATTTACCCTCTTGGTAATTTTCTCAAGACAATGTCTCCTTTATTTAAAAAAAATGAGTACTTTTTATTTAATTTGTATGATACTCTAGTTATTGGTCTTGAAATACATATTGTCATGAAAACAGCACATCGAAGATGTTAGTATTTGGGCTTCTTTGTTAATGAGAAAGGACCTATCCTCATTAGTAATTTTACTCCAAAGCTGACTAAGGCCCTTGTTTTTGCCTCCTTATTTATCTCATTGGCTAACAGAATTCCTAAGAAAAGAATAAGCATATTGCTAATACATTGCTTTATGCCTTTTGCTAGTTGGAGAGGTAGTATGATAGAAGCAGCACGTTTGGGGCATGATTGTCTAGGTTTGATTTATTTCCATCTCCTCTTCATTTGCTGTGTGATATTGAAAAAGTAACTTAGAAAACTTATTTTTCATCTATTTAATCATCTGTGAAATTAGGTTAATAAAACTTACATTCAAATTGTCCTAAAGATTTAATATGACATGAGTAAAAATGTCTAATATACTCATTAAGTAGTAATTCTTTTTTTTTTTCTTCTTTCCCCCACTCCATTATAAGTTTAATTCAACCACCATTTTACCTTTAGATGAATTACATGTAAGTACTCAATTTTAAATTTTATCCCACATCTAGTTCTTGTACCCATCTCTGTGCTATATCTATTTCTAAAGCTTAGTTACTTTTTGCCATTTAAAACAGAAATGCTTATTTTAAAAATATATATGACAGTATACAAGTCACTTACACCTACTTTAGTTAATTCTTATAACAGTTATTCAAAATAGATATTATTTATTTTTAACCTATAAATGAGGAAACCAAGATTAAAAAGTCTAAGTGACTTTTATAATACCACAAAGGCTAAGAAAGGTTAAGTGGCTTCTATAATACTATAACATGAGTAAGTAGCAATTCTGGGAATTGAACCCAGAGTTTCCAATTTCAAGCTTAATGACTTTTCTTCTTTTCCATCCCAGCAAAAATTCACTTTACATAGTTTTCCTCTTTTCTCTCTTTAATATACTTCTATAATGTCCATGCTAAACCCAATATTTTGCCCTAGTCAGCTTCCTCTTTCTGCTTTCTACCAGGAACCTGGTGAAAACTCTGCCTGTTTCTGTAGATAGGAATCTTTAATCATACTTATGTTGAGGCATTTAACAGACTTTTAACTGGCAAAAAATATTTCAAGCCATGGTATTTAAGCCAAATCAAAAAGGAAAAAAGTGCTTCTCAATAATATGAAATAATTTTTTTGGATAAAAGGCAGAATAATATATTTAAAAAACATAACAATTTAGGATGCCATGTGATCATTATCTACAAAGAACATACATTAAATCAATGGTGGTAGCAGGAACATAACTTTTTGTACAAATAACACTTAAAATTAGCAAACTTGCAAAAAAGACTGTGGCAAATATTATTAGGTAAGTAACCAGGCATAAGCTTCAGGGAAGAAAGAAGAACATCAGTATGGAATTAGAATGTGTGTGTAACACATGTTTTGATCACTTTTGTAGGGCTTCTGCACAGTTTTTGTTAAAGAAATGTAGTAGCCTAGTCCTATAGTCATTGAGGACAAAAAAAAAAAAATTAATGAAAGAGAATAAGAGAATGATAAGAAAAAAAAAGAAGGAAAGAATAAAAGAAAGAGAGGGAGGGAGGGAAGGAAGGAAGGAGGGAAATAAAGGAGAAAGATAAGAAAGAAACTAAGCTATTGAAGGAACATCCTCATCAGGAACAGCATGCACAGAGCTGGATTACTGATTATATCAGTATCTATAATTATTTGAGCATTCTATACACTGAGGAAAATTTATATATAGATAAATTAATAAATATTACTAAACTTTCTAAAAATTCTGAAAAATCGATTTTATTATATCCATTTTTACTAAACCTATAAAATAAGCTTCATTATTTTAGATAAGAAAATAGTCGCAGTAAAGTTTAATAATTTGTCTAAAAGCTCACCATACATTGGCAATGCAGTGATTTGGAGCTTTTTCTGTTGATTTAAAATGAATATTTTTGTATCACAGACAATCTTTCCACTAAAATAAATAATGTATTCCTTAACAAATAGTAGGAACACTAGGAACATCTCTTAAGCTAACATCAGTCATTAAATATTAAAACATATTATTTCAAAGTATCTTATTAATATTCTTTTTAAAAATAATATTCTAATAATGTTAGTAGCATGAAATTATAAAAGACTATGATAGTTGCCTTTGGATGAAAGAAGAGACTATACATCTAATTTTTTACTACCAAACCACACAGTAAACTATAATGTTATGAATACAAAAAAAGCAGAAAGTCAGTGATTTCAGCAAATAGAACAGGAGAGAAAACAAACAAATAAAATGAGTAATTTTCTCCACTCATCACCAAAATGTTTAGTTTCAGACATCCTATTTTTAACCCTGAGAAATAAGTTTTTATAAATATAATTTACAAGTAAACTCT
Organism: Cynopterus sphinx; assembly: GCA_030015415.1. Taxonomy (NCBI): domain Eukaryota; kingdom Metazoa; phylum Chordata; class Mammalia; order Chiroptera; family Pteropodidae; genus Cynopterus; species Cynopterus sphinx. The sequence continues at coordinate 80,755,638 of CM057386.1, read as the reverse complement.
GGGACATCCACAAGATTGAATTGCCAAACCATGAATATGATCATAGAGAAGGATCATTGAAACAATAGAAAATCATTATTAATATGTTGAGTTAAAAATGGCAAAGTACTAAAAATACAGTGTCTAAAATTTTTAAATTTATATGCATGATAGACAAATTGATAATTGTTTGGAAAGATATAAGCAAAGTATTAATAGAGATTATATTTGATAATGTAGCTATGCATAACTTTAAATTTCATTTTGTGATAGTTTGAATTTTCTAAAAAATAATTTTGTGTAACAAAATACAATAAAGCTTATATCAAAAGTCAACATTTACTCAGTTCTATTTTGGATGCTGATCATTTACATATGCCTCCTATATTACCTTCAGTCAGGGAGATACCACCACCAACTGACTGACAACGGAAACTAAAAAGAAACTCTTTTTCAAAATAAATAAATAAATAAAGGAGCTCCTTTTTGATTGTCAGTATGATCACATCAGACTCTAAGACCCATGGAGAAAGATATTTCATTTAGACTCTGCTGTGCACAGAGCTACTGGTGCTATGCACACAATTATGATCATTGACAGTCACTCAATCTCTTTCCCTCTCTTCTGTGCCATTGCTGCCCTGTGCTGCCTCAGCAGCATATTTAGGTTTTCAGTTGTCAATCATGATTCTTTTATATTCCTGCAAAATGATAAAAATTCATAATATAAAAAGATGCCTGGTGGGACAAAGTTTTTGCTGGACAACTGCACTCCTTTCCCATGTGAGTTACTCTGCAAATGTCTAATACACCAAATGTTCCATAATCCAATCAAAGCAAGTTTCCTTGTTTTAGTTTCTATGTAATAAATTTCAAACACTCGGCTCCTTTTTAAAGAATATTATACGATTGCTGCACAACTTCCTGAGACAGTCTGAGATTAAACCAGGAAACCAATCAGAACAAAATAAGATCCCCTTTGCCCTTCTATATCAAAACACTACAATCCATCCTCTAACTGTCCCCAGGAGTAAAATCTTTATTAACCTGAAATACACACATTGTCATAAATCAAAGCAAATATCTATCTCTGCTTTGCACATTCGGTTTAGGCTGAGTATCAATTGCACGTACCAATTTTCCAAAAAAATAGCTTTTTTTTTTTCTGTGTTTCAAATGTAATTTTCAGAGAATTTGAAAGCTGAGGAAAAGCAAAATAAGTACTTGATTAGCATTATAATGAATAGACTTTTAGTGAACTTAAAATTGAATCCCAAGTACAGTGTGTGCATATGTGTGTCTCTGTGCATGCATATGTCTGTAAGTGTGTCTGTGTTTTCCCTTCATGAACCAAAATAACCTAGGAGATGTTTACCTCGCAAGAGATTAACTTAGAAATAAATCTCTAGAAGATAACCTGAGTAGTGTTTTAAGAATTCATCCTTAGGGAAATGAACAATAGATTATTTCAGGAAGTTCCCATACCACTGCCAAGGATAGTTGACCAGATACGTGGCTGGCCATGCTGACTAATAAAGTCTGGGACTAGATTGTGCCCTTGGAAGTATATTAACTGTTCACCTTTTAGTCTCACTACCAGAGTTCTTCATGCACACACTTTTATTAAGTTGAACAATTTACTATACCTGGAATTGTGTAAATTGTTAACCTTAATTGACAATGGGAAATATGTCATCTTATTCTAGAATTTTGTTTCTTTCTTTTTTTTTTTTTTCAAAGAATTAATCAAACATACACAAAATCAACAACAACAATAAAAAACTCATCAACTTCATAATTTAGTTTTTTGTGTGCTTAGTCTTATATTCACAGATTCAAATGCAGTGTTTTAATACAAGACTGCTCCTGAAAAAATGAGCCAAATATTCATAATGCTATTTATTTATTGTTCAAAATAAATGTTTCAAATTTCTGATGTTTTGAAGTACAAAATGATTAGTATACAATGTATTCCAATAAGTGTTGTGAACAGAAGCAGTTAGGACTTTGATTATATGTCTCATCTCAGAAAATCACCTTCAGAAACCTAGAGTGCCCTAACTTGAGTATAGGGCACTATTTAAATTACATTAAAAACGCAAGGAAAATGTAGTTACAAGGTAAAAATGTAAGAGTAGTAATTACGTGGTCTATGTTAGGGCAAAGGCATGAGACAGAGTCACAGAATGAAACCCGATTAGCAGAGGTTATAAAAAGAAATAAGGAAACACTTATTCTAAGTGCCTGAGAATCAAAAGAATGTCACTGAAGAGTATAAGTCCACTATTTAATAGGAAAAGGGAAAATAACAGACTACAAGAAGGCCAATGCATTTAATTGCTCCTTGGGTTATTCTTTTCTAAATACTAATAATTGTAAAAGGTTGCTTAATGTGATAATAGTTACCAGGGTTGAAGAGATCAAAAGGCAATGTTAGAAAGTAATAGATTGAGGTGAGTAAACATTACTGTGAATGTATTGATGGTATCCTGAGATGTAGCAAAGAAGAAAATGCATCTAATGCTGAGGTGACTGTGAGAGTATTGAATAATAAAAATAAATAGAAATATTTCTATTTCAGTGGTCAAAAGACAAAAAAAGTAAAATATTTAAAATTGATAATTATAAAATTATTTAATTAAAAATGTTTGTTAAATGTTTAATATATTTCTAAGATAGACTATGAAATGCAGTGAATCTCTAATACAAATATGACTTATCTCTACTCAGGAGGATTCATTGCAGCTTTGGCAAGTAGCTAATGTATGTGTATGTAGTAATTAAGAACAGCTATGATGAATATGTAAAGCAGTAATGAAGATGTTCTAACCTATATATGACCAATGATCTATGATATCAAATTATTTTACTAATATAACACTATGTCAACATTCAGGGAGTTGAATGATTCTATTCTACATTCTCATACTGTTGCAAAATTATTCTTTTCAAGAGAGAGTTTTGCAGGATTCAATTCCCTAAGAAAAAATATGTGTAAGTAAATATATATTTATGGACCAGAACAGATAAATATATATTCTGACTTTCTTAGATCACAAAATTCTATATTAAAAAATAATAAACAGATGCTTTTTTACCTTCACATATATATATATTCCTTTAAACTATTCAAAGAATCAAGAATCTTAAAAGGAACTTCAAAAAATATGACCCAACTATCAAAACTTATAGGAGATTCATGCATATATAGATTTTTAAAAATAACTTATTTAATTACCTATAAAACTTTAGACCAACAATTAATAATTGTTTATTTACAGCACTTCTAAAACTTCTTCAACTTACTATTTATATTTAGCCTATAACTGAGAGCATAGCTGACTATAATAATAATTAACAGTGTTTTCGTATCTAATGACTACAGCAAAATAACATTAAATAAATCATAAAGCCTCTGGTAAAATAAAATTGAAACCTCTGTAATCTTGGATAACCTGTAAATAAATAAAAATAAAAGAAGTAAAAACAGTTTCTACTTTCACCAAAAGCAGTGTCACTGTTGTTTTAAAAATTATGCAAAACTTTAAAGAGTAAAATATATAAGAGGAAATAGTATGAACATACCAAAATTCAGTAAACAATTAGATAATGGCATTAAAAAAAGGAGGAAAAAAATCTTAAGATTAGTATGGAACTCAAAAGCAAAAGCAGTCTTGAGAAAGAACAAAGCTGGAGGCATCATGCTCCCTGATTTCAAACTATATTACAAAGCTATAGTAATTAAAACAGTATAGTATTACCATAAAACAGACACATAGATTAATGGAACAGAATAGACAGCCCAGAAATAAATTTATAAATATATGGTCAATTAATTTACAAAAAGAAGGCAAGAATATACAATGGGAAAAGGACAGTCTCTTCAACAAATGGTGTTGGAAAAACTGGACAGCCACATGCAAAATAGTGAAACTGGACCTCTATCTTACACCATACAAAAAATTTAATTCAAAATGGATTAAAGACCTGAAACCATAAAACTCTGTTAAAAAACACAAGTGGTAACCTCCTTGACATAGATCCTGGTGATGAATTTTTTTTAACCTGAAACCAAAAGCAAAAATAAATAAGTGGTACCGTCATACTAGAGGGTTCTCTACAGCAAAGGAAATCATGAACAAATGAAAATACAATCTACTTAATGGGAGAAAATCTTTGCAAATTATGTATTTGATAAGGGGCTGATATTTAAAGTATATAAAGAGCTCATACAACCTAGCAAAACAGAAAATCCAATTTAAAAACAGGCAAAAGATCTAAATAAGCATTTTTCCAAAGAAAACATACAGATGACCAGCAAGTACATGAAAAAATGCTCAATATCATTAGTTATCAGAAAAATGCAAATTAAAGCCACACTATCACCTCACATCTGTTAGAATGGCTCTCATCAACAAATTAAGAATAAGTGCTGGTGGGGGTATGGAGCAAAGGGAACTCTTGTACATTATTGGTGGTAATATAAATTTCCATTATGAAAAACAGTATAAAATTTTCTTTAAAAATTAAAAATAAAACTGACATATGATCTAGCAATTCCACTTTTAAGTATTTATCTGAGGAAAATTACAATACTAACTCTAAAAGATATGTGTACCCCCAGGCTCACTGCAGTATTACTTACAATAGACAAGGTATAAAAACAATTTAAGTGTCTCTCAATAGATGAATAAATAAATTGTTACACACATGCATACACACACACACACACACACATACACACACAAACACAAAGGGATATTTCTCAGCCATAGAGAATAATGAAATATGGATATTTGCAGCAACATAGATGAATGAACGAACTTCATGGGCATCATGCTAAATGAAATAAGTCAGAGAAAGACAAATGATCTTTCTTATATGCAAAATCTAAAACAAACAAACAAAAACAAACAAGTTCATAAGTATACTTATTTTTAAATTTATTTTTTAATCCTAAAAATTTTTCTAATTTTTAAAACAAATCTTTATGGCATATTAGAAATAAAAAATATCATGTAATGGTAAACTACTAAATGCAGTTCCATTATAATTAGGAGAAAAAGTATGGCAATCACTACTACTGCTATTTAAAACTATTCTGTGTATTCTAATCAATATATGGTTCTTATTGGCTGAACCTGTTGTATTCAGTTGCAGTCTTTTATTTATTTATTTATCTATTTATCTATCTATTTATTTATTTATTTATTTATTTATTTATTTGAGCTTCTCTTTTTTTATGTTTTGATGTCTAAATCGTCTAAACTTTGGCAACTGGTCACTCTTTATATTTGTCTTCTGTGTCATTTTGCCTTGGCCAGATTAGTCTTTGAACATATTTGCTTTCTGGCTCAAAAAGCTGTTACATACCCATTTCATACTTTTCTTGTCTTACAATTGTAATCAATCATTTCTCCAAGAATTCTAGTTCCTTTACCGAAATTGGTAAACTGGTGTTAGTTCTTTCATATCTTTATAAACACATATATCAGTAATGTTTTTTACTATGTGTATTATAATTTTTAGAAATATAATAGTTTTATTAAATATATTTACACTAATTTCTTAATAGATAATCTTTACTTCCCTCTCTTTTCAGACTCTACTGAATAAAAATAAGTTCCTATATTTTTTCACTAGTATCGCAGTTAGACTGATTGCCTTTAGTCTCAGGTTACCTGTGAAGTAATAATAAAGGAACTTATTTTACTTTCCATGGAATTACCCCATTCTATGCTTATACTCATTGTGATATTAATTCTACATTATCATTTATTTCTGTCATCTTTATGCTTAATACCTAGTCCTAGGAATAAAGTTAAATTTATAATATGCTCATCAATAATATCATGGCAAAGCTTCATCAGTTATCTGTCTTAGATAGCTGAATCCTATTTTCTAGTTGGTTCTTCATGACAGTCCATAAATGTTTACCTATAATCAAAGAAATCTAGCATCAATACTACACTATCTTAATAATTTTGCTTTAATATAACTTTCAATTTATAATTGGTTATGTCTTTTGAAACTTTCATAGCAATCTAACTGGCAAAAATGCACCCATGTTATATGGGAAAGTATAAGAGCACAAATGAAAAATTGCCTTTCCTGTTTTTGACACTTGGACTTAGATTTATGCTCTTGGCTTCTCAATGAAAACCCCCAACACACACACACACACACACACACACACACACACACACACACACACACACACAATTTGCCATTCGCCCCAGAACTTTGGAACAATTTTCAGAGATTTTATTTATATTCCTGATAACTTGATATCTTATCTGATAAGCATTATTATTTTTCCCATTTTACAGATGAGAAAACTGAAGATAATTAATTTAAAGAAAATTGAACATTAAATTTTGTTTTTCAGATATTATATATTTCAGAATATTAAATATTACTTGCCTATAAAGAACACAAAAATTTGATCATCAGTTACTTCTCATTAAAAAGTCATTAGTATGGATCATGTTGAAATCCATTATAAATCAATAATAATCTACTATGTAGAGGAGGTTGTCAAAGCACTTCCATACTTCTGAATCATGATATACTTGTGAAGCTTATTCTTTAGTTTGATGCTGCAGTCATGAACTATTTTCATCAAATTGTCCTGCATTATATTCTAAGTGATTATTCTTGTTGAAAAATGTATCCTATCTCTGATTACCTCATATATAGTTGTGGTCTCTGCCTTAGCTTTTTGATAGCAATTTATCTAGGAATGCTTCATGTGAAGTTATACTTAAATAATTTTTAAAATTTTTTCCTATATCTTTTATGTGATATAATCAAAATGAAATTGTAAAAGATTACTTATTAGAGATGAATCCTTTCTAAAAATTTCCTGAAGTGTACCTGAAAGAATTCCTTACTGCAGACTCTCTAGTGCATCGAATTTCATTAACATAACTAGTATAGAGCTGGCATGCTCATCAAAATATAAGAAATTCCAGCAAAAATGTTTCACTAGCATACAATAGAACAGAATATATTAAAAAGTGTTTCTATTAAAAAATATAGCTCAAAATTAAATGTACTGACTCTAAGTTATTCAACTCTTCATATAAGTACACATCCAATTTACATTTCTCCACTTCATATGACATTTTCTTCCATAATAGAAATTGTATAATGCACAGAATTATTGTTATGTACTCATAAAAATTCTATATATTCTGGATTAGTTGAGGAAGAAAAAAAAACATTTCAGCCCTTGATTTCCCTTAAGATAACACCCAATCATTGTCTAATGACTGAGTGCTTTGTTTCCCTTTTTATCACTACATATTAAAACTGCTTACTGGTAGTGGATTTGACAATATGAATTTGTCTCATTTCATTCTTATGTAATCCACTACTAAGCCAGATTTTTTTACAATACTTATTATTAATTAATTATTACTAAACATCATTCTGCTCAAATCAATCACAATACAATTTTTTATTATTGAAACACATGAATCACCCTAAATTTATCATATCCCTTGAATCCAACTTGTTTTTAAAAAATAAGAGCCCCTCAAAAGACAAAATATTCTTGTTACCACTGACATTAGCCCAAAACTCATAAGTAAATAAAAGTAGATATATAAGAAATAAATATGCCCAGAAAAAAATCAGTAAGCCCTATTTATACATAAGATGATATTAATGATAATGATGATGATGGTGATGATGATAACAATAATAGTAATAATTTGTTCACCACTTGTTCTGATAAACAAGCTGAGATAATAACATGACTTAGTGAATATATCATGTACCTAATTAATGGAAGAGTTTGGAATAAAAATCAACTAATTAAAAAACTATATCATTATGCTATTATGTCTCAATTTGAGATCAGAAGGTGAGGTCTTATCAAGGTATGGAAGGCTTGAGTAACAACACTAAGTATATCCTGACCTTGTGCACATAACCTTTATAAGAACTACCAAATACAGGGTATGTTCTTACCTACTGCTATAAAGGTGGCTAGAATAAAGTATATCAGCTGTACATTATTTTAAAAAATCAACAAATAACCGAAAAACTTTTGGACCTATGGGTGTCTCATGTGTTTAGTAGTGTTAGGAGAGGGGGAAATCTTTCTTCCCTAGATGAATAAAAAAAAAAAGAAAAGAAAAAGAAAAGAAAAATAGTTGTAAACCCCCTGTACAGATGTACCAATGCTTAAATGCAGTGTTAGTTTTATTATAAACATGGCTTTTAAGCCCAGACATTGTATTTGACATAACAGGAGCAGATTTAAGCTCTTCCATGCTCTGTTAAAATTAGCATTGCAGAGATCCAACAGACTTTGGGGTTTACCAATCATGAAATATATTTGGAGGTGTAAGTTACCAAACTACATTTTCTCTCCCAAGAATATCTTTTGGCATCTAAGGAAACCTACCACAGTGGGCCCTCCATCATATTCACAGGTGTCTTTGGTCATAGTAATATTTAAAGAGAGTGGACAATATTTATAATTAACAAATTATAAAGCACTCAGTGCCCACCATATGAACCAACTCTTCTGCCCCTGTCTTGGAATACCAATACTATTATCTCTTATATCCTTTCACATGGGTATATCTAAAAACATGGCTTGTTCCTGTTCCCACAAAGACTCAAAGACTACTACGACATATTACAGAGTTAGTAAGCTAAATTGGCTCTCTGTGCATGCCACCAGATTAGAGACAGAAAGCATACACTCCAGAAAAGATAACATTTTTACCTTCTAGTAGAGTGTCTACTGGACATTATATTTTTCCAATGTAAATTTTAACTAAAGAATTAACATTCTTCATTTTGACTAAAGCATTAAATGCCATTAAGCATTTCAGAATTTGTCCAAGAATTTTATTTTTAAAAAATTAAAAAAAAAAAGACAAATTTGAGATTCTTTGGAATTTTTTCATGGGTGACACTCCTATAATTCAAGATTTAACAAGAAATAAGGTACCAGGACCTAATCTGTATACATGGCTAACATGGCTTCTTGAAGCTTGGAAAACGTGATGGCCAAAAGCAAAAAGAGAGGTAAATGTGAAAATTGCTTTGGCAGAGTATTGAGGAATGGATAAAGGGATTTCAAGAGGTTGGCATGCTCTAATGAACCTGAACCTATCATATATTATCAATGAACTCTATATGCTGCCTATGCTTACCAGGAGGACCTAGAAGATACTTCTTTCACTAAAGCAATAAGGAATGATAAAGTGATGAAGGCACTGGCATTACTTGGGAACTCATTTGTTAACTTTTTTTTTTTTTTTTGTAGGTCAGAGTTGATGGTGGGGAAGTTGGCTGGGTTCTTTGGACTAACTTCCAGAGACAAGGTTTCATAATTGCCATAAAAGGCAATAAATTCAAAATGGTAACCAAAGATCCTGACTTACAGGGCTCTGTGCTGATGGCTAATAGACTATGGTGTCCTATGAGTGAAAAAGATGGATCGCCAACAAGGGTATCATTGACCTATATAATTACTAAGATGAAGTGAGAGTGAGCTAAAAGTCAGTTTATCTGATGAGGTTGAAAAACCCAATGCCTTATCCAGTTTGTGTGTGAGTAGGCACAAAGGCATAAATCTTATGTCAGTGCTGACTAATACCTATCTAGCACAGAGGAGACACTAAATAACAAGGATAAGATGACTCATTCAATGAAGATCAGACAACTTTAGTCCTTAAACATTCCTTGCTCATATAAGGGACCCATAAACAAAGCCAGTGGTGCTCTGGCCAATGAAATAAAAGTAGAAGTGATGTGCCACTTCTGAGCAGAAAGCTATTATGTTTTCTGCCTCCTTGCTTTTTAGTCTCTTCATTAGCATGGCAATATTCTTGAAAAGAGCTGTTGTCATATTGAGTTCCAAGATGATAATCAAGAGACAGAGAGAGAAGGGGATACAGCTGACCAATGATGGACGTATAAGTCAAAAAATATACCATTTGTTATTTTTGAAACGACTGAGGTTTTTTTTTTTTTAGGTCTTTTGCATTGCTTAATCTATCCTTACTGATACAACTGTCAATGCTGAGAAATTATAACAATAATTTATCAAAAAAAGAATTAACAATTCAATTGTATAATTTATAATTCTCAGTGCTTAATTTTCACATGGATCTAATATTCCTCTGACAGGGACACAGACATCAGGACCTGACATGTTTGGGGACCATGACTTGATATCTCTTGTTATAAAAAAATGAGTTTGTTTTTCTTGTAGAGAGTCTAAGTGTACACAGGATTCATTTCAAGAGCTATTCTTGACAGGTGTTCAGCCAAGTAAAGTAATAGCTTCCTTATTACCACGTACAATGAGCTACCCATGTAGTAGTGCTTTCAGTTTCAATATATGACACCTCAAATGCATTCATGAGGCAATAAGTTAGTAATTTTCAACCTTTGCCTTCAAAATTTCAAAGGGGAGAAAATGTGGAGAAGCACATTCATTGCAGATTATATTTCTGGGTCTAAATCAGAATCTTCAGCACTCATTAACTGTCATTGTGAAGAAATATTCCATTTCCTATCAATCTGCAGCATCTTCATAGACCTATCATTATCACTAATGCAAACGCAGGCTCAAGTCTGCTTTAACCACATAGGAAGCTGCTTATTTGAAAAATAAATAAATAAATAAATAAAACAAAATCTACAACATTAATGTACTGGGTAGTTCACATTTTAGATATTGAAAAAACAGTTTCTTACCACAGGTAGAAATAGCAGTGACAATAATAATAAATCTCTTTCCTTACAAATATAAAGAGCCTGATGAATTTGGTGTAGAATTGAACCTGTAGCCCCAAGAGTTTATACTGTTGCTAGTGCCATGGCAGCCCACAGGCCATTGAACATGCATTAATGTTTGTAGTAAAACCATTGATTCTTGTGTGTATTTCATGGCAGAGAAGCATTAATTAAAGGAGTATTCCTGACAGGTGTACCCAAGAATTGAATATACAGAGAAACACAGACTTTAAAACACATGCATAGGAATAACCCCTTCCCTTACTTCTAATGAATCACTACTGTATATTAGCCTATCTTTTTTTTCCTAGAGATGAGGTTATGGAAATAGACATTTATCTTGGGCCAAATCCTCACAATTGCTTATATAAATATTGCCTTCATTAGTCTAAGAGACTATGAATCACAGTGTACCTTCTGCAAATTTTTTTCTCCATCACATTTCTTGGTGGCTCTGGATCAAAAAATGTTGTTATTTTTAGAAAAAATAAAAAATAAAAAAATCTGGTTGTCAGACTTCCAGAGAGTAATAGTAGTCAATTTCTACTTGCACATTGCCTGAATTAAAGGAATAATATTTTGCTCATCTAGTCATAGTTTTATCACTTTAGCCATTATGTTGTCTTTCAAAAGACGTGGAAAGATTGGTTTCCTGATAAATCCCCAATATTAGTCTTTAAAATGCTCATTAAAAATTTCTGTGAGTGATTTTTAGTATATTATGAGATATATCTTTGTGCTGGTGCCACTTTTTAGTATCACAGGCTATCTGGTGGTTTCCCCTAATTAAGATACCTATTCATACCTACTCTTTTTTCCAGATATTTAATATAAATATTCTTTAGAGTCAGCATCAATAGCAATTTCAGATACTGAGTATTACATATTCCTTACTACAGCCATTAAATTACTTATTTTGTCAAGGATCTCATCGTGTTCACATAGATATTTGAATTCTTGTATGCCCAATGGGTGGTGCAAATACTAACTTTATGGGTTTCAAATTATTACTTATGCTCTTCTAAGAAGAGGACTAGAGAAAGATATTTTGGCAATTAGAAATTACTAGACAATTTGAAGAGCAGCTTCAATAGAGTGAGTAATCAAAGCAGAAGCTTTTATTCAAGAACACTGTTTCCAATAACAGGAAAAGTCTGAGTTAGTTTTCAAGAAGAGATAAATTAAATTCATATACTATACAAAAATTATTTTATCATTTTTCTGAATTTAGTGTTTTAATATGATATTGTATCCTACTAAATGTCATATCTGTCACATTTAAAATGGTCTGTTTTTGCATTTGGATATGATTATAATTAAGTAGCTTTATATTATTGAAAAATGTCAGAATGTTTTCAAGCATCCTAATGAGAATTGACTAATAATTTATTAAAATTTAGAATTTTATATCCCAATTCCTTCACATATGCTTTTTCATTAAGTGTTTATTTTCAAAATTACTATTGTGCCTTTTCTGAAAAGAAAGAAATCACCAAAAATTGTAATTACAAAGTTTTGAATCATAGTTAGAAAGTAATTTCGACTTTAAAAAATTTAGGGTGTACTAAGTGTCCTCTTTGGAACTCTATGACAAACATCTTTCACAAGTATTCATCTTCTTATCAGAAATATGTATATAACACAACATATTGATCATTGCAACTACTTAAAGCTGTTTATTTTGAAAAAATAAATATTTATGCAACAGAAATAAACGTTTTATTAGTATTTTTCAAAAATATCCAACCAAAGGTGATATTTAGTTTGGTCAACTGTCAAGTACTTGGGTAATTTTTGAATAATTTTTATTAGTTATTTTAATAAACACTGAAAATTGTATGCTTATTATTCTTTTTCTGTATTATTTTATTATATTACATGTATCAGTTATTTACAATTTATCATGCTTGGCATGTCAATATGCCTGCTTAACAGAATGTATATTAATAATTTTAGCTAAAGTTTATTCTTACTATCTAACAAGCATAACCTCATGTGATTTTGTTAAGCAGTTATATGGATCTAGAATAAAAACTGTTTGTATATAGATGTTCATAAAGCTACATAATAATCAACATTTTCTTCTTAAAATAATAAAATCATTTCCATTTAAATAGGCCAAGGAAAAACAACTTACTCTTTAGCAACCATGGTATAGGCTCAGATACAGCCATAATAAATTTTTGTAGTAACTGTTAAGTATTGTATAGACTACTACATATCAATGGAGGTGCATTTTGAAAAACAGAAATGTTATCTTCATATTTAATGCTTTTTACTTGTACTAAAGGATTACACTTTTTTAAAAATATTTTTTTCTTTTATTCTTCTAAAGCTATTCTCAATTTCCCTCTGGATTTTTCCACTTGAGGAGAAGTGACAGAAGTCTTCCATATTCTTGTTCTCTTATCTGTTCTTCCCATCAAGAAGGGTAGGTTGACTGAGCTGTGCCGTTTGTCAAGATTGTCAAGGAATGAGTCAGCAGTGCATGTAGATGTAATTTGCTCCTTTCTTACCCATGAAAACATTTATTTACACAGCCTTATTGTTATTGCATAACTAGTACAAACTTAACATTTGATTTTATTAATGCCATATGCATTGTTTATATTTTCATGAAAAGCATAATATTAATTTTAAGGTACTAATGAAAATATTTTATCACTATATGTGGCAAAATGTATGATCAGTTAAAATCTTTCTTCCCCATTCAATCTATGATGGCAATTTCTATGATAAGAAAATAAAATATTTTTATTTTGAAATTTAAAAAATCATAGTTAAAGTATTGTGATTAGGAACATTAAGTTTTATTGGTAGTGGTATTTGTGGGATATTTGAAATTGGAACTTCCTCTTAAGTATAATTTGTTCACAAGCAACTACAAAAAAAACGTAAGAAATGCTTAAATAATGGTCTCAAGAACAATTGCTTCCTAAGTAAAAGTTCAGCTTGAATTAATTTATCAATTTCTATTTTGAACATTGGTTAGTTTACCTGTTTGTGAAAATCTTAATTAAAATTTCTAAATATTCTTAAAGCAGTACATATATCTGAGTGGATAGGAAGTTTATTTGCAATTATAGAGTCTCTTGATTCCATTTCAAGTGGATATGAGCTTGTCAAAATTTATATGACTGTATTTTTTTAATTAAAATATTTTATTATAAAAGATAGCATAAAAAGGTATACAGAATATTTATAGTTCAGTGAATAAATTATAAAATAATTACTAATGCAATCTCTACCAAGGACAAGAAGTTGGCAATTGCTATATGGTAGGCAACCTCTAAGATAGACGTCAGTGACACCTGCCTCCCTTGTAAGCCCAAAGCTAAGTGACTTCCTTCTGGCAAAAACAAAACAAAACAAAATGACTCAGAGGTGACAGTATGTCACTTCTGAGATTAGGTAATAAAAACACGGTGGCTTCTCAGCATCTTCTCTCTTGTTCTTTTTGAAATAACTCATGTTTATGGAAGGCAGCTGCAAAGTCATGAGACAGCGTTGGGGAGAGCCCCACATGAGTGAGCTTGGAAGCAGATTTTACAGGCCTGCCATAACCACATCAATAACCAGGAAGAAAATATTTTAGGCCTGGTCAAGGTTGAAAGAGAACCGTCCTGGGTGACACTTTAATTCACCCTCATGAAAGACATTGAGGCAGAGGCATTTAGGCTAAGTTGTATCCTGATTTCTGACACAAAGTACCTAAAAAAATAAATATTTTTTTTTATTTTAAATGCTAAGTTTTGAAGCAATTAGTTACACAGTAATAAATAAATAATGCTATCACCCAAAGGTCCTTCCTAAATATTTCCGTTCTCTCCTCTCCCATTCCCAAAAGTAACCACTATTTCTACTTCTGACACAATGGTTTTGCTTTCTCTGCTTTAAACTCTATGAATTCAACAATATAGTTTATTTTCTTTAGTGCCTGGCATCCTATGCTCCACATTATATTTGTGAGATTTATATTCATCAATGAATAGTTTCAGTTTGGGGCTCTAATGGTTCTTTGCTGTGAAGATTTTTATGCATGTCTCTTGGTGCTCACAGGTATGTATTTCCGGTCTGAATGAACCTTCACCTAGAACTTCTGCATCAAAAAGTACACATGTCTTCAATGTTGGTATATAATGACAAATTGTTTTCTGAAGTGGTTGTACCAGTTTACACTCCCAACAGTAGTGCATTACAGCTCCCACTGTCCCACATCCTCACCCAATTTTGATTTTTTATATTTAAAATTCTAGCCATTCTGCCATGGGAGTATTGGTATTTTAGGGTGTCTTTAACCTACATATTCTGATGACTGAGGTGGTTAAGCATCCTTTGAATATAGAGCCCTGCCACCTATTCCATGAATATGTCCTTTCCTTATTGACTTGTATTAGTCCTGTATAAATTCTTGATACAAACCCTCTCTTGTTTTTATGGGGGGTGACTTACACTTTTATTCTTCAAAAGGTATCTTCTGATGAACAGAGTAGTTTTTTTCTTTAATCTGATTTCTCAGTCTTTTTTTTAAGATTATCACTTTTGTAGCTAATATAAGAAGACTTTCATTTTCCCAAGGTCCCCATACAATATTTTTTAGAAGTTGTATTGCTTTAGTTTTATAATTACATCTACAATCCAACAGAAATTGATTTTTATGTAAGTGCAAGGTGTCATTTTATTTTTTTCCCACATGGTTATACAGTTGGTACAAGATAATTTATTGAAAAGACCATCTTTGCCCCTTGGCATTGTGGTATCACCTACGTCATAAATCAGGTGACCACATATGTGTGGTGTGTTTCTGGAATATTGGTTTCATTTCATTGGCCTATATTTCTGTCCCTTTACCAATACACACTGACTTAATTACTATAGCTTAATAATAGGTCTTGGGTTTTGACATCCGATAGTGTAGGTACTCCAATTTTATGCTCCCTCTTCAATCTTTGGTCCTTTGACGTTCCATGTATATTTTAAAATCATTTATATCAATTTATCCTTAAAAATACCCCTCATAATACTGTTTGTGATGATGTTGAATCCTAGATAAGCTTAGAGAAAATTGAGATATCTACAATAACTGGTTTTCCAATTCAAAGCGCAGTATATTTCTTTGATTCTTTTTAGGGATTTAATCTGATTTTAGTTGTTTGGTCTCCAGCTCTATTCAGCTTTAGCATTCAAGGACATGCAAGGACAGGGAGGTCAGCCATGTTCAACCTCTTTGAAATCTTCAATTATGTCAATCGAGTTTTATGTCACTCCAAAATTCTCTACTAATAACTCTGTCTCCCTAGTAGTGTATAGGTTTACAAAAGTCATTGTTTTTGCCTCAAACCTCCAACTAACAAATGCCTGCAAGGATGGCTATAGAGCCTTAGCTCTCTGCATCCCCTTGCTGCAATTCAATTTTCTCTTTTTAAACTATGTTGCCTCTGGAGTTCTCTTATGCCTTCAAATAAATGATTTTCTATTTTTTTTTTTACCAGGTTTTCTACTTCTAATTGTTTTTAATCTGCTTCAAAATTCTCTGTCTTATCTTGGAAGAGAACTTCTCTGAGGGGATATATTTGATTTGGACCAGCAGCAAATGGTGAACACTTTAATTAAGTTACTGAGATTAAGATGGTTCAAATTTGGTCTACGATCCCTGTTAAGATCAAGATGTATATGTATATGATGTGTATATGTATATGTGTATGTGTATATATGTATATGATGTACATGTACATGTACATGTATATTTATATATACACATATATGTATATGTGTATATATACATATGTGTATATATATTATATATTTTATTTCTAATTTACTTTTCTTCTGCATTGTAGCCTTCAGCAGATCCTAATCCAAATGAAAGTGTTTTCTAGGGCCCCTAATTTGAAAAGCATAGAATTGAATTTTCATTCCTCAGCATTGCTAATTTCTGCTCAGTTTGTCTCTAGTAGAATCTATAGCTACTTCTAAACCAAGGAGAAAAATAGGCCCAAATATTGGGTTTACTTCTTGGAGCTTCTATCTCTTCCTTGATCTTGGCCCTGTAATTCTTCTTGTCTTCTTGCATCAAAGGAATTGTTCTTATATAATTTTTCCTGAATATTTCTAGTTCTCCCAATGAGAAAACTTGAACACATTACCTAGTTGACATGTCTTTAACAAAATGAAAAATAATAGAAAAAATTATTAATGAGTTATTTTTACAATAAGGAAGGTATCAATTTTAAACTTGGCAGAATAAAATAAAGTAGTCTGGTTTGGTTTGGCAGCACTTCATTTTGTTTGTGTTGTTGGTTTTAGTTTTTATGCTTTTGGCTACTATGCCAAAGATATGCTCTGTAAATTCAACTATTTGGAATGAGCTTTTCACTTGAAAAAATGGTAGCAAGAACACATTAAACATAAAGGCTAACCCCTGTTTGAGTTTCTGTGGTCCCATTTAGAGGCATCATTTGGCTGGTCTTCTGCCAGCTAAAAATAAAAAGTTAACTTTGCATATGCCTTGAATCTACAAAACTGTTTATAAAAATTTACAAAATGTCCTCTTTAGGAACTAAAAAGTATCCCCATTTACAGTCAGTAATACTTCAGTATAGACAATACAGTTTTGTTTTATTGTTGAACATGAATGAACTGTATGAATGTACACATACCAACTCCCCCCTCAAAAAAAATTTGTAATCTAGATATTTTTAATCCTTATTATTTCTCACAATTACTATACCCTTGTTCACAATGTTTGCATCCTTACAACCTCTGCATAAGGTTAAGCTCCTTCAGTTCACGAGATTTACTATTGCTTTGAGAAGTAGCATATGCTTTCAAAATACCACATATACATTGCTGTATTAGTGATCTATTGCTGTGTAACAACTTACCACAAAAGTTAGCAAGTTAAACAACACTCACTTATTTTCTAAATTTCTTAGGTCAGAAATTCAGTCTTGGTTTATCTGGGTCTGTATAGGCTACAATCCATGGGTCACCTGGGATGTAGTCATCTCAATGCTTAACTAGACAAATATCTACTTCCAAGTTCATTTGGTCATTTGTAGGATTCAGTTCTTTGCAAACTGTTGGACTGAGGGCCTCAGTTTCTCACTGGTGGTAGACAGAAAGAAACCCTCAGTTCCTTGCATATGAACCTTTCCAAGGTGCCAGTTTACTTTATAAAACCATGGAAGCTGAGAAGGCAATAGAGTCTGCTAATTTTTTTAAAGATGGAAGTCACAATCTTTTGTAATCTAATCATAATCCGACATTCTAGCACTTACACTTTGTGCTAGTAGCTGGGATCTATTTACTAAGTCTAGCCTACATTCAAGGAAAGATGATTATACAAGGGCTGGAATGCAGAAAAGCTAACATATGGATGGAAAAACTGACTGAAAATTCTTATACAACTGGGACTCATGCTTATGTAATTAGTCATAACCTAATCAATTTTCCTGAAGCAGATCCCTGATTATATCACTACCTAACCTAAGAAAAATGTCAAAGATCCTCTTGCCCACAACTATCCACAACCAAATCCCACTCTTCATTACCAACTTTTCTCTTTTTTTTTTTTTACCATTCTTCATGAATTCCATGTTCTAGCCAATGATGTTAGCTTAATTCATAAGGTGACTGTTTTACATATTAGTTTATTTGTTCCCCTTGCCTGAAATAACATGTCTTTCTCTTGCCATAAAATAAGGTTTGTAGCCTAGAAAAGAGAAGAAACAGTGAAGGACATATTATATTTCTTTTGAATATTTAAACAGCACCGAACAAGCCAATGTGTAGCAGACTAATAGAGAATTCCTGAAAGCCATCAAGGCTACCCAACAGTGAAATAAATTGCTTCAAAAACAGTGAGTTTTTAATGTGTTCAAATGAAGAAAAATATCTGCCCATTATGAGTATAAAGGGGTTTCAGTGTTTAGTGAGAGTTAAAATGAAAAGATTTCTAAGGTACATAAATTCATAAATTTATACAAGGATGAGAAAAGAAAACTATTTTCCTTGACATACAAAGATAAAAACATAATTTGCATAATAAAATTTCAAAATAATCTTGATATTTAATTTTAACCTGTGGGTATTGTACAAACTCTGAAACCTTTGTTTTTCATTATGTTTCCTATTTTTTTAATTCATAATTCATATTAAAAACTATGAAATTAACTAACATTTCAAATTTTAAAATAAATATGTTCATAATCAATGTACACAAATGAAAGATTTTATTTGTATAAAAGACCCTTAAAGATCCTTTCTCCATGAAGTACATTCCTAAGAATTTCCATAAAAGAAACTCAGTTCATATTTCCACATAATATTCAGTTACTTTTTATTTTAAGTTATTGTTGAGGCTGCCCTTTAGAAAAATATTTACCTCACTTTAGAAAAAATTCACAGATGCAACTGCTGCCCAAATTCTTGTTGCTGTTTCTCAGTATAAGTTGGAGAAAGTTGTGCTATGAATGATGCTATGAATCATTGCATGAGTAAAGAGATTTCTAAAAGCAGGCCTTTTAGCTTTTTCAGAGAGAGAGAAAGAGAGAAAGAGAAGTCAAGGAAAACAGTAATGTCTGTTTCTTCTGTTTCTTATTGGAGCACCTGATTAATAATCCCTCTGGATGGTATCTAATAGAAGAAAGCTAATCTGTAGGTGGAAACTGGAGTACTTAAGAAAAAAGAAGATAAATTATGGCAATTGCTTGTGATTTACTTTATCTAAATGACAAATGACTGAAGGCAGGGACCCTGTCTAATTTGTTGCTATGGCATGGCTCAATAACCATCACACTCACACAGACAAATTTTAAATGAATGCTTAATGAATCACTAATTAAGTGTATAAATACAATGACAGATACATGAAACTCAAACAAGATCCCAGTGTAAAGATAGGCTGAATCTATAGAACTTTAGATTCTGCTGAATTTTCTGTTATCATGCACCTGAGGATCACATATTACAGGAACAAAGAGACTTGACTGAGACTAAATACTAATCTGTACTAACTCCCTGATGAAGAGAAATAGAGTTAGGTGCAGGTCCATCTGGCTCAACTGTTTCTATCATATCCATAAAGTTATTCAAGGTGAATAAGCCAAATATAACAAATTTTATTATTGCATAAATTTGGTGTTATAGCCGTAAGACGGAACACACTCTTATAGATGAGGATGGAATTTTCTTTAAGAGAAACGGGAAAGAAGTAAATCCTGGGACTTATGGCAATGACTTTTAGATTAGGGGAAAAAAAGTCATTCTGGTCTTTCTAGAGCCTAGAGTAGGTCAGACTCTGAGATTTGGTAAGAGATGAACCACCCTGACCACAAGGAAGTGGGTCAGGAGTAGGACAGGAGGCAGGCTAATAACGGGAACCTGTGGCAGGATTGGACCTGGCAGCTATAGAAAGCAGTCACTTTGTTACATACACCTTCTACTTATTACAATTTGAAGTGTGGACTCTGCCTTGTTTTGGGGAAGAAATGAACACTTTCTTGATTGTTTCACTCACAGTAGTGAGGGCAGTCACCAGAGAAATGGGGACGCTGGTAGTCAACACCTACAGAAACAACCCAGGGGACACACAATGTGAAAGTCCAGAGAAAAAAATCCCTGACGAATTGCTTGAAATCATTCTGGAGACATTTAAAGAGTGGCCATTTGGCAACCAGTTACCTCATCTGTAAAATGGGGTGATAATGCATGTACATGCCTCCTCCCAGAGGAGTTAAGAAAAGTAAAATAATTAATGATGGTAATGTGTTTGAACACCTTGGAAGAAATACTATATATAAGCATATGATTTCATGATTACCTTCATAATAAAAAGAAAAGAAAATATTAAAATAACAATAATATGTACATTTTCAACACCTGCAGTTGCATATGAAATATATAACTCTTTTTATTGTTTTCTGTCTAATCCACTGCACCTGCATTAAAAACATACCCCAATGGCCTAATTTTTTAAAATACATAAAATTTAGACAGGCACTTATTCTTTTATTCACCCCATTGTGCCTAGGTCTCACAGAACATATTTTAAATAATATACAACCACAAAGAGACCACTTCAATACAAATCTCAATAGTGTGGGTTAGTAAAAACTACTTTTAAAGGCAAACATCTGGCACCTCATAAATATATATCAGCTTTCATCAAGAGTTTTTCAAACTCTCTCCATATATATTACACTTATAAGCATTATTAATTCAGCATATTGTACATAGGTTTTTAAAGTAGTCCCAAAGCAGAATTACATATGTAAAATATGTGCTGTAATATTTAGGCCCATGCAGATCATAAAGAACAAGACATTAACCACAATGCTAACTCCTTTTGATTTAATGTGTTCTGCTAGCTAACGGGGGATTTTTAAACACAGATGCAAGAAAATACTATGGTTAAACTTAAGGGGTGCTATTTATTCCGGCTAATTTTTTTTCCTCTCTTGTGACATTTAGCAAATTATTCTAGGCTTACATTTAGCTTGTGTCAAAAATATGCCTGAAATATTTTACTCTCATTTATTTCTACATCTGAAAGAAAATTTAAAAGATGATTTGCCTTTATAAAGGCTTAATCTATAACATCTAACTGGTACTTCTCCTTTTCTAGATGATATTGACAAAAAAGATATTCTGTATTGCCCTTTGGCAATTTTTCTGTTTTTAATGATCTTACTATGAAGTTGTTTGTTGTAGTTCATTTTAAAATTTTTTTTTCCCATATGAATAAATGTCAATTCTTCTTCCTGTGTCTTTTATAATTTTGGAAAAATGCAATCAGTTTTATTGTTATATTTTTATAATGGTGCATATATTTATTTCATAAATGTAATTATTTTATCAGATGCACTCACTTCTTTAGCTGCTCCTGACTGTTAAAGTTAGATGCATTTCCTAGTATCTTCATATTTCTCTCTTCAAGGAATGGGCACATTTAAAGCTAAAAGTTGTAAAGGTTTGTGGTCTAATATGGTGTAGGGTAATAGGCTGTTTACTTCACTCATCTTATATGCCTGGTATTTCACCTAAAATCATCATTATTCTTTATTTCACAAATCTATGTTTTTAAAATTGCTATTGACTTCCACCCAATATGCTAAGTAGTGGAGATATAATAAAAAACAAAATAGCATTTCTAACCTTTGAAAGTTTTCAACATTGAAGAGAACAAGAATAAGTAAACAGTATTTAAATAACTCAAAATTGTTTAAATGTTCTAAGGGAAAAATACAGATGCCCTAACATTAAAAGAAAGAACCTTCTTTAGATAGGATGGCCACTGATATCCTTTCTAAGTAACTAATATGAAGTATATCATGCTGATTTTACAATTAAATAATAAAGCTTTCTCAAAATTATATTAAAGTGACTATCTAAATATATAATATATAGAGAGAAAATTCTGTACCAATATTAGAAAACCATAAAGAATAATAGTCTCATACCAGAAACTTCAAGAAAGTTTTCTATAGAGGAGAATTTGCACAAGTAATTGCTTGTCTGCATGTAAAGAAACACCTTGCTTGGGACATAAGTAAAGAGATCCCAAAATTACTCACCAGCAGCAACAGGTGGAAGATGAAATTGGGTGTCAGGACAATAAGACAGCAATATGTGATCCCATCAAATCTCATAAGTGTCCTATCACTGTTTGCCTTACATGTCTGGATCTCACAGCACTTACCCATTATATCCTTGGAAGTGCTTCTTCTTCTAGCTGCCAGGATAAATGGCTGCCAGGATAAACACAAAAAGGCAGTCTTTGATACAGAGAGAAGCTCCCTGCTGTAAAGCCTACAGCATTGGCTTTCTCTCTACAAACCTCTGGTAATGGAGCTCTAAACTTCCTCCTTCATTTGAGCTTAAAAGACAGTCTCACAACCTCTGACAGGTCCCATTTCACACCAGAGCAGAATGATCCTAGAAAGATACATGTGAGGATAAACTAGTATAAAAAAAATCACTTAGTATATGAAAAGATATGGAAGTTCAAAATAGAGTAACAAATAACTCGAAAGAGCAGTCAGAAAAGTTAGGTTTTCTTATAAAAACCTAAATTTAAAAGCTATACATAATAAACCTTTCTTTATAGGAGTCAAAGCAATAGTTTAACTGCAAGGTAGACAACCAAAGGGAAAATCTGATCCATAAGAAACTACACAGAGTAGAAACTTACAATCACCAAATTAAAAACCTCAATGAGGCAGAGAGTAGTTGATTGAAAGGCAAAAACTAATGATCAATACAGTCATTTAGAAAAAATGGAAAACCCTGCTTTTTGTGGCAACATGTATGGACATTGAGAGCATAATGCTAAGTGAAATAAGTTAAAGACAAATACTGTACACTCTCACATATGTAAATATCAATTGACATATGTAAATAAAGTAAAACTCAAAGAAATACAAAATAGTATGGTGGCTGCCAGGAGTTGCGTGAGTGGAGGCGTTGCACAGATGTTGGCAAAAGGTACAAATTTTCAGCTTTAAGGTGAATAAGTCTTGGAAATCTCATATACAAATAACAATTTTAGTTAACAGTATTATATTTTTAGGTATTATGTACCTGAAAGTTGTTAAGAGAGGATATCTTAAATGTTATCACAACAAAAAAATGATAATAATGTAAGGGGATGGAGATGTTTACTAATTTTATTGTTACTTATTTTGCAATATACGTATTAAATTATTAAATGATATACCTTAAACTTACATATGTTATATGTCCATATATCTCAATAAATCTTGGGTAAAAATAAGAGACGATATTATTAAAATAATGGCTGAGAAATTCTATGAAAAATCCTCAAACTAACAAAGCATAATGAGGAATAAGTTCAAACCCAAACATTTGTTAAAACTTCCGAAGAATAAAAACAAAATTGATTGCATGTGAAGATTGTGAGAGCAAAATTATTTATCAACAACAATAAAAGCTGAAGCCATATCTTCAAAATGTTGAGCTTGAAATTGTATACATAGATAAACTTTTTTAAGACCAAGGGAGAAATAAAAACATTCTTACAAGGAGAGAGGATCTTACCTTTTACGAGTTCTTACTGAAAGTATTGCTAAAGAATGTGTATCTAAAAACTGTAAATTGAACTACAAGGAAGGAGTAGAAGGTAGATAAAAGGCATTAGAAATAAAACTGTCTTACAAAAGCATTGACTTTAAACAAATAATAACAATATTAACAAAATCAAAACTGACAAAAATAATAATTGAAATAATGGCATTTTATGAGAGGACATAAAATAAATGGTTAAAGGGAATATCAAAATGGAAAACATTCTAACATCCTAAGATCCCAAGATGCTACAAAATATCATAGTTTCAAAATAAGTAAAGCAAAATCTTAAAAAAGAAAAAAAAAAGGAAAAGTAGAACAAAAAAATGGAGCAGTGAAAACAGCTCAACAGATCAAATGGGACAGATAATCTTAACATTTTCCACTAAAGACCGTTCATTTTTGTATTGTGGCTTTATGCACTCTACACATAGCTCTCTAAGTCTCTGAGTCGTGTTCATCACAGAAAATGCCTTTTTCTTCACAGAACTTGAAGTGTAATTTTCCAAATGCATTATTCAAATTCTCAAGAAACATATTATCTTCTGGATAGTAAACTTGGTTTTAATACTCAGACCTATCAAAGTACACAGAACACATGCACATAAACTTTGATTCAATCACCTTTTTGATATTGTCCAAAATACTAGCACGTACTTTTTAAAAGTTTATTAAAAAAATTTTATTTCATAATAAATGAAGATATATACAGAAAAAAGGGAGTTTCCAAAATAGGTATTTTGTTAATAAATAATACTTAAAGAAGAGAAAAACAAATTATCATCTGAAAAAAAAATGACAAAGAGATATCAAGGAAAGTACCATCATTAGAAAATTACATGTAGAATGGTACTCCAACGTGTAAAAAACAAGAAGGACCATGCTCTCCACTTATCATGCTACGTTATTTAAAAATTCTTGTCACTGTATTGAATAATAGTAGAAATAAGTTGTAAATAAAAGTTTGCATGAGATGCCATTATTTACTTTAAAAATACAAAAAAAATCAATTTAGAAATATTTAAAATGAGAAAAAGCTATATGTTACATATGAACTATAAACATAAGGAAGTCAAAAGTTTCCTTGGAGACCTAATAGTATCTGTCAATAATTATAGCAACCAAGGCCTAAATATATAAAGGATTTAATTGTAAGAAATGTTTAAGAAAAATATCATAAAACTTTAGTGAGGAACAAAAAGATATTTTAAACTATAAATAAAAGAAAGAAGTCATACCAAATTTCTGGATGAAAAGAGATTTTATAAAGATCTTGGCTTTCCCAAAATTATCTAATGTAAATATAATGAAATTTTAATCAACACCCCAAAAGGATATATGTCAAAATTGACAAAAATAATTCTAAGCTATACCTGGAAAAATTAATTGTACTGTTCTCATTCCTTCTCCCCTAGAAAAGGCCTTGCTTGAGAAAAGCATTGGTAACGGTTTACACTTCTCTGAAGGTTTAGTATACATAGGTGGACAGAAAATTTATATGTGACTGTTGTTAGTTAACTGTATATCTTAATAGATGCCCTCTCTTCCATACTAATTTCTTGCAATTCTACTATTAACAAATCTGTTTCAAAATATAATGTCCACTAAAAGCATCTTGGTAGTTAGAATTGCAAATAGTCAACCAAGTTTCAAATTCTTACTTCTTTATAAATGTAGAATAAAATAAACACTGATATTTACTGAGCACTTCTAATTTCTAGGAACTTTACACCTATTACTCATTCAATCTCTTATACAAACATCACAGATATATCAATAATTCCAGAAGAAAATTAAACCCCAGAGAAATTAAATATCTCTTGTTCAATTACTTATTGGTAAACGCAGTCAATCCTAGAACTTCTTGGTTCTAAATTCAGCCTCTTTCATTTTTCTATTATTTTCTTATAGTTTTATTTTTTCTTTTATCTATTTAATAATTTTTAATATTCATATTTAAAATATTATTTGTAGTTGTCATTCTCTTCATTATATCTAATCTTATGTTATTGTATTTGCTATGCATGCAAATGTTTTTGTATAGTCAAAATTCGATTTATGTATTTATTTATTTATTTATTCATTCATCTACTTATTATTTTCTCTTGGAAAGTTTAGAGTTGTGAAACTGTCATTTTAGAGATATTTTTGGCTTGTTTATTTGGGGGATTTCAAGGACTTCAATGATCCTAGACCAATTTTTATTTGGATTTTTGCCATGCTTTTAGGAACCATTATGTTTTTCCATTTTTCATGTAACTTATTAACTATTATCTATAAATTTTATTTGGCTGTCTCTTGTTGTACAAGGATATAAGTCACAGGTGCAATATTATGCAATTTTTTGCATGTTTTTTTGGTTAGCTCAGAACAGTACAAGAAATTGCAACCAAAATGGGCCTTAAGGGATCAAGTAATAATGAAAAATTAATTAAGTTAATTCACTGCAACTTGGAGTTTGAATGTGTTTGAATGTACAAAACTCTTTCAGGTGGTTACAACTCTTTCAGGCTAGGAACTCCATTATTTAGGATGTAACAAACTATGAAATTTAAGCTAAAATCATGTAGAAAAACTCTTCTTTAAGGTAAGATCTGTTATTTATGTCAAGACAGCTTTTAGATTGAACATATTTGTAAACGTAGCTCTCATTCTAATGTAAAAAGATAGGTAAAATCACAGTAAATATTGGTTGATTGATATAGAGATGGAATTGCTCTATCATGTGGGAGTCACCTTCAAACAGAATCTCAGCTGTTTAATAGAAATAGTATTAGTTCATATACACTGTATACTTCCTGTGTGCCAGGGTCTATTCTAAATGACTTCAGCCATCCATTTCCTTCTACAATGATGGACCCTAAGACATAGGTCATGTAATTTCATCTTATATATGAGGGAACTGAAGCACAGACTGATTAAGGAACATATTCAAGGACACGTAGGTATTTGGTTTTTGAGGTGCCATTTGAATTAGGTAAATTGGCTCTATATTCTGGGCTTTAGGAATCACTGCACTTTAAAAACTTTACTTGAAATCTAAAGCAACCACATTTTAACATCCCTGTCATCCTCAGAGATAGCACTTGGCCTTTATTTTAACTAAAAAAAATTCCTTAATATGTTGCCATTATGCATGTGTGTTGTCTAAACTGAATTTAAAGATTATAGTATTAACAAGAGAAGAGAAGCAGAGATGATCAGAATAGTCTATAAACAGAAGTTAGAGGAAACAGTCATCACAGGGCTATCTTTACCTGGCTTTGATCCAGGCGTTTATTATAACCACCTGTGACTTTATTAAGATAAAGACAGAGAGAGAGACTGGAAAGAAAGCAATAACCATATATAAAGGAAATTGTTTTGACAATCTCTATTCTCAGATACTAAAATAAAAATACAGTGAAAGGTTTTAATTTTTTCTATGCAACATGTTTCAAGTTGTGTATTTTATAATTATCGTATTATGTTTTCTTGATTATAAAACTTATGCTAATTGTAGAAAATTTGAAAAGCACAAAAGAGAAAAAAGAATGAAAGGCAGGAAAAAGAAACAAAGAAATGAAGGAAAGGCAGAAGTAGAGACTGAAGGCTATGAAGCAGGAAGGAAAGGAGAAGAGGGGAAAGAGGAAGAAAGGAAAGAAAGGAGAAAGGGAGAAAGAGGGAAGAGGGATAGAGGGAGGGAGGAATGAAGAAAGAAAGAAAGGAAAGAGTGGGGAGAGAGAGGAAGGGAAAAGAAGAAAAAGAGTAAAAAAGAAGAAAGAGAGAGAGAAGAATGGAAAAGGGAAAAGAAGAAAATCACCTGTAATCTAATTTCCAAAGGTAATCGCTCTCAATATTTTGATGTACATTCTTTCTAATATAAATGTATATTCCGTTAAAAATATTCACAATGGGACATACAAACTCATTTGTAGTCTCTTTCTTTTTCAGTTATCAATGTTATGAACAAAACATGTCCTGAATCATTTATTGATTATTTATTTTTTGAATTTTCATTTTGAAATAATTCCAGATTTATAAAAACATTAAAAATTAAACATTTAAAAATATTAGTTTCACCCATCGTCACCAAAATGCTATTATCTTTACAAAACACTATAAACTAATAAAACCTAGGAAATTAATACTGCTATAACAGTAGTACTAATCTACAGAACTCACTAAAATTCCATCACTTATTCCACTAATGTCATTTTACTGTGCTAGGATCAGGTCAGGACAACACATTTCATTTAGATATCATTTAGTTTCTTTATTTTTATTTTTATTTCTATTTTTATTATGGTACATTGTTTAATGAAATCCAGTATGTTTTAGGCGTACAGTTCAACATTTAGTTTATTTAGACTGTTTTAATCTGGGACAATTTTTCAGATATTTTTCATGGTCTTGAATCTTTTGAAGAGTAGTAGCCAGTTATCTGGTAGAAAGTCCCTCAGTGAAAGACTGTCTGATTATACATTTTTGCCAGGTATGTCAAAGAAGTGATGCTGTGTCCTTCTCAACATGTCATATCAGAGAGTTCAAGTTATTGATATATCCTGTCACTGGTGATATTAACTTTGTTCACCTAAATGGGATCCTCTAGGTCTCTCTACTGTAAAACTACCATTATTTCCCTTTTGTACTTAATAAACATCTTCTGGTAAGATGGTTGAGATTATATTTATCATTATTTTACCCACTAATTTTAGCATCCATTTGTAATTCTTGCCTAAAACAGTTGTAACTGCAATGTTTACCAGATGGAAATTTTCTTTTTTCATCAGTCTTTCCATAATTATTAACTTGAATTCTACTATAAAAAAATAACTGTCCTTTCTCTCATTTATTTATTTATTCAAATATATATACTGATATGTGTTCAAATATATGTATCATTATGGACTCATGGATATATTTGTTTTCTATTATGTTTTATAATCCATTACTATTGTATCTATTTTCTTGCTTTAATTGTACCAGATTTGGCCATTGAAAAATGTTCCAATCATCTTTTGAGCACTCTTGCTTTTTAGCACCACAACATATTCCTGTCTTGTCATGTACTTCCCCTATTTTGAAATCTACCATTTCTCCAAAGAGTCCTGGTTCCATTTGTTGGACAGTAGCATTAAAAATTTAGTATCCAAGCACTGGGATTTGCTCACTGGTACTTGGCTTTCATTATTTCCAGGCATTTTCAGTAGACAACCAGGAAATACATGTGTATATACCCTAACATAAAAATATTTATGTTATCTTTATACATGTATATATCTCCTTGTCCAGCTATCTATATTACAAATCATGAGTTTATTCTAATATTTCTAATTCAACTCTAATAACTTCTAGCCTTCTGTCTTTCCTTATTTAGAACTCCTTTCTTCCACAATAAGAAGCCCAGCACTTATTACCCAAATATCTACTTATTTGCTCAATCAAAAATACACACAACTTCCCAATAGCTATCTCTTTCTCCTACTGAAATATGACAGTTTTGTAAAGTTATTTTTGTCTCCATTCTTAGATTATATAGTCAAAATATTGTTTCATAAATTTGCTAATATTAGTTTTATTTCTCCATCCCTTCAGTGTAGTTGTTATTTATTTGTAATACTACTAAGCTCATTTATACTCTTTGTATTATATTTAGGCTCCCCCCACCTAACCTTTTGTTTTATTAATTAATTAAAGTAATTTGGGATATATTAACTCGAAAGAGTCTAAAGTTCACTTAGAGCTCTGTTGCTACCATCCTGAAATTCTTAATTTTGAACCATAGGCCCCTCATTTTTGTTTTATACTTGGTCACTCAAATTATGCAGCAGATGCTGTGTCCTAGTGATGGTATTGACATGTTCTTAGTAGTTGCTTCCACATACACCTACTTCAGTACCTCAAAATAACTGACAACCTACATCACTCCTCATTCACTTCTCCTTTTCAAAAAAAAAAAGCTTATAATTGAGGTATTAATTCCATGGTCTTGTAGTTCTTAAGAAATATTTATTTATTCATTACTTTATTACATGTTTCCTCTTCAACTTCTTCAAACATGACTATATATCTGCAGATTAGTTTGTAAGAAAACTATACCATGACTTATTAATTTATTAAGCTAAAATTGTGTTTATTTTGCCAGATACTTCAAAAATGCTTTGTAATCTTATTATGGGTTAGAAACAGTCAACTAATTTTTGTAGCTTCAGGGAACAGAAATGAATACCACAATGGAAAATATGTGTGATCATATTTCTGAAGCTCAAAGTAAGGAGAAACATTTTTAAATGTTTTCAAAGTTTTCATTAACAATGTTATAAGAATGTGAGAACCCAATAAATATTGTGGGAAAACTCAAGTTATCCTCTCACTGGAGATGTTTCCATTGAAAGTTAATAATCATCTAATGAAAAACATTTGGGAAGAAATGCTGATACTGTTTGAAAATACACTATAATCATTGCCCTAAAATATAATGTTGGCATTAGAATATGTATTATGTAATCTAATTTACTTATATCATTCTATAAATAAATAACTGAGACTCTGTGAAATAATATGCCCACAAGGTTTGTAAGCAACAGAACCAGAGCAGAAACACCATTCAGAAATGTTCCACAGACCTGGAAGAGAGTATATCTACAACAGAGGAACATAATAGGTCACAAGCAGGAATGCTGGTTCATCTTAGTTCTCAATGTCGAAGTTATTCTAATAGACAAAAACTATAAAGTTTGCCAGAGTATTCTGTTCTTATGTGGGGAAATAGCCTAAACTGTCATTCCCCCCTCCCTGGGATAATGAAATTTGTTTAGAGAATTTTTAAATTATAAAAATAATACCAAACAAAACCAAAGAAAATGTAGAAACCAAGGGAAGAAAAATCAATGATATCCCCACTACAATAAAATTATTTTTGTACTTGGCTTATCTAATTATAACATTTATTAATTACATATGATTTTATACACATATGTCTCATATATAAACTTTTATACCTTTATTTTTACTCTTCTCCTCTTAGACATTATCACACGCTCTTAAATAGTTCTTTAATTTTTCTTTAAAAGAGTTATCAAAGAAATTTTAAAAAATAATAACAAAGTGCTTTTTAAATAAAGTAGTAGAATGCAAAAGCATTTTTATTGTATTATAACAATGTTCAGCTATAACTGGGTCTCCACACTTGAGAAGATTCTCAACTACTTGGGATGAAATGTTGTGTTTTTCTTCCACAGTCATTGTCATCTGCGAATAATTAAAGGCAGAAAAGATTTGTGACTGTATTCTTACCAATATCTTGGCAATACATCACAAGTGCTCATCACAGATAATGTTTCACCTCTCCAGAGTAGTACATATGGTGCATTACATTTTCTCCCAAATAAATAGTTCAAGTGAATGCAAAATATCCCGTATAAACATGTGTGTGCATTTAAGGCCCATATAACATTCTTGTGTTTTCCTATATGGTAAATAGATATCACTTTCTTTCTGAGATGAACTATATTTTGCCAGAGCATTATCTTTTTAAATTAAATTTACAAGGGTGGCATTGGTTAATAAAATTATATAGGTTTAAAGTGCACAATTTAATAATATATCATGTATATTTTGTGTTTCATGTTTACCGTCCAAAATCAAATCTTCCATCACCATGAATTGACCCCCTTTATTCTGATTACCTTCCCCTCCTTTTCCTCTGGTAACCACTAAAATGTTGTTTGTGTCTACGAATGTTTGTCTTGTTTTTTTTCTTGCTTTTAGTTTTATACCCATATATGAGTGAAATCATATGATTCTCAACTTTTTATGACTTATTTCACTTAGCATAATAATCTTAAAATCTATCCATGTTGTCACAAATGGCAGTATTTCTTCTTTTCTTATAACTGACCAGTATTCCACTGTATATTTACATCACACTTCTTTATCCAAACACCTATCAGAGGGCATTTTGGTTGTTTCCATGTCTTGGCCACTGTGAATAATGCTGCAAT
Organism: Cynopterus sphinx; assembly: GCA_030015415.1. NCBI lineage: Eukaryota > Metazoa > Chordata > Mammalia > Chiroptera > Pteropodidae > Cynopterus > Cynopterus sphinx. The sequence continues at coordinate 80,723,821 of CM057386.1, read as the reverse complement.
GAACATTGGGGTGCATATATCATTACAGATAAATGTTTTTAATATTTTGGGGGTAGATATCCAGAAGATGGATTGCTAGGTCATAAGGTAATTATATTCTTAATTTTTTGAGGAAACTTCATACTGTTTTCCATAGTGGCTGTACCAGTTTATATTCCCACCAGCAGTGTATGAGTGTTCCTTTTTCCCCACAACTTCTCCAACACTTGTTATTATTTGTCTTATTGATAATAGCCACTCTAAGAGGTATGAGGCATTATCTCATTGTGGTTTTGATTTGCATTTCCTTAATAGCTAGTGAAGTTGGGCATGTTAACATATGTCTGTTGGCCATTTGTATAGAACATTATCTTTTTAAAGTTAATCCCTGTTGCTAATTGAGCAAGAAATGTTGGGGAATTGTCATCATGGTAAAAATGAGCACATAGACTATATGAGGGCTATGAAAGTTCAGAATAACAGAAAGAGTGAGTATTCAGGACAATGTTCGAGAAAGGGAAAAGAACATATAAAAGAATGTTTTCACTTTTAATAATATTTTTAAGCTTATTTGAATTCTAAAACCAACGAGGGACAAAAACATCCAATTATCCATCCTTCATCGAAAATTAGCTGTTAACTATGTGTGTGCCAATGATCAAATCATTTCTCTGAGTCTCAGATAACTTGTCTGCTATCAGTACATTAAATGATATAGTTTCTAGGATTCATTCCTGTTCCTCAAATCTAGTCTATTACTGACACACTGCCAATACCACTACCTCCAACAGTATTAATTAAAGCCAGATTAGCTTAGTGAAGATATGAAAGATTACTAAAGAGGGCATTGCTGTCAATGAGCCTCAATCTAGAGTAGTAAAATATAGTTAAATAAGAAATTATAAATAAATAATACCTAAAAATTTTATATTAACTTAGAATACGTAAATGACTATGCATTCACCAACCTTTTGATATAAAAACTTTTAAAATAAATATAGGTCTAGTGATTGAACCATAATATGTCATTTATAATTCCTAATCTCTGTTTCTTTGAAATAGAGTGAGAATTTACAGATTTCTCTGAATATCTATGTGAACAAAATTCTTTCATATTTTTTGCTTTTGTCTTGTTTTCTTTTTCTAATCTGTAATTACTGTTATACACACACACACACACACACACACACACACACACACACTTAAAGCTATTTTTCATTGCTGACTACATATTGAATTTTTCCAAAGCATTTGACTTATTTTTCATAGATCTAACTCTTGTCACATTTATATTTTGTTACTTTTGTAATATGCAATTGTATTACATAATTAGAATTTTATTTATAACTGTTATAAGAAGGTTTGAGAACAAATTCAACTGACTCATTTAACATATGAGTATCTTGTAGGAGCAAAAGTACACAGGTACACTAGAGAGTAGCCTACAACTAAAGAATATATAATGTCTAATACTTGAATGGACAGTGTAAGGTAATGAGTCCAGAGAGAACTTTTGAAGGTAAAAAGTATTGAGGTAATAGGTTTTTTTTTTCATTTATAAAATTTCCTTTTATATGAGAGTAAATAAAATTATTGAAATATCCCTCTCCTTTGTTTGCCTTTTAAATCCTCCCATTTCTGGGAAATACAATGCCTTTTCTCATTGGAACATTTGAACTTAACATTTTTCTTCTTCCATTTTGGGAATGATCCTACTCTCTGGAGTGGGCCTGCTCTCCCAGGATAGGCTTTGCCCCATGGAATAGGTTTTGTCCCACTACAGAGCTGTCTACAGTTTGGGATGTTATATAAGCAAGCATAGTTGCCTAAAGTGTTAAGTCATATTCTGCAATTCAATCTTAATCAATAGTAAAGCGACTTTTTGGCTCCTATCTGTGCATTTGTTGTCTATTTTTTCATTTAGTTCAAAATAAGTAAGGAAGAGTGTTCTAGGTAGTGGCCTCTTCAAAGAATCCAGCAAGGAGATCAAAGAAGTCTCCATGAAGGAAATGGAGACGAAGTAATGAAGAGTCTCTAGTACTCACTTTTTTCACTGAAATTGCTTTTCATAGGTCTGTCATCACCAATTCTTTGTAAAGTTACCTCTTTCCACTCTACTGCCAGAATAATCATTCTTAAGAATGTGCTTATGACCAAATATCTCCATTATTTCCTTAGCATAATAGTTAAGATTCTTTATGACTAGGGTGACCATTTATCCTGTTTTGTTTAGGAAAGTTCCAGTTTTCATGTGTTGTTTTGGTGTCTCTTACAGTACCTCCAATTTGAAATAGTTTTATTGTCATCATACTTATGACCTACCTGTTACCTAACTTTTCAGTTTCTTCTCCTGCTATGCTCTAACGTGCATTTAGTTCCACCCAGTAAAAAGCACTGAGTAATTCCAAACAATGCATGTCATTCAGTCCTTCACAGTTTTATCAAAGCCTCTCCTTTTATGTGAAATGCCTTTGTCTCCTTCCCTCATTTGGTAAAATCCACTTATTTTTAATGGTCAAGTCTTCTATGACCTCTCTTTACTCACCTAAATTGCACTTAGTCTCTGTCTGCCACTTGAATGAAATGTACTCTGAGGTTCTGAAGTATCAGTATATTTTGATCAATGTGTACAATACAATTTTTGCTAAAATAGAATATACATACTGTTAAACAGTTTCTAAAGAGTAAACATTGAGCAGAGAGGGTCCTTCACTATGGTTCAGAGATGGATGCAAGATGCTCTATGTAAGTGTTAAGCAGAATCAGATTTTAAGCATGTGACAGAGAACAAGCTCAGGTTAAGTGTGATGTAAGAACTCTCTCTGGTGAGTATATAACAGCACTTGTTTAGAAGGACAGGAAACAGTGCAGTTCCAATAGCGGCCTGTGCTAGAGAACAGTAGTTCCTTTTATAGACACTGTGAAGACATTGTTATGCTACGGTAGTGATTACACAGTAATTATTGCTAACCTGTTTAGTGTTCTTTTGAGTCTTTTAATCATTTCAAGTGTACTGCCAAAAACTGTGCAGTGATAACCAAAAAAAAAACATGGGGACTTACTGCTATAGTAACTAAGAGCGAAGGTATTTTTGAATAAAAGAGGACCAGAAGATATATTATGCCACAGCATGTGTGACCTTAGTTTGATTATTTAAAATCTTTTTCATTAAAAGAGGGGGGAAATATCTCCTCTACAAGGGTGGCTGTGTTCATTACATAAAATCATGCTTGTAAAAGGCACACAAAGTAAGTTCTCTGGAAATGTTGCCACCTCTGCCTAGGTAATATTTATGTACTCTGGTAAGTTGTGTAATAATGCCAGAGGAACTAATCAACTGGTGCAGCTTTGTGTCTGTGGGGAAAAGTGTGCAGAAGAAAACTAAGATATTTGGAATATAAATCTCCTCTAAATAGCTTTTTAGGCAAAACTGACTCTGAGCCACAGTCCCAGTTTTTATAATTTGACTCAAGCAATTTGGTCACTGAGGGGCTGACAGAGAAGCCAGGACTTCCTTGGGAATAGTGTTCAAACTTAGATACCTTTACATTATTCATCTCTCTCTTTTTCTCTCGCTCTCATTCAAGCTCTTTTTCTTTCTCTTTCCTTTTTTTTTTTTTTCCTAAAGAAATCTATGTGTTTACTTGGCAAGACTTTTTACAACTAATTTCACAACAGACTTCTATATCTTTGGGTTTATAAGGATAGATAATAATAATTTTCTATCTTCTCCCCTTGCTCTATTTCTAAAAAAAAAAATTATACACAGTATGTTGAAGGTTTTATTACAGTATTATTGCTATTAATGAAGGCAAAAAAAAAAAGACTAAAGAAACTTATTCTAATGCTTTTTTCTTCATCATACTCTATAAAAAATAAGAGTCAAGAATAATATCCCTCCATAAGGGCTAATGTTAGGTTTGGGTACACAAACAATAAAAATAAATCCGATCCACTTTTGAGATAAAAATTATTCTGAGAATATCTGAACATTTCTCCTCTGCTAGGGTTGGGACAAAGCAGAAGGAAAGTAAATATAGGACAATAACAGCTGTAGTTACTAGAAGTAGTAGCAGAAGTTAATGGAAGATTAATATAAATCCTCACGAGTTGCTCTTCAGTTTCCTCATGATAGGGATAATATCATCATCATAAGATTGTTGTGAGAATTAACATAATAATAAATGCAAAATACTAAAAATATATTTAACAACTATGAACTAAATGGTCATTATTATCATTATATTAATTTTATTATTGGCCCTGCCCTAGAATGATACTAAAGAAGAATGAAATACTGGATGGTTGTCCTGTGTGTGAGATGGGATGGAGAGAAAACAACATTTTCTATTTGAGATAAAAGTTTGCAAATGAATGAAGAAAACAAATTTAAAAATGTAAAAGCGTTCTGTTAAGAGGAAAGGGGTAGGCCTATATTCATGAACTTAGTAATATTATGTTCAATGTTTTATTTCAGCCTGGGAGTCAAAAGGGGGGGGGGGCTGTAATGTGATGAGAAAGCAAAAGGAGAGATGTCTCCAGAGTGGAAGTGGCATTGGAGTAAGTAGGAAGCAGGATGGTGTAGAGTACCAGATACAGTGGAAGTTTCATGGAGAATGAAACTGGAAATGGCACAGATAATTCAGCCAGTTCCAATCCAAGCTCCTAAGATTGGAGAAGAGGAGCGTATAAGAGAAAATGGTTCTTTTCTGATAGGAATGTGGTGGCAGAGCAGCAACATCAATGTAAAGCAAAGATAATGAACTTATCAGAATTGATTCAAGTCATTCCTGGAGTCGCATGAGAAAATTGAAGGAGGTCATGAATGGAAAAGTATTTAGAATTCAGTCCATAGGAAATGAAACAAGTTAAAATAATACAAAAGTATAACCTCAGTCAAAAGGGACTAAGACATTAATATTTTTTAGAAACCAGTTTGAAATGAACTCATTAAAAAAAAATAGGCTCAAGTAATTAGACTAATCTCCTAGGAAGAATTTCTGAGACAGACAGTTGCCACCCAATCCATAGTGAAATGTTTTCAAGAACATTTTATGAATAAATTAATTAACTGTGTCTCCTAAAAAAATGAACAGGGCATTCTTCACAGACTTGGATGCCAATTTGACCCACTTGATTGGGGCAAAGATAGTGCAGACCCTCTCACATGCCAAAGCATTTACATTTCATGTAAACCCACTTACTATAATGCTTGTCTCAGTATAAATGCTGAATAAACGTTGACTATATCTAAACCAGAGTATATTTACATTTTAATAATATCTTTTAATCTTAATATAGAGTAGTGATTGATAGGGGAGTTAGTTTCTTGTACATTGGCAGGAATAAAGATGGAGATATTTTGGAGCCAAGCAGACTTTTGTATCTTTTCAAATCCCATTTAGAGGCCTGTATATGCCTAGGACTAGATTTTAACACGGGGAGTTTCTATCGAAGGTTCTGGGAGTTGCCAAGGATGCCACAAAAAAAATGTAATATAAACATTATTATTTATATTCCCTGGGGAAAGTAAATCCAATCACTCACCATTTGTGAAGAAAGTCTAGAATTTTGAGGTCTTCAGAAAGTCGCCAAAATACTGTCACGGGATCACGTGATCTCTTGAAGTTTTGTAATTTGGGGGCTAGAAAATATATTAAAATTCTTATTAGCTAAAATGAGAGCAAATGAAGCAGGGTACAAAACTGTGTATGTTTATATAGAAATTATGTACACATGCAATTTGGTTAACAATATATTTGGAAGAACTTTAAACCTGTGGGAAGTTTAGAAAATAAAGTTCAGGTTACCTGAGAATAAGATGCTGGCTTTATGTTACTCATCACTGTATTGCAACTATCAGTCTTTCCAAATAACCTCAAGTTCTCTGAACTTCTCTGGATTTAACTCAGATTTCTAATGCCATTTTAACATTTTAAACAGTGGTTTAATAATACAGAGTCTTCAGCTCAAAAAAAATTAGGAACAGATGGTAAGAATGGACTCATTCCCATTCCTGATGTGCACTTTATTATTCTACTTTCAAAGAATGACTTAAAGCACATTCCAAAAATGTACAGTAGGTGTGTGGATTGTGTCTCTTGAGAAACAACTGTTTTGTGCAGCGTGCCTTTAACTATTGCTATCCCTAGCTCTGTTTCAGCTTTAGACAGAAATTAAAGTAACTTAATATCTAGTGATGCAAATGCAAAACATGACAATTATTTTATAACCTATAAATGAATTTTAGTGTTTGGGTCTCTTTTTAAAATAAAAAGTATATTTCTTATTATTTAAAAAAGGGCTTTTTACAACATTCAATATCACACCACAGGGTAATATTTTTTTACTTTTACTTTTAATTTTTTTATTGAGCTAAAATTGACATATAACATTATATTTGTTGTAGGAATACAGCATAATGATTTGATATTTGTATGTGTATTACAAAATAATCACAATAATAAATAGGATCTTTTTAAAATTTCTGATTTCATAAATTCACTATAAAATAGTAAGATAAAAATAATAATGATAGCTAAAATCAAGTGAGTGATTGTCATTTGCCAGGAATTATTTTAAGTGTTGTACATTTTTAAATCTCATTTATTGGACAAGATTACCCAAATTTTAGGAAAGAAATTTGTAAGGATAAGTTTATTCCCAATTCATAGATGAGAAAATGGATACAAAGAAATTAAGTGTTTCACCTTTTCGAGATTTATAAATAACATACTTTATTAAATGACAATTAATAGTAGCATTTGTTCATTAGTATAATAAAGTATATTTAAGTGTATACCTATAGAATAAAAGAACATTGTTGATCTTTCAAGGAATGTACTATTGGGTTACAGTATAGATTGTATCTACCAGAAATATAGATAGCAATGAGTAAGATTTCTCAAAGTATATACCATTGACTCTGCATACTCCCACTATATCATAAAAAAGTCACTAGAACTGTTTTTAAAATTTGATATTCTGCTTCTTATATCCTATTTTACTAGAATAATAAACAGTGCAGAGGTTGAGAGAGACTGGTGCATCTTTACGTTGGTAATGTTTTGCCAGAAACATTCTGCTGGGAGTGAGTGAAGCTTGATATAAATGAAAAAAGTGTTGCAGGTCTGGTTCTATAATAAAATTCCTCACAAACACTAGTAAAGTGATCTGGAAAGAGTATATTTTGGTGTTCTTAAGTCACACCTCCCCTTAGAGAAATTTTCAAAATAACATCTTCAAACAGTAAATATTTTCTTCATGTGAATTTCGAAAGATCACACCTGCTTGAGATATAAAAGATGGATAATGAAGCAAATGACCCCTAACTTCATTTTATCAAGTGACTAAGGTTTGGCTTGCACTTACTCTGGATTTACAATTTAGGAAGACTACACTGATTCAGGTTTAGAATTAATTTTAGCCTATCTCATCTGCTGCATGAAGTAGTGATTATCAAACATTAGTGTATTATCAGAATTACATGGAGGCTTGTTAAAATTTAATTTATTGGGACCCCAACACAGAGTTTTTTTGTAATTAAATTTCTTCAGGTAATTTTAGTAAATGACATTATACAAATTTCAGTTGTACAACTTTGTAATACAACATCTACATATTCTATTATATACAGAGTTTTTGATTCAGTAGGCTGAGAATGGGTCTGAAATTTTGCATTTCTAATAAGTTCCCAGGTAATGCTACTAGTGCTAGCTGAAGGATTATACTTGAGAACCACAATTCAGTGTGAGCTACATGAGTCTTAAAACCAAGGCTTAACCATCTTGATTTGTATGTGATTTTAAGGTTTTTTTATTATTTTCATTAGGAATAATTGATATTATTTAATATTTTATACTTGGTTATTTTAGATAGATAAATGATGATAATAGATGATAGATGATAAATGATAGATAATAGATATAGAGATAGATATTTAAATTTTATATCTCTTTTTTTCAAGGATGGTTGCCCTATGCATGCTTCTCTTCTAGGCACTTGTATTCTAAATGAAAATAATAGAAATGTAAAACTTTGTGAAGGGATGCATTTACATATGTAAATATTCCTTTTTATAATATCACCAATTTTAGGTGGTAGTTTTACTCAAATTAAAGGTTTTTTTTTTAAATCAAGAAATGATAATGTTTCAAGTCGATCTTTCTTAGTGGGTAATATTACAAAGAATTATCGCCTGTAGCATTCCAGACCATTTAAAATTACTGAGGTATTGTGTTAGATTACTCCTATTATTTTCTCTTTTATAATAGGTTTTTAATAGTTTTAATAAGTTTCTTTTAATAGGTTTAGAATAGAGTGAACAAAGTTTAGCATAGCACAATCCCTACTAGGTTTTAAGGGCAAAATTTTGTTACTACTTATATATGCCTTCAATTTTAAAGAAAGATTACCCCATAAACTTAATCTAGAAATTAAAGATATTTATTAAATGATACTATAAAAAGAAAACATTAAAAGCTGGTGCAAAATTATTTTCTTTAAATAACAATCAATTTTAATTTACAGCCACTCACATTTGTGACTTAATATAAAACTTATGTTATAAATAGGTTGTTGACATGTCATTTTTAATGTAACCAGTGAGATATTTTACCAGATAATTCTGACATTGCTAAGTTAAGGTACAGGATTTGAAGAAATGCTCAGAAACGTAAAAAAAAAAGCCTGACATCTGTTTGCAAAGTAATTTTGCAGTCATTAAGAGTAAAACTATATTACCATCAGGAGACACAAAAGACAAGAACAGTTGTATTTTCTTGGCTTGTTTTTATTGTGAAGCACAGTTAAGCAAATAAGGTCTCCCTTTCATGACTCAGAACCCCAGCCAATAATACAGCTGAGGCTGAAACTATTTGAAAGTGAGATGTGGCTTTGTTGGAATCTGGCTGGGTGACATTGTTTAGTGGAAAGCAAAAGTGCTGTTGCTCTGCCACAAATACTTTACAAGGCAAGGAACTTTAGAGAGGGACGACAGCAGAAACTATTAGAAGATTAATGAGAATCCCTATGGCCTGTTCTTTTATGGATTGCCAGGAACTCTTTCATCAACCATATTTAATGGGTAACTGAATCTACTGAAAAAAATTACACACACACACACACACACGCACACACACACACGAAAGGATTTTCCATAAATCTGGTTTAAGGTATGAGAGCTTAAACAAAAAGATTAATAACATTTTATCTACAATGAAAGACTCAAGAAAAAAAAACTAAGAAGAAAAGCTAGGAAAACTTTCATTGTGCATGTCAATTAGATATTTGCTCTTTATGCCAACAAGCTTCATTTGGGTTTTCTCACAAACATAAAGAAAGTAATATAAGATGAAAGTGAAATGTATCATACCAATGATGTATTCATGTACAGGTTAAATCATTTTAAACTGTTTTACCAGTAGTGTTTAGTATTTCAACAATAAGATATACACATAAATTTATTACATAAAAATTAATAGAAAAAAATAGTATCATTTTTAATTGCAACAAGTTTTATATCAGGTTTATATGTTACTCTTATAAAACCTATTTCTTTAAAAAATAAACAGACTGAACTGGTTTTAATCTGTTAATGGTTTGGAGAAGTATAATAATTTTAAACTATATTCCAAGTAAAAAAGTCAGAATAATCCATGCATTCTGTATTAGTTTTAAAATAAATACATCTCCCATGGAGAGAGTCCCTTTATTTTTGTAGCCCCTCTTCCCTTCCCTTCCTTAGTGCCTTCCAGCAGGGGCAGCATGTATAGTAGCTCTAGCAGAAAGTATACAAATGTTAAGGAAGTTTGCTCTGTTCAGTTGACAGGAGCAATTGCAATAAAATTGAACTACTTTTAGATTACTCTTTTTGTAAAACAGATTATATAAAATTTAAAATAAGTGTTATGCTGCCTCCAAACTATTCTGGATCATTTTCCAACATTCTAAACAAAATAGTATCCTAAGCACAGATGTATAATGACCCAGGACATAATTCACTTAAGAGAAGAAACCAAATTAGAGTAATGGAGTCAGAGGAAGTGAAGCAGGAATTATAAGTAGCACCATCAAAACTTATGATTTAACTTCAGTCACATACCCATAGTAAAGGATATCATCATCCTACATCACCATGAATAGAGGATGATTACAAATGCCAACTGTATAGACTTGGAACAAAATGAAATACTTATGTTTAAATATGAGTGTGTTTCGTCTTCTCAAAATTTATTATATTTTGGAAATACTTCTGCTTGCACTATTCTCATTACGTCCATTAGCCTCTGTTTAAGCACACCCTAAGACCCTTCATTAGGTAAATGAAAAGTATCATTGCCAATTTAATGAACAGTATAAACCAGCAGATCACTTCTCTTTCTTTCTGAACCAAACCTTTTGAAAACATGGTAATAAATAAGGTGCTTAGACTTTGAAGACTTTCTCTGTTGGGCAACAGACAAAACACAAAACTAATCTCACTTACTAGGAAGAACTGGAAGTAAATGATAGTTCTAAAAAAATGATAAAGAAAATAAATTTACTTATGGAATTAAGAGTCATTTTAAGGTACTCTCTATTATTGGTTTGGCCTTCTATGTAATAATATATACAGCACTGTAGTAAAAATGATTTAACTATAAAGAGTATGTATTCTAATCCTACTCTCTTTAATTTATGACAAAAAATTTTAAGAACTTAAAAAATTATAAAAATATAAATGTAAGAACTTAACACAAATTTGTTTGCTATTTTTTCTTTATCTATCTTTCCTTCCTTCTTTCCTTTCTCTTACCCTCCCTCCTTCCTCTGTTCTTCTCTTTTACTTTCTTTTTAATTAAACATTATAGTTATGTCTCAAGCCTATTTACATTTGCTAATCTCATTCCCTATTTCCCTCCCACAGGTAACCGCTATGCCAAATTTGGTGTGCATTAATCCAATCCATGTTTCAATTCTTCTACTATCCATTCAGGTATTCACAAACAATATATATAATTGTTCTGAATTGTCCCATGTGTTTATACACTTCATGTAAATGACAGCATACTCTGTATCATTCTGCAACTTGCTATATTTTACTAAATATATTTTTGAAATTTAGTAATATTGATACATAGAGGTTGAACTCTAAGTAATGTAAATTATATTACATTTATATAATAACATCTTGCATGTTATTATATAAATGTAATATAATTTATTTTTTCATTTCTGTTGATTAATGTTTTGGCTGCTTCCACTTCTTTTTACAATTTCTACTCTATAAATAAAAGTTAAATTTGTTCTTATTTTCTGATATAGTTTTAGGAGTTTGACTCAAATTTCTGACTTCTTCCTCCTATAACTTTTTCCCTCTCCTCACTTCCTCTCAATTTTCCTCTTCTCTTCTCCCCTCTCCTTTTCTCCCATCTCTTCCCCCTCCTTTTTCTTCTCTCCTTTTCCTCCTCCTTTCACTATTTTAATTTATTAATCTCTTGTATTTTGATGATCAATAAAACCTTTTATATTTAGAAAAGTCAAATTTTTCCTTCCATAAAATAATTATTTTGATAGAAGATTTGAAAACTATACCATATCAGCAAAACTGAAAAGTCTCAAAGAGAATTATAATTGAAAAGAGATTATAAGAAAACATCAAAACACTTTTATTTGTATAATTTTTTACTTTATTTCATTGACATTTGATAATAGCATACATCACTGTTCATACCTCTTTCCTAGGTGGGGAAACAGATGTTCACTGGTCTGTGTACTTGCTCAAAGTCATAGAACCAATTAAAAAAATGAAGCCGGGATGAGAACTTAGATCCTTTCCACTTTGAACTGTGGCTTGGTCACTGTATTATTATCATCTTCTGAGATTGCTGTAACAAAGACTGCAAACTGAATATCTTAAAACAATAGAAATTTATTCACTCACAGTTCTGGAGTCCAGAACTCCAAAATCAAGGTATCACACTTCTTTGGAGGTTTCTAAGGGAGAATCTTTTCATGTCTTTTACAGCTTCTGGTGACTCCACAGGTACTTTGGCTTGTGATTACACAGCTCTCATCTCTTCCTGTCTCCATGTAACCTTTCCTCTTGAGCCTCTCTTCTGTGTGTCTCTTATAAAGACGCTTGAATTTGATTAGTGTCTATTTGGATATATAGCATAATTTTATCTTTACCTTTAACTTAATTATATCTGAAAAAATTATTTTTCCAAATCAGGCCACATTCAAAGGTTCCCAGGATTAGAATGGGCAGCAATCCACTACAGTCACTTATACAAGGTTTTCATTGAGTACTTAAAAGATAATGTGTAGAAAATGAGCCACTTAGTAGAAGTTAGAGTGAATCAATATACAGTTTTATTATATTTTTAATAAATTCAGCAAGTGCATTGAACACCTACAATATGCTAAAAGTCTACTAGTGTAATTGTGGTAGAAAACACACTCACACACAGAACAGTGTCCTGGCATTCACATATGAAAATTCTAAATTAATAATAAAGGTAAACATTAAATGAACCATTAATTAATTAAAATTGTGATTTGGGCTGAGATGAAGCCCCTTCTAATAAATTTTGCTAACTAATGGTTAAGCAAATAACCTCAAAAATTTTAAAAATGTTACAAATATATAGTCCAACTTCCTAATTTTTACCCACTTCTCAATCTCCTTTCACCTGTTAAAAATACCGAAGGAAAAAAAAAATTTAGACAAGTAGAGGAAAAAACAGATGCCTTTTAAGCCAATTTCAACATTACATTCCATAATTCAAACTTAAGTGCTCATGAGTTAGCTCTATTTTTTATTAATAGAAGCCTTACTAATTACCATGTTGTAGAGTTGACATTGAAATGAAAAGCCAGAGAACAAAAAGAAAACTTGAAAATCTTCTGTCCTTTGGTTTTTGGGTATGGCAGCAAGAGTAGCTTTGTCATAGTATAGTAAAATCATCATGCCAAAATTCCAAATGGTTTTATTTAGTATTTTCAATTTTCTGTCAAATAAGTGGTAGAAATAGAGGTAACGACAATAATAATATCTGGAAGTCAGTAGGTTTCATTGGAATGATCAGGAAGTTTGAAATCTAATATATCTAAATTTAAATCTTTAAGCTCTATCATTATGTAAATTCTCTAAGAGATAGTCTCTCACTTTAAAATTTTGAGAAATAATGAGCACTTAACTGTCTTGTGTGAGGATTTTCTAAATTATCATACCTAAAGACTTTAGTTTATAATAGTTGCTCAAAATGTTAATTCTCTTTCTAATGATTAATTGACCCAAGTTAATGGTCTCTTCTATTAGGATGACTAATTCATATTCCAGAATAATGTACCTAAATGGCTACTCGCTATCTCTATTTGGGAACCCAAAGGGCAATTCAAAATTAACAAGTTCAAAACAGAAATATTTTCTCAATCTTAGCCCCAAACCTACTCTACCTCCAAACCGCTTCTCCTTTTAAATTTCTTTGCTCATCGTCAATGATCACAACACAAATGATGATCACAACATAAATATAAAAAGCAAAATTGATTCCACGGACTGATAAAACATTTTCAAGTTTCTTTGTGTGTTTCCCAGCTTTGAATTAGTCAAAAGACAAAAAGAGATTCATTGGCTATATTTCTCACATGAACCGCAAATCTGGCCATTTCCACTGAACACTGACCACCTTTGTCCGCTATTGTCCTCTCTCACCTGAAATACTGTAACAGCCTCCTAACCTGTTTCTTAGTTTCCATCATTGGCTTTCACATGACTCAATGCCACATGCTAATTATGGTAAACTTTCAAAAATTTAAATCAAATCATGTCACTATGTTGATTAAATCTCTCCAATGAGTTCTCATTGTTTATAGAATAAAATCTAAACTCATTGTCTTAGCCTAAAATGTATTACTTGATTTGTCCTCTGCCTAGATGTCTAACTATTCCCCACACTTCAACCAAATAGACTTTCTTGGCCAAGCATCTTCTCCCATTGGGGCGTTTTTCATATTCTATTTACAACGCCTTGCCCTAGTTCTTAAAAATCCTGGTCCTTCCTAATAATTCAAGTCTCAGCTCAAATATTACCTCTTGAAAGAGATCTCCCTCAGCCATCCCAATTAAAGCATCTCTCTTTCCTATTTCTACCCCAGCCACTCCATGTGTCATATTCCAGTTTTATTATTACAGTACTTATGAATATATAAAAGTGTCTTATATAATTATTAGGGTATGTGTTTATATCTTGTATCTCTTGGAATGTAATTCTGGAAAGAGATGTCGCCTCTTTTGACTTTCTACACTACCTGGTGTCAACTGCCAGACACATAGAAAGCATTCAATTAATGCCATTAAATATTTCAAAATAGCAGGTGGCAATAATAAAACAATAATAATATGTAAATATTGTGAGAAATGTTCAAATGTTCAGAAATGTATTTGTGTTCTGATTGAAATAGAGAAAATAAAGTGAGACATTTAAAATTGTAATAGTGAAAGATATGTTAATGTTTTAAAGTATTAATTTAATATCTTTACTTTCTTTTCTAAAATTCATTTGCTTCACATTGAAAAATAGTACAGAATCTAATTACAATTAATAAAGATAATATTAAGCAATAATAATGTAATTATTATGATTTGGATTGTAAAGGAAGAAATATAAGGGAAATAACATTCTCTAATAAAATTTTAACTCACATAAACATTTAAAGATCCAAACAACCATGCAGTAAGCTGATTCATACAAGTAGTATAGAGTAATTCCAGCATTAATATATTAATAATAGTCATTGCCTTTAATGAAGGTCATGCAATTTCCTTCTTCTAGTCAATATAATAATTTTGGTTTTATAATTTAAAGAAAAATTATATGGAGACTTTAAAACTATTAAAGTCATGAATAGCAAAAGTACACTTTACTCTTAGAAACTTTATCAGTGCAAAAAAAACATGATTATGATTTGATTTGTGTAGTCTTGTATCTGTGAATACTCTGTGTTGCCTATTAATTTTTAGAATTTTATTAAACATACTGAAGGAAGATTGGTTAATATCCTTTGTAATTTCCATGAGAAGTAAATATTTTTTTTCATTTGGCTAGCCAAGTGGGAAAATATGAACACAAAGTCAATAATAATTTACATAACATACTGTGCTTTTTCCAAAGACTCAAGAATATGCATTTTTCCAGAAAGTAATAATCCTTTTCACTTTATAGTTTGCATATCACAACACATACATTATTCTATTTGAGCCTTATTATAATTATGTGAGGTGCGTATACTATTTTCACAAATGAGAAAAAAAATATGAGGATCAAAAATTCAAATAATTTTTCCAAATTGCATGGCTAAAAAATAGACAAACCAACTACAGCCCAGGATTGACATTTATATCCTAACCCTCTTTCCATCTACCTCTGTTAATTTTCAGACAAGTAGGACATGAAGTAATTGAAGAATGGTGCCTTGAGCTATTGCTACCCAAGGAAGTATCATGACATCCATGTTTCCCTGCAACAGCAGATCCAATTCTGATTCCAAGCAGGAAGTGACTCTTAAAAACAAGGGGCTAAAAAACCCTCTTGCATCAACAAAGCAAAGATCAGAATACTAATTCTACAAAGGGAAAGCAGCTGCCAGTAGACAACAGAGCTCTCAGAATAGAAGAGAGCAGCTGGAAACTACTCCCAGACAGCAGTTTTCAGACTATATTGAAGTGAAGCACAGCTTTTTGTAGAAATCAATTGATAAAGATCCAGTACTTAAAGATTATAAATTGAGAAAGAAAAGGAGGAAAGGACAGAATCTTATATTAAGGAGGCTGTTGCTAGATCAGGCAGATTTGGGCAAGAGAAACTTGAGACAGAAAGATCAGAACCCATATTGAACCATATCATGTTGTTAAATAACTATAGCAAGTATTATGTGAGAGGAATTTGGAAATATCAAAGCCTCCATTATGCCTATTACAGATCTTACCTCACTATTCTGTAAATTGTGTAAAACCTTCTTTTGGTTTATGGACTCAGTTACTCAGAAAAAATTAATTTGCTACCTTCTTTAAATTCATATATAAAGCGACTTCTCTGGAAATGTGTACATGAAGATATTTAGACAATACAGGTCCTATTAACGCAAAAATACATGAGTCCAGATTTGATTAAACTAGTCAGTAAACCAACTTTATACCTTTCTAAATGAGATTTATTTCTGTCTTAAGCTGTTTCCCTCCACCCAAGGTCATTGCTTCTCTCAAGGCCAAGATTGTACATGATCGTGTCACTCAAGGCTCCAAAAAGTGCTTCTTTCCCTATTCCCCTGGGCTTAAGTGTGACAATAATTTGTCTGCTAATATGCCCCAGATTATTGCAATATCCTTGTGGTTATCATATACCCACATCTTATAATTAGTATCTCTATAAATATATCATTCTAGAATTAAGTGTGCCATCTGTTTCCTGTTGGTGCTCTGACATACGGACCCACATAGTAGAAGACTTTATCACCTAGTTCTCATCATAACCATGACACACATGAATTTTAGCATTTTTTATTGACACCAGTGAAACCTGGCTTTGTGGAGTTTGAATAATTTACCTAACGTCATATAAATAGTAAGGTAGCAGCAGAGTTTGTTCTAGAATAATCTGAGCTGAAACCTCTGGTATTTCCACTATATGACATTGACTTTTGAGTTTTTTATTATAATATACTTTTATTTATGTATGCTTTATTGCTAACAAAGATTATTATAAAGTGATAGAATGTTTGAGTGTAAAAAAATAGAAGAGATAAGCTATCAAATCCTTAATAAATAAATAAGAAAACTGGGGGAAATGATGTAATTTGCTCAAATTTACAAACATATTACTTGCTAACCAAAAATCCCACACATACTTTAAATAAGAGATATGTGCTACTCAATGACCTATTGATGAAGAGAGGTAAAATGACTTGACAAATGTGACATACTCAAAGGTTTACACAGGTTTCTTATAATTCTCAAACATTTTCTATATGAATTGTAGAGCAGAATAGGTGCTCATAACTCTGCTTAATAGAGTTTAATAGATTTGCATTTAAAAATGTATTCAACAATTGATTTCTCTAACCATTTTATAGTTTTGATTAGAAATAACACATCAATATCTAAAGATAATGGTAATATGGCACACATATTTGACATTTTAAAATGCTGTAGTTTTTATTTTTATTCTCACATAACATTTAGAGAATCACTATCTGATTAAGTGAGAAAGAATTCTGCTATTTGAGACAATTTTGAGTAAATCTTAGTCCAGGCTTTAAAATTTAAAATAAAAAGTTAGCTGAAGTTGAGCTAATTTCATACTAAATATAAAACATTAATAAAGTCAAAGGGAAAAAAAAGAATTTTCAGTGAAACTGTTGTAATTGTGAATGTCTGTGGATGTTCTAATCAGTATAACTTAATAAAGTAGAAGTTAAAGAACAAAAGTTAAAATATACGGAAAGGAATAAAATGATCATTTTTGTGAAAAATACAGTTTTATAGCTAGGAAATTTAAAAGACTGATGAGAAACACTGGTAAAATGATCAAGAAATTTTAATAAGGTGGCTATAAACAAACAAACAAAATGACATAGATGTACTGTATACTAGTATTAAATAATTGAAGTATAATTTTTAAAAATACATACTAGCATCAAATATAAAGTACTTAGAAAGAAAATAAACAAGAAATATCCAAGATGTATATATGAAATAAACTACAAACTTCCTGAAAGCCATATAGGATATTTCAATAAACTAAATGTCATGGATTATTTCAAGATAAGAATATAAAATACACAGATGTCAAATTCTTTCCAAACTACTTTTAACTCATAATATAATTTTAATGAAAACTCTAAAGAGCTTTATCCTATTTAAAACAAAATTACAATTTGGTGGGGGGATATTTTCAATAAAGGAATTAGTTTACATAAAGGAATATGTGATTAAGAAAACATGGAAAACAATGAGGGAAGAATAGATCAATTAATTGATTATCTTGAATAAATGGTCAACTAATAGAATAATAGTGATTAAGATACTTTATAATACAGTCAAAATATATTATAGATTATTAAAAATTTAAATATAAAATATCAAGCCATAAAAACTAATAACATATAATTAACAGATTTTACTTTTAATATCTCAGGAAGGAACCATAAAGGATACAATTAATATACTGGCAATATGAAAATGTAAAACCGAATGTCGAGTGTCATAAACATTTTTAAAAGATAAACTGAAGAAATACTTGCAATGAACAAGGGTTTTTAATGACTTTAATACATAGAGTTAGGTCAAACTTTATGAAAAAATCGAGAACAGATAAATGAGTGAAACATATCCAAGAAGATTCATAAAGTAGAAATTTCATGTAATAAATGCACAAATTAAATTGAATATCAGGAGTAATGAAAGACATTTTAATTAAAATAAAAATCAACTTTTCAACAAATAAGATTCACAATTTTTTTAAAGTTAATTTTAGAAGTTTTTGAAGAGAGAACATCTCATCCATTGATAGGAATTGTGTTCATTGCACCACGTTCATGGGAAGTAATTTGTTGATATGTGTTGATATACCTAATAATTTCAGTCTTGGTAATGCATAACAAGAGTGTAATCTGAAATGCAAATATTTATAAACTAAATTCTTCCATATTGCATTAGGGTAAAAACACAATTATAAATGTGTATGTAATCTGATATTAACTATGTTCAATTAGATAGGCTAATAATAGGAAGTTTTGTAAATATTGTAGTTCATGTTAATTGATTCTTATATGAATCAAAACATCTATAATAATTTGCATTTCCCTAATGACTAATGATGCTGAAAATCACTTCATGTGCTTATTTGCCATTTGTTTATCTTTATTAGTGCAGTATTATTTAAACCTTTTTCACATTTTTATTGGGTTATTTCTCTTTTTATTACTAAAGTTTAAATGAGATATAAACAGATTTAGAGATGATAGAGTTAGAGATGATAGAGAGATAGAGATAGAGATGGAGATAGAGATAAAGACAGAGATAGAGAGATAGAGACAGAGACAGAGGTAGAGAGAGATAGAGATAGAGATATATTCTTGAATGATGGTCACATAGCGAGGTACTACTCCACATCTATTAAGGTAGCTATAGTTAAAAAGACTGTCTATACCAAGCATTAGAGGGATGTGGAGGAAATGGAACTTTCATACACTGCTGCTGGCAAAATGATATAACCACTTTGGAAAACAGTATAGTAGTCTCTTAAAATACTTAATATATAATCCAGCCATACTACCCCTGGTATTTACTCTAAAGAAGGAAAATTATATATCAGTACAAAGACTTGAAAAAAAGTTCATAACAACTTTGTAAAAGCCAAAAACTGGGAAAAAAAACATTCCATTGACCATCAAAAGATAAATTGTGGTAATTCCATTGAACCTCAGGATGGGAAAGAAGACAGAGAGGCAATAGGGAAAATGACCAGAGAATTAAGACAAAGGAACATGGGTTAACAGGTAGAAATAGGTTTGTAAAAATCCCGGAGAACATGAAGTCCAAGGTCAGTAGTTGATCTAAAAAATTCTCTCCGGCTGGTCACCTAACAAGTATAGTCTATAAAGTCTAACTAGATTTTCAAGGATAGCCAAGCATATTTTATTAGACTAGAGTAAGACAAGTGACACATCTATTTTAAGCTAGGTAATGAATTCACTGATTAAAAAATAATAAAAAAAAAGATTTCTCAGTGATACCCTTTCAAAGCAAAAGATGCCCCCATATTTGACTAGGAAAAACATTATTCACATGTAAAAATGACTCCATTGATGAAATTGAATTGTGGCTAGAATGAAGATATGTGAACACTTTCTTTTCCTGATATGTATATAAAATAACTGCACTTTGAAAATGTAAAATCTCAATTTAATGATAATGATTAGGGATTAAGATGTTCTTGTTAATTGAATTTTTTTATTTATACAATCATTGATGACAATCATAGAATTTCACAGCTAGAAAAGACCTTGGAGATCATTTAGTTCAACGTCATTTTATAGATTAGGTAGCAGAGAACAAAGAGGTTAAATAAATGGCCCAAGGTGGCAGTCAATTAGTGCCAGTACTGGGATTACAAGAGAAATTTAACTAGAGTATATTTTTTTGTTTCAGTCCTTGTGATTAAAAAATTTTCATTCAAAATGTGTTCAGCTACTTAAATGTTTAAATATAAAAATATAGGAACTCTGAATTTATATTGAGATTGTGCCTCTGATTTCTTCTTTTCTTAATTTATTTAACTCATATTTGTTGAAAGCTTACTAGGTTCTGGCGACCGATTAAGTTCTGAGAATAAAGAAATAAAATGTACAAAGAGCTCATAGTCTAAGGGATTAACAAGAAAGTAAATGTGATAAATGCTACAACAGATATAAGCACAGTGAAAACATACCAGAGGGTTAGCTACTGAGATGGAAAAGAATTTTGAAAAATATTACATTAATATTCACAATATATTAATTAGGAATACACACTCAGAGAGAGACCTAAAACCTTAAAGTAAAACTAGGAAAAGGCGGCAATTGCCCAAAGCCCATTCAAATATTGGTCAAAATCTGTTTTTTTATCCTGGATGGGCACATGAATTCTCATTGTATTATTTTTCAAAATAATTACATATATATTTATATCTATGTAGATATAGATATACACACATACATATATATGTGTGTATATATGTACATATATACACAAATATATATGTATATATACACACATATATAAAGGAAGGAAACATTTCAGCCTTCCTGGTGACCAAAATGAAATGATTGAAAATTGAAAGACAAGAATTATATCAATAAATATAATTATGAAGATTAGAGAATGTTAAAGAAGTTATGTATGAGAATGGTGGCAGACATTTCTGTTAGATAAAAAAGATGAAAAAGCAGATAATTGTGAGAAATATTGTGAACAAATAAAGGCTTTTTAGAGAGTACCCCTTTGATATCTGTAGTTCTTTTAACAACATAAAGAGACATGTTTCTTATTCATTGAGAAAGGAAAAGCAATGGTGATGAGGAAGAGTTACAGGAGTGTGAGGGATGAGGATAGGGGCAAAGTGTTCTTAAAAGATGGAAGGAAATCAAAAAGTGTGAAATGACCTATAATGGATACAGAAATTACCATGAAAGTCAATCTGAGGAATAACAATTAATCTGTAATTAATTAAATTGACATTCTTTTGACTTTTTTTTTTAAGCAATGACAGGCAAGCTGACACAGAAGTAGAGAGCTCAGGCAGCTTAGCATAACTAAGTGTGCTATAGAATTGACTGAAGGAGCAAGGAAACATAGGGTGTAGGTAAGGAAGGACATGTTACGCACTGGACTGGTATATGAGATGTGGAACTCCAATTGGGCAAACAAAAGAATAGAAAGAATGAAGCCACTTGGACCTTAATCTAAACCTACCAGGGCAGAACAGGTGTGGAGATTATGTTTAGGATTCAATAGTTAGATTTACTGTGAGACTAACTACAAAGTGCTCCTGAAAGGGGAAATGGTGTAGGAGTTAGAGTGAGCCATGAGCAATGTACAAAGAATGTGATAAACTCCATTTGGACTCATACAAAAGTAAAAAGGGTTTTTGCAGGAGCAGGTGTTAGATCCCAGAAGGTAGGCAGAACTCAGCTATAAACTAGTTGATGCTCCAGGACATTTAAGAACTAAAAAAAGTCACTATTCAGAAACAGGTCTATAGGTGGGAAATAAAAGCACATTTAGTATGTGGGTATTTAAAAGCAACACTTTAATACTTCTAGAAGGGAGTAGACAGGCTAAAAAAATGAATTATTAATTAGTCCTGTTCTGAGAACTGGATCCTTAGGCATAAGAGCAATATTTACTTTGAAGAATACAATCCATATCCTCTGTCTAGATAGAAGAGTCAATAAAGCCAAATATCATTAGGGTGGTATCTTAAGCTGTCCAATAGTCCTTTCATAAGTCAGATGGTCTCAGAACTGGGGGATTATTAAGAATACCAGATGTGTACAAGTGAACTAATTCTAGTATTGGAGCTTGGAACACTATAGTCAAGAGAACTGAGGTGAGCACTGTCAAAGAGAGCATGGTAAAATGATTTAGGTAGAGAAGGATTAAAATCAGGTCTAGGAGACTGGCAAAATTTGGAACCAGGAGACAATGAAATTTCTCTAGTTGTGACTGATTCAATATGTTCTTCTTCAGGTTTTCTATAAGTTTATACCTGTACCAGACTGTACCAGGTGATTTATAGTAACCTGTGTTTCTTCTTATAGATGGACTTCTAAATCACATTCATCAGAATGTCAGATGGTGGTTTATTGTTTTCAAAGACTTGTGTTACTCTTTGGAAGCTTGAAGTGTTTCCCAAAACACATGAACACCAGTGCTGTCAAAAATACTGCAGTATACAAAATGCCACACACAAACAACAAATATATCTTACTTCATGAAAGTTCACACATGGACAATACTTAACATAAAAATAAGAAGCCAGAGTCACTAACCTTGAGACTGTAGAATGTCCTCAGCCATTTGTGAAGGTTAAAGAAAGAGGAGGGAGGGGTGTAGACTAAAGTTTGTGCAAATGATTTGACATGTGAAAAATGAAAGGAATATGCTCAAAAAATAAGAAAATGTAGAAACAAATATTCATATAAAATAAACATATATTTCACTTTAGAAAATTTTCCATATTAAAATCTATTTTAAAATTGCCTTTCAATATAAAGAATTGACTCTTAAAGAGGTATATGTGAAAACTTCACTGCAATGCTCTTCACTACAGAACATATAGAAGAAGCAAGTCTATTTGGGCATCATTTGGAGGAGAGGTATTTAAGAAAATGACAATAGGATCTGGCAATGATTCTGTTTCACAGCAGAAACTATGAGTATAGTATTTTAGCAAAGTTCTAGTACACATTTGTATTTTAATAATTTGTAATAATAACTATAACAATTTGCTTAGGAATCTAAACAGTATGCTATGAATCTATAATGAAAATGATAAAAACATTCTCTATTTTATTTTCTTAAAAATAATACTTTATACTTATATCACTATTGGTCATATCTTTCATTTTCCTTATGCAAAATATTTTAAAATTATCTAAATTGTTAATATCTTCCTTACTGTTGTTTTTAATTGCGACCACAAGTTTAAAATTCAGTTTTATTTGTTAATTATTAGAAAGCTTTTCTTAATCTTATTTACCCTGAGAAATGCTCTACTGTATTTTAATTTGATTTATGATCTTGAATAAATAATTCCACTTAATAGGAACTTTTCTTAAATTTAAATACTATTCAACTCCAATTTACATAATTTGAACTATTGTCCTGTAATATACATTTTGAAAAAAATAAGTAATTGTTCATTTTACACATGCACAGTTGTCTAAGGGTGAACAAAATTTATGGCTATTTAAAGTAGTAAAAAAAAGTTTAAAAAGCCATTATTACTTTAAATTTTGTCTATAGAATAAGCAATCATGGAATAGAAGAAAATTATATCAGTCAAGTTCCCAACAAGAAATATATGTCACACTCAAATCAGGATAACTCAACAAATTACCCAAATATGGGGCTATTTGCAGAGAGAGAGGTAGAGAGAAACCACAAAATAAGTTGCAGTTATGCAAGCTTTGTAGTAACTGTATAGCTGCTGCACCCTGGCTCAATGGAGAAGAAAGAGAGTGGTTAATGGACCCCTGCAGAGAAAGAGAGACAAGAGAATAAATATTTGAAATAGTCTGATGTTAAGATGACTCTAAATGATGTAAAAGTAGTACAGAAACATCATGGGGCAGTAATAATGGAGGAAAAATAATTAATTCAAGAAATGAAGGATCTAGTTTCTGGGAACATCAGAAGATGAAAGATAAGACAAGGATGGTTTCAAGATTTCTATCTTAGGTAGTTAGTCTCAATGCTAATGATACTTTTGAAAATGACAAATAAGAGAGGAAAGTCTGTGAATGAATGTAATGATCATAGGTTGAGAATATACTGAGCGAGTTTCAAGATGAAGCCATATAGAGATTTACAGAGGAGTGACACAAAAGCAGGTCTAGAATTCTAAAAATAAAGATTGGAATTAAATGTCAAGAATAGCCACCGTTAAACCAAATCTGGTCTACACATATATTTTGTTTGGCATGCACAATGTTAAAATGCATTTTTGAACAACATCTAAGCATTTGGATACTAATTTCAACTCCTGAAATACTACAAATTCAGGGAACCCAGGACCAAATTACCACACGACAAATCTCCTATTTACTAATGAAAGTCTTCCCCTTTAGATGAGGTACATAACCTCCTTTACTACTCATTAAGTCATGAAGGCCCAGAGAGGAGAGAGTTCCATTAAGGAAGTACATATACTTACCTCCATCTGCTTCATTCATTTATATTACTTGTAAGCCCCTGATGATGTTCAAATTTTCAGTCTCTGATCTAGGAGAATGCTAAACCTTTTATAGTTAATGAAATCACTTACAGAAGAGAAAAGAAGGGGAATAAAAAGGAGAGAATAAAAGAGATGGCAAGAGAGAGACAATGAGGAGAAAAAAGTGGGAGAGGAGCGAAGAAGGATGTTTTCCCAGAAAAACAATTGAAAATTTGGACATAGAAGTACCAGAGAAAGATTGTAAAGGTGGTCAAGCAAGTAGAAAACTGAGGTTGTACTGTCATGAAATCCTGGAGAGAAGAGCTTTCCAATAAAAAAGTGAAAAACCTCATATAATCAAGAGGTTCAGTTCGAATGAATTTGGAATTTTGGAGATTATTGTTGTTTCAGCAACAGTCATATTGCAGCACATTTTAAAGGAATGAAAAGTGAGAAAAGAATTCCAAGTTGTCTAAAACATTCTTCTAGGAAGTATTTTTTGTGTATGTTCATTGAAAAGTTTAATGCAAATCATAGAGTACATGAATGCATTCTAAAATAATTTTTGAATTATTTTATATTCAAATGCTTGTGAAAAGAGTGGAAACTAATATTCTAAATTATAAATTAATTCTTAAACTTGAATTTAAATAAATAAATTTTATTTCAGGATACATATATTACACAAGAAAAGAGTTTGATTAAGAGAAGAGTGCCTACTATTTTATTATAGAACTTCTAATATAAGAATAGATAAGGACTTGAAATAAACTAACTTCAAGACAAGGCTGAGCTAATTTTTTTTATTTGACCTTGATACCGATTCATCCTTACTTGAGACAAATGAAAGAAACATTAGTGAAAGCATGTATTATGTCCAAGAATTTACAGATTACTCTCTCACCCAGATACATTTGTGGAACAGTAGTTAATTAAGTCCATTCACAGCTACTGACCTGACCTGCGACTTGCCTGTATCAGTCAGGTTGTGGCAGGAAATCAAAGATGTACTCAAAAGAAATACCTGATTAAAGATGATTTATGGAAGAGACTATTTTGTGAAGGCTTCAACACAATTGAAGAATGGAAAACAAGAATGATGTAACATCTGAGGGCTCATGATAGTGGGAAGAAGGCCCAGTTCCAAGCCTGAGTAAGCAAGGGGAGGAAATACTTGCTAGAACCCAGGTAAACACATAACTGTAGAAAAGGGCAGGATGGGAGCTGTGCCTTCAATACTTTAGCCAATGATAAAGAAGACTGGCAGAAAGGATCTAGGGAATAGACATCTGAGACTCATTATTCTTTTGTTCTCCAACTTCCTGGCTTGCTTCCCACTTTCCAAACCCAATCAGAAGACAAGGGAAACCAGTTGATGTGGCAGTAACACTCAGCCTTCCCTAGCATAGAGCAGAACAGAGAAGGAACAAAAAGATGCCTCTAGCACATCCTCCATAAAGAAAATACATGCTTTCCTCCAGCAAGCTGCCAAGACCATACGTCACATCATTTTCTTCAGGCAACAATGAGATGGATCCCCTTTCCCAACAATAGAAATATTTTATTTTCTCTCTCACTGTTTGGCAGATTAGATAAAAGGCAGGTACTATAACACTGTGTTTTGTTGTTGTTGTTGTTTGGTTTTTGTGTTAAAAAAAAATAACATCCAACCCCCTTTCCTATTTTGAGAGAATATGCCAGTGTTTATTGTCTCCGTGGGAGTGTGAGGAAATAGTAACATGCTCCTGCCTTTGACTTCGATAGCCAGAGGGACAGACTTTTCCTCTTGCTGCTCTCTGCCCAGTAAGGCAAGTCTCTGGACCTAAGATCATTGAATGGAGATATGTCCTCCCAAGACTCAAAATTTGGAGGAAGTAAGCAATATTAACTTGGGAGTTAGGATTTATTCTAGACAGAGGAAGCTCTGCTAATTTCCTTAGCAGTGTCAGTAAAAGCCTGGCCAGGCTATTCCTGTTAAAACCATTTATTACTTTCTGCACTTTTACTACTGGGAAGCCCTTAATTCAATCTATTCCTCTTAGCTAGACTTCCAACTTCTTGGCAATAACATAAGCTTCCCAAATCCTCCCCTCAAAATGCTCTTGTTGGTTTGTTATGTGCACTCAAGAGCATCCTAACATGTGAGGTTTCTATATGCAGCACTGAGTCGTAGGTTAGATGATACCAGGTTTTCACTGGTAGCTGTGGCTTCTCCTTTATAACTGTGACCTGAATCTACTATCACTGCTCAACCTGTCCTCCTTCCCCAGCCACTCAGTCCCCATCTCAGTGCCTTACCAAACCTTCCTTTGTTCTGACTCTGCACTTATTCAGGGCCTTTCTTTTCCCATTTGTACCCATTTTTTAAATTATTATTTGTAGTAATTTTTAAACCTCATTACTTATCTTTGGAAATTTTTTAATTCTAAATATTTTTAATTTCAATATTTGAATTCACTGAGATGTGTATAACTGATAGAAGCTTGATATGATAATCAATAGATTTTCAGGTGAACAGGGCCAGCTATTAGTTTAGATTTGGGGAACAGGAAGACCAAGCTGGCAATCTTAAAAACCTCAGCAACTAGTTGACTTAGTACATTGCTTCAATGCAAGGAAAAGAGGGAAAATAACATTTTATACTTGTCTACTGTAAGTTAACTACACTATACTACACACTTTTTGAAAATACTATCTTCTTTCATTCTCACAATAGGAGAATTTAAGTAACTTCCACAAGTCACTGCTATTTAGTGACAGAGCTGGGATTTGAAACCATAAGTCCCACCCTTAGCTCCTGCCACATGACTACCCTACCTAAAAATGCCAGCTACCTTGTTATAGATCTGGGCATTCGTATATAAGCGTGAAGAAATTAGTGGAAGCAATCAATTCAGTGACAAAGGTACAAGAGACTAAATAGTACCTCAAATTTCAATATGAATTTTTGACAACACAAGAGGCACTTTATTAAGAAGTTATGAATTTGATCAGGTTATACTTAAAACATCTACTAGAAAATCATTTCTCATATTACCATTTTGCATGCTATGGTATTAATGGAAAGGAAATTGTATAATTTGCTCATGTGTCAGAAGGAGTCTGTGTACCGGTAATGATAATCAAAATATCTGACATGTAATAACTTTCTGGTAATACTTAAATCAACCTGATTATACTGGAAACCTAATAAACAGTAACTGCAGAGTTTTTAATATGCTTCTGGCTGAAGTAATGCCAATCTGTAATATATTTGAATTCTAACCGCAATGGATGTGTATTCAATTGTATAATCAAAATAGAGGAAATAAAAACACAGCTTTGATTGAGTGGACTTTTAACATTTAATTAAAAAAATAACTAAAAATTATAAAAATATACTTTAATTTTGAATGTTAATTTTAGAGAATTAATATTTTTTGTGGCTGCAATGAGTTTTAGTATAATTATTATTATTATTATTATTATTATTAGTGATCAGGTTTTATAGGTGTGACTGGAAGCAGCTGCAAAAGCAAAATATGTTTGCTCAGAAAAAATAATGGCATTATGAAATTCCTTGTTCTCAAGAGGGGAGTAAAACTTTAAGCTGAATACTTGAAAGAATACACATTTTACATGTTTCTTTTATTAGTGATGAGAGTTGCTTATTAATCAATGTTTAACAATGTAATTACAGCTGTTTTAGTCTCACCAGATAACACAGATTAATAAATGACCTGCAACTAGTGAAGTGTGCAGATAGGGTAATGAATTCTTTCCATCAGCACACTAATTTATTAGTAATAAACAAAGACCATGATGAATTAGCAGAATTGTAGAGTTTCTGAATACCGAAATCAAATTTACAGATGAAAGCATTTAATCATTCAGTTTTCCTTCATTTATTTCTCTTCATGTCTTATAATGGGTTGGGATTTGCTTTTTTGGACTGCATTAAATAATTATCTAAAGCTCATCTTTTATACTATTTACAAGTTTACATTGATCTAATTCTTATTATTACATATTAGTTTTACCTAACAATAAAAGTAATATAACTTTGATTTCAACTAACGGAATTATGTTTGGAAGAGCTCCTTTTTACAGCTCAACAAAGCACTATTAGATTAGCCCTGTTTTTTTTTTTTTTTAAACTGGCTTTATCTATGTAGAATTGTATTTGAAGATTTCAAAGGCAAACGACACAAATGCAAGTGCATTAATGATAAATATCACCAAAATCTGACAGTGAAAGAAAGTTATCAGTCATTTCTACACCCAAAGTAAAATTGTAGGATGTTTAAGTGTCGTTTTAAAAACTTTTGTTTTAATTCTAGTCTGCTTTGAAATTCTGGAACACACGGTTGTTCAAATATGAATTTTATTTGGTGGTATATGTTACAATGAATTCTCCTTCAATTAATACCAATTTGGAGGGTAAAGGAGTGGGGTGTAGGCAATCTAAGTCAGAATTATAAAATTAGAACTGCAATGTTGCTTTAAAAGAAAAAAATTAGAAGAATGAAATACTGACATTTATCTTAAATTACTAAGAAAATTAAGAAATTATAGCATTTAACACCTATATATTCTGTAAAATTGTATTTTAAGATGTAAATTCTGAAAGAAAAAAATAAACCATATTAAGAAACAAGAGAGAGATTGAAATGAAAGTAGAAAAAGTCAAAGCATAAGAATTTGAAGTTAAATAAATTTTTGCACTTTCTGCACAGAATAAAAATGAGTCTAGCAAGAAAACTACTCTTTCTTGATGAGAAGGGATTAATTGAAAATTTCAAAGACCCGAAGTGGTGACACAGCCTCCTGTCCTTATCCACATATAGTTGGAGATATCTTCCTTCTGTCTGTCTGTCTGTCTGTCTGTCTGCATGTCTGTTCCTCTCTCTCTTTTTAAGTAAAGGTAAGATTTATTGAAGGTATATTTTAGAAAGAGATAGGCCATGCTAAGGAAGGCTGCAGTCCTGTGGAATATGGGAGGTGAAAAGAGATAGAGTACACTCCAAGGGAGAAGTGGGTCTTCTCTCTCTCTCTCTCTCTCTCTCTCTCTCTCTCTCTCTCTCTCTTTTTTTTTTTTTTTAGCTCTATTCTAGCCTGGTGAAGCAGAAAGCTTTTTTCTTCATGTAAAAGAAGCAAGTAAGCAGAGGTAGAAATACTGATGGGAGAGCAGAAGGTAACAGTGTTTTCTCTCCATGATAACTTATAGAAGAGTGTCAAAAGCTTCAGCTCTAAGACTGGAGACTGTATCTTACAATGGCCAGAGAAACTGGAACTGCCATACATAATTAGTGGGAATGTAAAATGATGCAGGTACTATGAAACACAATTTGAAAATTCTTCAAAAAGTTAAATATAAATTCCATGAAACTCAAAAAGTCTACTCAGTATATACCCAAGAGAAATGAAAATAGATGCTTACATGAACCCATATGATCTGGCCTCTGACAACCAACCCTAAAATAGAATCAAACTATCCTCCGCAACTTGTGTTATAAAGACCTCTGTGTCTTCTTCAAAAAGGGTCGATCTCAATGACAATTCAAGGTCTTTGTTTGAGCTGTTCCTTCAACTTGGAATACCCTTTCTCTAGATTTTAGCCCAACTGCCTCCTTTCATCTCATTAATTTAGGACTTAGCTTAAATATCACTTTCTGGAAAAGGACTTTGATTACATGCTGATTTAAAGTGGTCTTCTCTTTATTATATTACCATATGATATCATGTCATAAACATTTACTAGTCTGTAAACACTAATTACTCTCTGAACCTGTATTATTTTGAATTGTTCACATCATTTGGCTTGTTCATGAAAAGTATAAGTTCCATGAAGACAAATATGATTTGTTAATCACTATACCCTCAAAACTAGAAACCTGGCCTTGCTATGAGTAAAAATTAGAGAATAAATGAAAGAGGAATAAAAGGAAAGTGAGGAGAAAGAAGTTAAAAAAGAAAAGAAGGAGGGAAGGTGGAGAAATACTTTAAAAAATGTATTAATAAATCTAAATCTCTACTTGGGATACTCGAGTATCTACATGTGTTAGTAAGTTTAGAACCTCAGACACTTGAAAAATACTCCTTTATGACTTGGAGAATGAACCAGAAGAAGGAGGTAGATGCAAGTGTCTTAACCTGCCAGTGTTTACAATGATTTTCAAACTTTGATAGGAATGTATTTCAACAAATGATCCTGAAATTGAAGCACAGGTCCAAAAAAATACCAACATTTACCTGAATGTCATTCCTTATAAGAAAGTACTAACTCAAAAGGATCACAGACTTAAATGTAAAATGTAGAACTATTAAACTTTTAGTAAAAAATGTAGAAGAAAGTCTTAGTTCTCAAGGGCAAGCAAAAAGATTTTAGACTTGACAACAAAAGCACAATTCATTTTTTAAAAAAGCTCTGTAAATTGGACCTTACCAAAATTAAAACTTCTTAACTGTGAAAGACCTTGTGAAGGGAATGAAAAATAAGCTGTAGACTGGGAGATAACATTTATAAACTACATATTCATAGAAAATTTTGCATCTAGAATAAATATATAAAATTAAAAAGCTCACAAAACTCAACAGTATAAAAACAAAACAATATAATTGGAAAAAAGGGAAAAGATACGATGAGTCATTTCACAAAGAAGACATAAGTACATGGGGAAATACTTAGTATCATCAGCCATTAGTGAAATGTAAACTAAAAACCACAAGAGATATTGCTATATATGTAAGTGAGTGAATTAAATGTGATACTAACAATGTTGACAAGGGGACAAAAAAAAATTAAATTACTAATACATTGTGATGAAAATATAAAATTGTACAGCTGCACTAAAAAAGGGTATAGCAGTTTCAATTCCTTACCAAAACTAAAATTTGTGCTTACAATGTAACCAAATCAGTTGCACTTCGAGACATTTATCCCAAAGAAATGGAAACATTTGATCATATAAAAACTATACATGAGAATACATAGCTTTGTTTGTAGTGGTCAAAACCTGGAAATAAATGTCCTTCAATGGGTGAATGGGTAGATAAGCTGGCACATTCATCCAATGAAATGTTTCTCATCAATAAAAAGAATGAACTATTGACACACTCAACAACTTGGATGAAACTCATAGATATTATGCTGAGTGAAAACAGCCAGTCTCAAAAGGTTACATATGTCATGATTCCATTTGTATAACATTCTTTGAAATAACAATAATGAAAGAGATGAAGAAGACATTAATGGTTGCCAAAGATTAGGAATGCTGGGGAGAGGAGCTGAGTTTGACTACAAAAGTGGAGCATATGGGATATTTGGGTGATGTAACAATTCTGTATCTGGATGGTGGTGGTGGCTACATTAATCTACACCAAGGGTGAAATTGCATTGAACTATCCACTTACACACACAGTAATTAGTGCATGTAAATCTGGTCATATATTAACATGCTCTGTGGATTGTACCAGTGTCAACTTCATAGTTTTAATATTGTACAATACTTTTGCAAGGTGTTAATATTGAAGAAAACTGGGTAAATGATATCCAGTCCCTCTGTATACTTCTATGAATCTATAATTCTTTAAAAATGAAAAGTTCTAAAAACTGAGTACACTGAGAATCTTTAAAACCCCAAGCTCAGGCCACATCCCAGACCAAATAAGTCAGAATCTCTAGGTGTGGGATCCAGGTAGTAATATGTTGAAAACTTCCCAAGTGATTCCAGTGAACAGCCAACATTAAGAACCAGTGTTCCAAAGCAGTGACTCTCATGGTGTGATCTCAAGCAAAGGCAACACATTGAAACTTGTTAGTTATGCATATTCTCAGGGTCAACCTAAGACTTACTGGTTCAGAAACTCTGAGACTGGGAAATAGCAAGCTGTGTCTTCTAGGTAATTTTGGTATATATTATAGCCAATATGTAGCCACTAGACACTTAAAATATTTTTGACATATAAGGTTAAATAAAATGTATCATTAAAATGAATTAAACTCTTTATTTAAAAATATTTTCCAGATTTAGTGAAATGTAATTGATATATAACATTGCATTACTTTAAGGTATACATACCCCCTGATGACTTGATAATGTACAAAATTGCAAAATTATTACTAGAATAAGGTTAGTTAACACATTCATCACCTGAAAAAATCAGTTTTTTATGATGAGAATGTTTAAGTTGTACTCTCTTAACAGCTTTCAAGTATCTAACACAGTATTAAGTATAGTCACCATGCTATAGATTCCCCAGAACTTATTCATCTTAAACCTGGATGTCTGTACCCTTTGACTAATATCTTCCTTGCCTATTTCTTCATAGTATTTCAATGTGGCTATTAAAAATTTTTAAATAACATATGTCTGTTGAACAATGCTGCTCTAGAGCAATTATTCTCAGCTCTGAGTATGTAGTAGAATCATCCAAGGAACTTAAAATATATATATACTAGTGCTTATACTCCACTCCAGATTAACTGAATCAAATACCAATAATGGGGCCTTGGGGTTGATCATTTAAAAAATCTTCCTGGATGATTTTAAGATGTTGCCATATATGAGAATCATTGATCTAAAGCTGCATTGTAAATTTTTTCAACTTGGATTTGTTGAAAAATTTGTGAACTCCCCACCAATGCACATTTGCACTTAATTTGCATATATTTTCAAGGTATTTCTAGTCACCATATAAAGAAACCCTGCTCAAGTGCTTTTATAAGGTGTACTTTTAAGAAACTTAAGTTTTAGAGATTATTTTCTCATATCCTTACATCTAGACTTGTATTTTTCATTTCATTTTTAACTGGAGCTAGGATGAGTGGTCCATGTTTATCTTGCTGAACTTTCAGAGGTGACTTTTTTAAAATTCTAGGAATATACACTGAGAACTAATCCTGCTTAATTCTGCCTTTTTTCCCTACAATAATTATGTGCCATATTTTAATATTTATAGCCATTTAAAAAAATTGATATATATTCTCTGACTTATTGTTTCCTCTTCTGAATCTTATATATTAGCTATTCTAATGCTCTTCGAAGATTTGAATTGTTATTACTAATGGCACTGCCCAGAATCTTGCCTCCAAATAATCTAGACTGCAAGAAATATCTTCATAAGACATTTCTATAGAAACAAATTATTAAGTTAATTATAAAACAGATGATCAAACTAATTGAAAACTAGTCATTCATTTAATCAAAAATTAAGTACCTAGTATCTGTATCAGCCCTTTTCTTTGCACCAAGAAAACAGAATTTTAAAATTACCTGTCCTCATGAGTCTTATATTCTAGTTTGGAGAAGAAGACAATGAACAAAGTAAGTAAAGATATGGTTTCTTGAGTGATGATAAGGTCTGTGTAAAGAGCAAAGAGAAGAGAAAAGTTCAAGGAAAATCTTTGTGAGAAGAGATAATTGAGTAAACCTAAAGGAAGTGAAGGAAAAATCTATACAAATGTCTATAGGAATTACATTTCAGGCAGAGGGCAGAAGGAATTTGCATGCCATGTTGTAGAAGCATGACTGATCTTTTAGAAGAGCAAGAAGTCAATGTGATGGGGAAAACTGAGAAACGGCGAGTCAAAATAGGAGGAGTCATAGGGGCCATTGTATGGTGATATTGTTTGGATCATTAATAAGTTTGACTTTCACCAAGCGAGATGAGAACCACTACACAGTTTCTAGTGGAGGAGTGATGTCTTCTAATATATGTTTTAAAAGAATCACTCCAGTGGATGATTGATAATGGACTGAGGCAATGCCAGAAGCAGAGAGCCCAGTTAAACAGAATAATCCAAAATTTTAGGAGGTAGGTAATGCATTTTAAACTTATATGCTGTACTTTATACCTAAATTTGTTAATTTGCTTTAATCACTTTATTTATAATCACTCAGTCTATGTACTGTCCCAGCAATAAAGCAGGAAGGAGAAGGACAGAAAGCAGCAGGAACACATGGCTCCTGGATTCTTTTCTCTTTCTCTTGGAAAAAGTTGATGGACATGCCCTTAAAGGCTTCTTTATCCTTGCCATGATTCATGATATCATCGGGATGATACAAGAAGGTGATACAGTGAAACAGAAAAAAAATTTAGATAGATAAAACATCTGTGGGCTTGTCTGAAAAAAGCAATAGATTTTTCAAAGATCAGGGTAAACTTAAAATGGACAATAACTAGATATTATCTCAAAATATGTAAAAATAATTTTTTGAAGTCCTATCAACAAAATTGATATCTTTGTGAAGCTATGTGATAACATAAAATTTTAAATACCACATTTCCCCTCTTATACAAAAATAAGTAAATATGCCAGATTTCTGACTAAAATGGTGTCTTTGATAATAGAATTTCATCAAAAACTTGGTGGGATCTTCCACACATATGATCATCAAACAGATTTATAACCAAAGCTCTATTGTAGTGCAATGCACAAAAGGGAGTCTTTCTAAGAAATGATGCTGGGTCCACTGGATACTTTATGAGGAAAAAAATATGTCTTGACCTCTATCTCCCACCATAAACAAAAATCAAATCTAGATGGTTTGCAGATCCAAATGTGAAAGGTAAAAAGCAAATAAACAAACAAATGAAAACCATGGTTTTGGGGGGAAATAAGGAAATATCTTTGTGACCTTAGATTAGGCAGATATTTTGAAGAAGATAAAAAAATTACTAATCATGATAAAATTATTGATAAATTGGACTATATTAAAACTTCTTTTTATTAAATGATGTCACTAAGAGAGAAATGGCAGACCACAAAACCTGATAAGACATGTATAAGACATGTAATCTGACAACGGATGCATATCTAGATATATGAAAAACTTCCATATATAATTGTAACAAAAAGACAGACAGCTCGGAAACAAGGGAATAAAAATTTGAACAGACTCTTCATAAATGATGATATTTAAATGGCTAAAAACAAATAAAGATATATTCAACTTCATTAGTCATCATATAAATAAATATTATATACAATATGAAACAACACAGAATGGCTAAAATAAAAATATGAAGTGTTGGTCGGTATATGAAGGAATTGAACCCTATACCTAGGTGCTGTGATAGATGTATTGAGGAAACAGAAACTACCCTAGGCATATTAAGCTGAAAAAATGTAACTTGAAAATGAGATGCCCACAAAATTGGTGAAAGTTCTTGTATTCATTTTATATAACTGTATTTTAAAAGCACCTAAAAGTCAGCAGCTTAATATTATGAACATTAATTATCCCAGTTTCTGTGGTTCAGGAAGCCAGTGCAGCTTAGTCAGGTCCTCTGGCTCAGGGTCTTTCACAGGCTGCAATCTAGGTATCAGTCTAGGTTGTGGTCATTCTTCTCAAGGCTCAACTTGGAGGATTTGCCTCCTGACTCACACACTATGGCTGTTTCTAGGCCTCCTAAGATCTGCTTTTAAGATCATTCAAATTAATTGTTTTCAGTTTGAAATGCCTAGGGTAGTTTCTGTTTCTATAATAAAATATAACTATACTCCTTGCTATGCTCTTTATATATATCTCTGCTCTCTGAAATTTTCTTTCTCCCATAACCTTTTTTTATCTGACCAGTTGTTCTTTGCAACCCAAGACCAATCTAAAATGCCCATCTCTTTTAGGATGCTCTCCCCAATCTGATTTATTGCTCTGAATACATCTATCAGAGCACCTAAACAATTGAAAATACATTGCTTGTTAATAATGTGTGTTTCTGCCACATAGTAAAATAAAGTGTTTCTTGAAGACCATGAGGGAGACCATTTGTCATCCATTTTTACCTAGTAGTACCTAGCTAAAGTCAAAAAAAGTAGAATGTACTTTGTGAAGTATGATGAATGGAGGGAAAGAAGAAATAAAAGGGGGAAGAAACGAAGGAGGGAGGAAGGACTAAAGGAAGAGATAACTAAATCTAAAACTAGGCCTTATTCTACTAAGTGTGAAAATTACAACATGAGGTTTTATAATCGGAGGAATAGCACATTCTGTGGTATCTCATGACATGGCAGAGACACTGCAGCCTAAATGTAGAAGAATGCAACACAGTGGAAGGGGTCAGGGCTGGAAAAAGACACAGCTAGTCTTGCTAAGGGAAATACCTAGGTCTCTAAGTGATGTAGTAGTCTAGAAAGGCAGTGTCCAAAAAATACTTTGATAAGAAAAATGGCATGATATATATAAATAGTTGGCATTTAGAATAATTCAGAAAAACATAGTGAGTGGCAGGCAAAGAAAGACATTGAAAAGGAGTTAATGTACAGGCAGATGGCAGGTAGTCCACATTGAGATGGTGTATCAGCAAGTAGCAAGGCCTAAGAGGCTGAGGCATCAGGCTAGGTGCCAGATTAATCTCGTTAGTGGGATGGGTAGTGAAAGTTTACTTGAAAGACTCACACTTATGGGCCAAGATAAGGATTTGAATATCAAATTTAGAAAACAAGATATAAACCTTGATTCAAGAATAAAACATTTGTCTTTAACACATAGTTTTTGAATTCTGCCTTCCTAAGGCTTAATTTGCATAGAGACTAAGGTGGAAGCCAATTGGCTTCTTCTAGGTACAGAAAAATATACAGTCTGTGAGCCAAGGAGATGTTGGAAATGATGCATTATATGTGTATCTGAATAGGTGATATTTATGGCTTTGTGTTCATTATTCACATCAGATACCATTAAATAAATCATCAATGTGTCATGCTAAGCATTAACTTGTAACATTGGGATAAATGCTTTATAACAATAAAATGAAAAAAATAACTTTGAATAATATAATAGAGACTACGTTTCATGTTAATCTCTATAAAATATGAGAAAATAAAAATTATATATTTTGCACAACTGTACAAAAATATACACCATCATATTTGAATTTCATATATAACTTTATATATATATCTGTAATGCAAAAATTTATCTAAAATTTATACTTGAACTTCTGGTTAAAAATAGATCTATTTCTTTAAGGCTTAAGCTTGATTAAAGATGTTTAAATTTAAAAAATATTAATTATATTTTGATGTATTTGAATAGGTAAAACTCAAACATCAACCTTAAGCTTACAACTTAGAAGTACTTTTTTTTTTCCTTTTTATTTAGTATCCTTCACCATCCTGTTGTATATTTTGGGAACAAACATAATTGATTGAATCATGAATCTCTGAAATGGACACAACTATCATTTATCTAAAATGTGATGGTCTATAGCAGTTTCCTAAAAGCACCCGAGGACATGTATGTAATTATAGTACTTTTATTCAAACTTAGAAAATAATTGTTCCTTCCAAAGTTTAACTCAAAAGTATATGTAAATAATGATAAATTGTTAAAATACAGAGATGTGATACTATAGAAATATTAAATTCAAATTGAAACATGAAAGAACTCTCATAAGGGTTCTGTCTTTATTTGAATGGAGGATAATTTCTTCTTTCCCTGTACTTGTGAGATAGATAAAGTAGTTTTTATCTTTTATGGTTATCATCTATCTTTAAATGAGACAACTTTCTATCATGTTTTTCACATCTTTAGTTTTATAGACTTTGCCCCAGAGCTTGCCTCTTAAAGACTGCTGAGAGAGTGAATATCAGATATTAAAATACTTAATTAAACTGAGATTGACCTCAGTCATTTCATCAATCTAAAATCAACTACAGAATATGCCAGGTTAACTCTGCAGCTTTAGCTAAAGCAATGCATCTATAAAACCAAACAGTGGTAATAATAACCTCATAGAATCTGAGATGGAGTATAAATTTTCATGGTTTTTCAAAATCTGATTTGAGTGCAGAGAAGGGAAAATAAAACAACCCTGAACAAGCCAGACAATAAAATCCTTTTGTGCACTGAAACATCTTGCAGTTTATGGTTAATAGTGTGATTATGAAGATATCATTCTTTTGATATGGCTGAAATCAATATTGAGTAAAACTAGCTATTTACCTATTTCTCTAAACATGTGGCCTTCTCCCCTTTTCTAAAAGGAAACGTGAGTCACAAAGGAATCCTGTTGGGTGATAGTTCTCTTGAGTATTGGGCTGTGATTTATCTGTCTGCATATACCCACAGTATCCTTCTAAATATTTAATAAATACTTGAAAATCCAACTTTTATCTGAAGCACTGGTCATTATTCTCTCTGGAATATTAAGCTATTTAGATTGTGAATCTGTAATCAATGTGATCCACTCCATCAAAAAGAAATATAATCACTTATTTCTTCTAGTTGGCTTGTATCTTAAGGGGAATCTAGTATCTCCTTCTTGAACCTTTCTCTTCATAATTGTCTAAGAACTCCAGAAGTATACTCGGTTCAAAGAGATCACATTTCTTCTAACGATCAGTATGTTCAGTCCACTAGTGGCTTTATTTTCATCACTGCCGTATTGTATAACTTTTGAAAACTGGCTTTACACAGAATTGAGACAGTGTTGCCTTATTCTATAGATGCCTCTCCAGTTGTAGTGTCACTCCACATTTTAGATACAATAGTATGACTCTTTTAGTTTATACTTACATGATCAGTACAAACACAATACATGGGATGCTGGATTCAGAGGATCTTTGAGCCTCAGGCATATGACATCACCCAGCACATTTTAAGCCCAAAATACTTTCTCTCACAATGAGTACTCCTTTGAGATACTTGAGCTCGTTTCATTCTCAGTTAAAACCATCCTAATGATTCAGAGACTCTAATGTTATTGAAACTCAAATGAGTTTGAGTTTTTGACTTGTGATACCTCTCCTATTAGGAGAGTCTTTGACTCATACAAAATTTCTCACTTCTTCTGCAGAGAATGACACTGCAAGTCCAGTCAACTGGTAATATAAGATACCACCTTTGGCAGGTACAGAATTCCACCCTTAAGCAGTGGAAAAAGTACCTACCTTTATAATTTTAAGGTAATGAACAGTATTCGTGAATTCTTTTTCCCAAAACATAGAAATTCTGTTACTAAATTACTTTGACGTATAGAAATTTCTATTGTTTAGAACTTTTCTTAAGTAGCCAGGCAAATTTTGAAAGAATGTTATTTTTTAGTATTAACTGTGGCAGAAGACTAGGGTAAAAAGTTATCTTTAAAATGCTCCTCAAGCTAGAGTGTTCTAGGAACTTCACAAGATCCTTAAAAGCTCAAAACTGTCAAACCCTAGAGAATGCTCAATCCCAGGTGGACACTGTTTCTAGGGTAAAAGACTTTGGGAGCTAAGTAGGCGGAAAGTAAAGGAGAAACTATCTGAGGTCTATCTGGAGACTTGGAGTTCCCCAGACGTTTAGTTTTTAAAAATTGAAGAAAGACTTTCTGTAATATAATTACCTTCTAAGTTGCCTTTGGAGCGCCTTCAGTTAACTTGGCCTCTGTAGACTCAAATAGGTCATCACACGACTTCAGTCTTTAACAGGCTGGCAAAGGTACAGAGAGGATAAAAGTATCAATAAGATTAATTATACGTAAAGTTATATAGATGAAATATATAAAATTATATATGTATATAATTTCATATTCGTTTTTATTCAATACTATCTTGGTCAGGACACCCAGAGATCGTGGTGCCCCCTGGTGGTCATTGAACTATTAAAGCTCTCCTTGACACCTAAAAATCCACTGGATTTGAAGAGCTAAAAAATTGCAAGATGAGAAACTTTGAAAGCATGTAGAAGTAATTTGCATAATTTAAACTAGTTTTTCCTATCAGTGCTGGTGATTTATGGCAAAATAAAGGGTATGTAATGGAAAGGAACGACCTCCCCAGGCAAAATCAAATTTGAAAAAAAAAAATTTGTCTTAAGCATGCTGAACATGTATTAAGTGATTTTGAGTGTAATATACTATATATCTCTGTTACATTTAGTAGTTTTTACTATTAGTCAAAAAATAAAATTTATTTGAGTTAAATTAACACTATTAAATATTTTAAGTCATTAGAAAATTTCAAAAGACACCTTAGCAATACTCAACTGGACTTTTGTAATTTTGATATAAACTGTTTTTAATTTGTTACACTGTCTTAAATTAACTCAGTAATTGCAGTTAAAGAATTATAATTGTAATCTTCTGAATGTTACCAATTTATCTGACCTCATGAAAGTGTATGAACTTTTATAAAGGCAAAAAATATAGTCATGATTTATGATTTAATTTCTTTCCTCTGACTTTATGGCCAGCTAAATCTAAGCTTAGAAGAATAAATTAAATTATTACTATTTTTTAATGAGCTTAGCTTATGTATACTTTTACACCAGACTACAAATAAATGCTTTATATATACTACATAGATCATGCCAATGTAAATATGTAAGTGATTTTTCTGCACAAAAAAGGAAGATTGTGTACATCTTGACTGAAATCACAAATGTAGAACCCAATTTTCTATAATATCTATTAAGTGAAACATAATGTTTCTTTTCTGTTTATAACGTTTCTTCTGCACAATACCTTTTCTAATTCAGTTTATCATCCTTTCTGTGATGAACTTCTGTTTTCACATCTACCAGCTGTGAATGCATTTAGACAGTAAATGCAAAAGTAGTAAGCTCAAAAACGGTTCTTTGATTTCATTGTTGTTGTTGTTAACTATTTAGGCATTTTAGATTTGTAACATACTAAAGTCTCAGGTTGTTCTTCTGCCTTCTGAAGTCTTGTTTACTACACCACCCCATCCAGCATCCCACTCAGGCACAAAGGCTTTTATTTGAAAATTCATGAAACTTACTTCCTAAAGTCATTACAATTTACTCCTAAGTAATTATTTCTCATTTAAAATCAGAGACTGTCTCCCAGAGATAAACAGTGGATAAATGTTAGTATTGAAGTAAGTTAAAAGAAAATAACAGCTGTGTCCTCATTTGAAATATGTCTTGAATTTGTACATTTATTTTCACATATATATATATATATATATATGTATGTATATTATGTGTGATTATTACTAATAAGCTAGATAAAATAACATGGTGCATAAAAATTGGTATATTATTTTTTCACTGAAAATAGTCATTTTTTTATCTTTCTACTAAATATTTACGATTGATGTTCCAAAAGAGAGGACATAAATGAAAAATTAAGGTTTCAGTCATTTTTTCCATTTATTTAATATTAGCTAAATATATTTGGCTACTCTATCAGTGCATTGCACAATGAATACATAAAAATTAAAGAATAGTTTTCATAATCTCTGCTTTGACCCACATGTGTTGGCTATATACAGCATTTGGTATTGTTCAGGAAAATTACTTATTTTCTAATGCATTACATATACACAAATACATTTACAGTAATCTTCTAATAATTTGCTTTAAAGGTAACATGCACAAATCATAAAAATGAAGCTAAAATTAACCATTTTAAAAATGATATAAAGTAATTAACTATTGAATGTTATTTTAAAATATGAAAGTTTTGTAAACTGATTATTTTTTATTTCAATGTCTTCATGTACGAATAGGTTTATATGCTTTCCTGCTAGTCAAATATAGTCTAATAATAATTTATATACATAAATATATGTTGCATGATACTGTATAATAACATTATCTTCTTGACTAAGTTATTTACTTTTATTTAAACGCCTTGACATCTTTATCAGTATACTCAGATTTTAAAAAATGGTAGGTAAACTTAAAATGACTATCACTGCACTTCTGCAAGGAAAACTGTCGGCAGCGTGGAACGTGTGCATTTAATGTGAAGCCTCTTGTCTCTAAAAATAAAAGTGAGGCTGCACAATCCCCTATGTCTGACAGAGAGAAAGGACACAATAAGGGGGCTCCCTATACCACCTACGCTCATCAGAGTGAAGGATATTACTTCTTTGGTTTTCTGACTTAATGGAAAAGTATTTGTATTCACATCACTGAGTATTAGTCATTCAATAGATGAAAGGAATATTTTAAACTTTAAAGGCCACCTTGGTGTCATTCTAAGAAATGGGGATGAGACCCTGGGGAAAGTGTTAAAATCCTGGAGAATCACTTTAACTATTAAAAGTGGTTTAATATTTGTGAGTTTGCGGTTCTGAGATTAATAGTTTTTCAGCCTATGTGTGGAGATTTATGTTTTTAATTCTAATGTTTTTCTTTACAATTTTTACTTTTAAATCTGCGTAAATACTACTTGATCTCTGTAACAAGTGAACTCTCTATTTCTTTTGTCTTTTTTCAAGGTTAATCTATTAAGCAGT
The DNA here is from genome assembly GCA_030015415.1 of Cynopterus sphinx. Taxonomy (NCBI): domain Eukaryota; kingdom Metazoa; phylum Chordata; class Mammalia; order Chiroptera; family Pteropodidae; genus Cynopterus; species Cynopterus sphinx. The sequence continues at coordinate 80,681,215 of CM057386.1, read as the reverse complement.
TTACATTTTCTTTGCATCCTTTAAAAGACACTTAGGATTTTAGATATAACTTCTAAAACATTTAATAGGCATAATGGCTAGGAACATGTAACATTTAAAAAAACTACAGAACCAAAGAGGTTAGAGGAGATGGAAATTTTATTTCTTTCTTCATAATTGCATTGAGCAAGTAAAAACTACAGGAGACAACTTACTATAAAATAAAAATTTGAAATCTGAGAATCTGTCATCTCTTAAAAGTCTGTGCTAAAAATACCAGAAACAACTCAATTTACTTTATAATTCCAGATAAAAAGGACATGGAAAGTTTGGAGTCTTAGGCAAGATCAAACTTTGTGCCTATCATAAATAAAGGTAAATCATGAAGGAGATTTTCTCTTAAAGGAAAGGAATACAGAACAAGAGGAAAATAGAACTCATCTTAAACATGTGATCAAGTTACTCTTCCTGACCTTTGAAATTGATAATTTGGCAATTATTTTAGAATTCCTTTTATTGCCCACCTTTTGACTTTCAAAGTGACCAAAACTGCCTAACAGTAAACGGATTTCTCTATACTATCGTCCTCGACATTTTAGTTGGATGAATTCAACTGATGTTGGTTACATTTTTAATTCTGTTTCCTTTTGAGAGATAATTATTGAATAATTATTGGAAAATAGTCAATATTTGAGAAAGAGGTTTTACTTTATGAATTTAATGCCTGGTAGCATCCTTTAAAATTAAGCTTAATTTATGCAGCGAATTGAGAAACGATCGAAGTGAGGCAATCCAAGGAAAACCTCAGAAAATGACAAACGTAAAAAAAATGCATATGCACGAAACTTTCTGAGGGTTCTATCTTAAAGTCCTACTTCACTCAGTAAACTATTGTGAAAATATAGGGCCGAGTGAGAGAGAAACGTAAAACAAAAGACTTCCTTTCTCCACTCCCCTTTCCTGTTTTTTTTTTTTTTTTCTTTGCCAGAGCTCGTTGCAAATTCTTGGAAATACTGTTTGAACCTAATACATTTGGTTACTTTTATTCTTCCAGGGACTGTGCTGGTGGTGCCTACAGCAGACTGCCGTTAGAGGAACAAAAAGAGAAGTAGAAACCCTTCAAGAAAGGAAAAGAATAAAGTTAGCCGACCCGAAGAGATTGTAAAAACAAAAAAAGTAACAGGCATGTTACTTAAAGGCACAGCTCATTTCACTGTCCCGGCTCCATGCTTGGTAGCAGAGAGACCGCTTGCCTTGCGTCTGGTTTCTACAAAACCACAAGGAGTAAGTAACGCTGTAAACTGGACCGTAATTGGAAGCGTTATTCTCGGATCGATTCTGCTCCACAAAAGCTGCAGTTGCTAAAATCGGAATGGCCACAGCAGCACGCAACTCGGCGGTGGTCCACGTCCTCCCTCCGCGAGCATCTCGCTGGAGTCGGGAGCTAAGAACCTGGAGGGAATCCTGGACCCGCAACCTGACTCCGCTCGCCGCCGATTGGCCCGCGCCCCGAACCCCGCCCCCGCGGCCGGGGCGGCCGTTTCGCGAGGACCCGCCCCTCGGCCCTGGGAATCGCCGCCTGGCAGGCCGGCTGCGCCTGCCACTCAACGCGAGTGGCGGAGGCTCTCCTCTCAGAGCCCCGCCCCCTCCCCCCTAATTGATATTATTGGAGTGTGGAGCAAGCGGCCGGTCTGCAGTCGGAGACTGGCAGGCAGCTAACACCGTGCGAACGAACAGGAGGGGAACATTTTTTTTTTTTTTTAAGCTAAACGCGGAGCGGCCCGCGGGAGAAGGAGAATCGATGAGAAGAGAGCAATAAAAAAAAAATAAATAAAATAAAAATAACCCACTTCGGAGCAAACAGCATTTAAAAGCTGCGACTCAACTGAACCCTAAAATAAAACCTGCTCATGCACCATGGTTTTTCAAACTCGGCACCCTTCATGGATTATTTTATGCTACATCTGGCTGCTCCGCTTTGCACACACCGGGGAGGCGCAGGCTGCAAAGGAAGGTAAGGTAATGGAAAAGCAAAGTTTGTTCTGACTTATTTATTTAGCCGTCTACCTGCGTGAGCCAGCTCATCCGCCGGGCTACCAGCCGCACCTCCGGCGCCGGGCGACCCTCCCCCGCCGGATCCCCACCCCCTCACGGCCCGGGCTGCTACTGGCGGGCTGGCCGGAGGCTAGCGGGGCTGCGCCCAGCCGCCCGCAGCTCGGCGCCCCGGGCCGTCGTCCCGACGAGACCGAGATCTCCGGCGCCGGCAGGCTGAAAGGCGTGAGCAGCAACGGAGGGCGGGCAAGAGGGAGGGAGGGGGGTACGGCCGGCGGGCTCATTCTCTGGGATCCGGCGTCAGATCTCGTCCTCTAGCCCTCTCCTTTTCCTCTCGACATTCTCCTCCGGTGCGGTAAGCTGCGGCTGGAGTTGGTTGGAGAGTAGGGCGGGGGGCTGGGGTGGGGGTAGGGGTCTACCTCTAGTGTCCCAGCCAGCCCGCTAGCGAGTGGCCGAAGGAAGTCCGGAGCCTTCCCAGAGGGGCTGTGACTTGTCCGAGCTCTGGACGCTCGGGTTCCTGATGAAAAAGTGCTCACCGCACCGGAGGACGAGGCGCGGGCCTGCGGTTGGCTCTCGGCCGCCGGCGCGAAACAATAACACGGCGGAGGTGAATCCGCTCAGCGGCGCGCGCCCCGCGGCCGGGGGCGCTTTCAGCCAGCGCAGGCTGCTCGCGGGTCTCGGCGGCTGGGGGACAGCAAGAGCCCTGAGGGCTCCACTGGACCTGGGAGGAAGGGGGCGAGATGGGGCTGTGTAACTAATAATGTGATGCTGCCTGGGAAGTCCCCAAACATTTGCGCCCCACAGTCCGGCAGTTCAATCCGTGTGGTCAAACCTTGCAAAAGCCCCGGAGCCTGAGGGCTAGCTCTGGATGAAGAAAGCAGGTTCCATCTGGGCAGCCAAATACGCTTGCATATGGCTTTATTTATTTATTTATTTATTTATTTATTTATTTATTTATTTATTCCTTTTTTCTTCTCCTTTGAATCAGTGACAGAAGGTAAAATACCGTTCGGTGCCTGTAGTTGGAGCTGGGGAAAAATAAATCCTGTCAATGGAAATGTCTTGCTCTAAAAGGTGTCATAACCTGCCCTCCACCGCCACCCTACTCCCTGTCTTCCAGGCTCTAAGTCTGGAAAGGTTGATTTTTCTGATCGGATATTTTAAAGCAAAATACTAATCACTACTTGTTCCTGAAGTGTAAAGGATGGAGGAATGTGAGATCAGATTTAGGTCATGTTGGTGATTGCTGGGGGAGGGGGGCTATATATCGATCCTCGGTCGCTTCATCTGTCCCTGAAAACTTAGCGAGTTAGTGCTGTTTACCCCCATTCTCTTCGCGCACCCCTCTTCGTTCACTCAAACCACCCTTCAGACCAACGCCATGCCCTACCTCTCCATCTAGCCTGACCTTCTGACCCGTTTCCACATCTGCAATCTGTGTCGGTGAACCCATACAGAGGCATTTCCAGAGAACTCCGAGCCTCCGAGCTGTTGGTTACGCGTTTGCAGCTGAGCCGACGTCGGTTACAAACGCACACCCAAACACACCAAAGCCCACATTTCCACTCTCATGACATTAGCGATTAGGAACACTCAATCCTGGACCCTTGTGCGGGTTCCTCCGGAACAGCGGAACCTGAAGGGAAGTTTGCGCCGGCGCGGCGAAGCCGGGTGCGCGAGCTCTACCTGACCCAGGCGGGAGTTTGAGCTAGAAAGAAGGAAATAACTGCATCACTAGGGGGAGAGGTCCCCGCAGCCAGAGTCGCTCACTCGTTCGCTTTCCTCGTCGGGGTGCAAGATACGTGGAGAGGATTCGGATTTTCGTAGGCTGAATCCTTTAAACGTCGGTGTCTAAAGGTGGGCGGGCTGGCGAGGGCGCGCAGCGGCGATCAGGAGCTGCCGCACCGGGAGCGAGCAAGACCCAGGACGCGCCCCGGCGCCCAGCACCACCGGCGGGCGCTGGGAACCGCTTCGAGCCCGTGTCCGGCCTCCGGGCCGGATGGGGTGGCCGGAGAAATAGGAGGGACACTCCATCTCCCTCCGCTTTCTGCATACAGCTTGTCTCGTGGCGGTCAGTTCCCGCTCCTGCGAGCGCGTGTCTAAGTCCGAGTCGGACGCTTGGAGGCGAAGTGCAGCTGCAGATTTGCCTCTGTAAGAGCTCCCGCCGCCGCCGCCGCCGCCGCTTCCCGAAAGCCTGTCTCGCCTCCCGGCTCCTTCTGCAGCGAGGGCGCCACCGGCTCCCCGGAGTGCCCAGGTCTGGCGGAGGAGTAATGGATGCTCCGCGCCGCGGCGCGCCCGTCTGGCAGCCTCCGCCCCGCCCCGCCCCGCCGGCGGCCCCGCCCCGACCCGGCCGCCCGCCGCGCCCGCGCGGCCCTTGGCTGCCTCCGCCAGGGTGCGCCCCGCATCTCGCCCCTCGCCCTCAGCCCCGCCCGCCCGGCCGGCGTGGCAGGGCGCGGAGTCCGCGAGCCTCGTCTGGAGCGCCCCGGGTCTCGGTTGGCCGAGGGGCTACGCTTCCGCGGGTGTAGGTGGAGGACCGAGCCCGGGGCTCTGAGCCGGGAGGCAGAAGCGCGCCCTTGCGGGCGCATCCAGAGAGCCCAGGGCGGGGAGGGAGACGTGCAGACCGCTTTCTGCTTCTGATTAAACGCTCGGGGGCTGGTTAGTGTTTTGTTTTTGTTAGTGTCACTCAACTTGTTTGCCATCATCGTCCCGCCGTGGTCCCTACTCGCATCCCAGGCTCTGCTTAGGGGTAACAGAATGGCAATAAACAATCGGCAATGCTTATTTCGCTCTGAAAAACGAGCCAAGAGGGTCACTTGGGTTTAAAATCCACTGTCTTCTCAGTACAGAAGACTTAAACGTAATGATAAAATAACCTCAAAAGGGGAGTACCTGGAACCCACGTTGTCTCCTGTGCTTCGTCTCTACAGTTAAGTACCAAAAAAGAAAAAGCAAATAAAAATAATCAACAAAACAAAACACCTTTAAAAATGACTTTATATACATTCACTAATCCAAAGATTTATTAATGTTCCAAGTGCGAAATACAACTTGTATTTGAAAAGTGTGGGTTTTTCCTAAGTTGAAAGGAAGTCAAGTGTTTGTGTTGTCATGGTCTCTGAAAGTCTTAATGCAAAACATTTTTGAAGAAAAGTGTCTATATCTATTTTCAGTTACAGGGAATAACCTTGACTAGAGTGAAGGAGTTGAACACATAATCAGTGTGTTCTTTAGTTTTCTAAACATTAACACATTTTTATTTCCTTTACAATATACATGTCTTTCTAGGAATTATTTAAAAGTTTATATAAACATGTATTTTATTTGTCCATATACTAACATTTTGCTGAGGTCGATGTTAACCATATTTACATACCTGAAGATACACTCACTAGTATTCCTGGACAAATTGATACATTTGTTAAAAAGCTATAGAGTCAAAAATACTTTAAAGAAAGAGTGAAAAACTTAGGTAACTCTGAAACCAGCTTGACCAAAGAGTGAATGCGTTAGGAAGGTAATTGTCTTAAAAAACAATAAGCTTTATCAAATAGAAGTATATATATTAACGTATGGCATTTGAATATTTATCACTACTATAACCAGGAACATTCATAGCATTTATATAAACTTAAATTAGTTGTATGATGCTATTTATAGCATAAAAGTTGAATACAATTGTTTTAAAAAGTAAAGTCAGAAAAAAGTAGTTGTCAGAGTTTAAATATACCATTTTGACAATTAGCTAATGCTTTTAAACCTTTGGAAATTAAACAACATAGAAATATTAAAAACAGATGTTTGACTAACTCAGAAATATATCTTGTAAATAATCAGTTTATTTTTCTCATAACATTGCTTAATATAATTTTTAATCATACTCATTTTGGCTTCAGAGAAGATACTGTGTGAAAAGTTTGAAGAAAATAAACTCCAGTTCTCAAAAGTTGATAGGAAATACTTTGGGCAGAATATTATAAATTAATGCCTGGCTTAAGAGTAGTATGAAATTACACTTAATTACGTTCACGTTATCATATTTAACAAAATTTGAAGGCTGAATAGTTTAAAAACTCTTTGTAGTATACAATTACTATAGAATCAATACATCACAGCAATTTTTTACTCACTTTTATGCTACTTTTGAGTTTTTAAATTTATTTTAATATTTTAATTAAAAATACTAAATACAATATAACATTTCACATCTTTTCTCTCTAACAAAGAATAATATACTTCAGTCAAGTGAGTATTCATTTCACCATTCATTCATGCAAATAACTTTGTGTATCTTAAGTAATGAAGCGATAATTATATACAATTAGATTCACTTTAATAATTTTTACAAATGTGTTTACATTTTTTATGTAACATCTGGAAATAAAATTTTCTTTTTCAGTACTATTGCTGGATTCTAAAGCACAACAAACAGAGTTGGAATGGATTTCCTCTCCACCAAATGGGGTAAGTGCTTCTCCTTATACCATCCTTTGTTTTTTTAAATAAGGAACAGAACCTTTACCCTCTCCCCACAGTGGAATTATGCACATTCTTCATATTTAAGCAGTTTTAACTCCAAATATCTTTTTCAGTATTTTGTAGTGTTTATAATGAGACGTGGATATCTTTGAGTAGAGAAGGAAGTATACTTAGCACTTGGGGAAATGGATTTTAAAAAATCTCTATAACCATAATTTTTTTGAGTTCTTATTGTGAGTGTAATCATACCTGAGGTTCCAGGCTATAAATGCCAACTAATTATAGGGAACATTCCTTTCACAAACTCACTTAAACCTCTCTGGTCGCTTTATACTTCTTTAGTGTAATCACCAAGTAGGTTGTGTGTAGCTCTTTAAAACAGTATGCAATCTGTTTTTCCTCTTTTAAAAACAGTGTTAGCATCATTCAAATATACTTTGAAAGGTAACTAAATGAAATATGTTCAGTGTCTTACCTTATAGTTTGCTATAAAATATTATTTAGATTCTCGAAATTTATATAATATGCTATCTACTTTTATTGTTTACATGTGATAGTATAGCAGGCACATATTACAGTAAAAATCTGCTATTATTAGTATGACGGAAAGCAGTCAAATGAAAAATCTATGAAAATATAAGTAAACCCCCCCCCCAATTGTGAACATTATGTTTCATATATCAGGAAAGCTATATTACTTAAATTTAGTTCAATGTCTATGTCTTTGGGTCTTTTAATTGTGAGAAAGTGCAAATATTCCATTCCTTATTAAGGAAGAGGGCTCTGAGAAAGGAAAGTATATCTCATTGTAACTTGAGTTAATCTTTGGCACAGTAAGAAATCTGGAATCAAAAAGCATGAAGTATGAGTGAGAATATAAATAATGTAACCAATTTTACAAAGAGAAGCATTAAAATCCAAAAGGGATATTTGAGTATAAGACTGTCATAAAATCAGTATGTCATGATTGGAAGTCAGTTTAAAAATAAATGCAAAATGTGAATGATGAAAATCTGTTTAAAATATCAGTTTTTTTCATTCAATTAAAATTTGAGATATTACTTAAGATCATATTGTAGTTATCTGTTTTGGCCAGAATAAATTATGAAAAAAGTGACAAATATTTAACAGATTAAATATGAAAAGTGCACATAAGTTTGAAGTAGGAATGTTTTCATGAGTAAAATAATATATACTGTGGGAAGACATTCAGAATAAAAAATGAAATACCTTTCTTAGCAATGACAAATATAGCCTATTTTCTACCACCCATCAATTAAAACAAATAGAGATAGAGGATGGTTTTTATTTCTAAGGAGAAGTAGACTGATATTGGTTATAGTATTTCATCGATGTAATCCACAAAATTATAAATTATGACCATTTATGTTATTTTGGATTCAAATGGGCATTTTATCAATCCAAAGTATCTGAGTTAACAGTTAACCCTATATATAATGAAGGACTCAATAGATAATATTAGAAAATGATGTTTGACAATGTTTTTCCATGTGTGAAATGAATTGGCTTATATGTGAGGAAATATCTAAACAGAAATAAATTGTTATTAATATACAAATTTCTAGAAAATATTTTTATACGCATGACACATAAGCATAGTATCTGATTTGACTTCTTTCCCAATGGTATCATTTGTAGAAATTACTGCAGTCTCTCAGAATGTGAAATAATGAAACAAGAATTGAGTTAAATGAATTTATGTTAGTCTCACTATTTGTTATCTATATAAAGTTATTTTAAAAATTTTCCTCTCAGGAATACATTTTTAAATAAAAATTAAAATTAATTGGGTTTCATAGGTTAGTAAAACTGATTTTCATACATAGAACAAAGTAACATAATTGTTCTTAAAGTTAGAAAAAGGAACACATGAGATATACTTCTTTATAATAATTAGCCTTGGTTTCTTCAAACTAGGAAATTATTAAAAAGAACACGTTTACCTTTGGAACTTTTGATTTTTTTTTTTTTTAGTAGATACCATTACCAGCCTTACTGATTTCAGTCTAATTAAGAGACTAAAACCTTCCTGTCTAAATGTAGGAATTTGGGTGTATTTGGCTAAGAGCCATTCAGCAGCTAACTGAAACAAAGGGAAAATATGCACACCATTAAACTAGTCACAAACTCAAGTTGTACTGGGTAAAAGCTGCACCTGATAACGGCTTTTTTTTTTGCTGTAGTTGAGGACCTTTGATGATATGTTCTATAAAATTGTAGCAATTATATAATATCACACAAGAAATTTCTGAATTATATTGCTAATTTGTCAGTTTTGTTAGTTTTCTAAGAAAGTTTAAAAGTAGTTGTATTTTGTAGAACATGTAAATTTTTCTCAATCAAGTTTTACAAATAAAATTCACTAACACATGATTATTAGTTTATTTTCCCATCTGCTCTTTTTTGAAACAATAGTTCAAATATTGTATGCTGTATGGCTTTGTACTTTAATACTAATATATTTTTGAAATTTGACATTTTATATTTGGGAAATGAATTAAAGTAGATAATGATTTCAATATTTAGTCAGCACAACTGTAAAGTGAGAAATTTTGTAATAATGGTAAGAAAGGATATAAACAACTATTGAGGCTTTTAGGGCTTTTTTAGGTGAAATGACTTTAATTACTAATGAGTAACATAGGTAATGTTATACATGGTTTAATCTTTAAGTTGTTGCCAATTCTGCTACGTTTACTTTTTGTGTGAAAATATATAGTGAGTTTGATATTGCATATATTGTATCAGCATATGAATGGGCATTTTTAAACATCTGATATTTTTCCTGTCAGAGAGTTTATTACTGTAGTATGATCCAGGATGCTGATTTGCCATGCCCATTTGGTTGTCTGTTGAAAGCAATTTATTTGCAAAGATGAATCATACTTTTATACAACTATTTTTTATCACTGTGTGGATTTATGTAAAATATTATTGATAACACTGCAATAAATAAATAGCTCTGTAAAATGTTACTCTCATTGTCTCATTTTGAAAAGATTGAAGAGTTTGCATTATGGATATCAACATGTTGGGAAGAGTTATTACGTTTTAGAATGCTCTTGGCATTTTTTCTGTGTTTTAGGTACTCTCTTAGTTTAAATATAACTTTTACACTTAAAACATCAGCTGAGTTATTAACAAAAATTCTTCCATGTATCCATATGTATATGCATTAAATGGTAGAAATAATTGTGTTGTGCACATTAGTCTATAAATAGTATAAGTTCAATGGGGACTATAGATGTAAGCAAACATGTAAAAAGAAACTAATATACTAGCAAACAAATATTAATAAAATGAAATATTTATTGTATGCACAAACAATGCAAGCAACGTAAATGATGTTCTTTCACAAGAATGAAGCTGAAGTGAAAATGCTGTGTTCTCAGGTTACAATATTTGCTAGGGTAGGAATCCACCCTAATTCTTTCAAAGATATTTATTTATACTTTATTAAGGATACTTCCTTCACTTTCAAAGTCAAAATGTTGCTTTTTTGGTGAATGACTGATGACCTTTATTAAATTTTACAGTGGGAAGAAATTAGTGGTTTGGATGAGAACTATACCCCGATACGAACATACCAGGTGTGCCAGGTCATGGAGCCCAACCAAAACAACTGGCTGCGGACTAACTGGATTTCGAAAGGCAATGCACAAAGGATTTTTGTAGAATTGAAATTCACCCTGAGGGATTGTAACAGTCTTCCTGGAGTACTGGGAACTTGCAAGGAAACCTTTAATTTGTACTATTATGAAACAGACTACGACACTGGCAGGAATATAAGAGAAAACCTCTATGTAAAAATAGACACTATTGCTGCAGATGAAAGTTTTACTCAAGGTGATCTTGGTGAAAGAAAGATGAAGCTTAACACTGAGGTGAGAGAGATTGGACCTTTGTCCAAAAAGGGATTCTATCTTGCCTTTCAGGATGTAGGGGCTTGCATAGCGTTGGTTTCTGTCAAAGTGTACTACAAGAAGTGCTGGTCCATTATTGAGAACTTAGCTATCTTTCCAGATACAGTGACTGGTTCAGAATTTTCCTCTTTAGTCGAGGTTCGAGGAACATGTGTCAACAGTGCAGAGGAAGAAGCAGAAAACTCCCCCAGGATGCACTGCAGTGCAGAAGGAGAATGGTTAGTGCCCATTGGAAAATGTATCTGCAAAGCAGGCTACCAGCAAAAAGGGGACACTTGTGAACGTAAGTAATATGCTCTCTTAAATTCTACTCTGCATTTTTTTTCTATTTCAGTATCAGAGCTTTTGAGTAACAATAATTTGAACATGCGAGTCTGCTCTATACCAGTAGACCAATTCAATAGCTCTTAAAGTCACTATTGAATTTATAAATGATTCCCTACAGTGATATCTGCACTAAGGGTATATAATATAATTGATAATGGTAGTTGTTACTAAAATTTAATTTGCCCTATACTTGATACAGAAGATAACAGTTACACACTGAGCTATAAGATTTACAGGAGAGTGAAATGATATTACTTAGGATTTAATGATATGTGATTCCTTCTGTTTCATAATCTATATTGTCTGGACTTGTGAATAGCAGAAAAAAAGGAGTTTAAGGGGTTTGCTAATAAGAGTTCTACTGACAGGACATACAAGTATATTTACAAACTTCTATAAATATTCTTTGTCAACAAGAAAATTTTGATACAAAATTATCACATTTTACTTAATAAATCCCTGAGATTACTTTTGCCTAAGCCATATTTCTGGACTAAATATAATAAAATGAGTGTTTTCCTGATTGTGTTATCGTAGACCACATTTTTGTGGAATTGGGCCAAAGTAAAGTTTTAGTTATTGTAATATATCAGCTGGGTGTTTTCTCTTTGCTTTAAAACAATAATAGCCCATGAATTAGTGAACCTTCTGTTTTGTAAAACTGGATTTTCTATTATATAACATTATAAAAATATCGTATAATAAGATTATATTACTAAATCTCTTTTAATATAACTTATAGAACATGATACATTATTAAAAATAAATTTTATATATTTTTTTACTCCTAGCTAGCAGCATAATTTTAATATTTGCAAATATTAATTTATAGGTTGACTCTAATGAACAATAATTACTCTAAATTTGGGGGTGGGTAACAGTGTTTGCAGATAATCTTCCATATGCTTTACAAATACTAGTTCATTAAATGAGGTAGATATTATCATTTCTATGATACAGAATAAAACATTCAGACCATTGCCTGCAGTTACTTTAATAAGTAATATTTGTCTTAACTTAGATTCAAACTCATAGCGTTCTGATTTCGACACTTGGGCTTTTAACAACAATATTGCTATAGTTTCTGTCACAAAGCAAGGAGAATTCTAACAAATATCGCTTTTGTTGCTAAATTTGAATGCCTTGCTAATTATAGTTTGATATGTAAGTTATATTACTTCCCCATAAATTTCTCATTCTAGTAGAATATTTAAAGAAATGAAAGTTAAAAACAATATTTAGATTTGTGTTGTCCAATACAGTGGCTCTTTAGGTTCTGAAAAGTGGCTATTCAAAATTGAAATGTGCTGTGAGTATAAATTACGCTCTGGATCTTAAAGGGTTGGTTTAAAAAAATAAAATGTAACATCATTGGTACTTTTAAAAGATAAATTGGGTTAATTAGAATATATTAAAATCAATTTCAACTGTTCCTCTTTAGTCTTGTAATGTGGCTCCTAGTAATTTAACAATTAGATAACGTGGCTCATATACTGGACACACTGTTTAGATGGAGTAATTGAACAAGTATGTTTTTCTGTCCTGGTTGAAGAGTTAAATACTTCATGTTGATAGTTGCCAGCATATAAAATACCTATGACCCAACACTCAATTATCATAATCACCATAGCTGACATTTGAAGTGAACTTTGTGCAAAACAAATGGAGATGCTGTAGGTTCAAGTTCCATAGGACAGGTTAGCAGCCTTCTTTGATCCCGCTTGAAGGAGTCCAACCTGTCTGACTATCCACTGTCCTCTTTCACTTTCTGTCACTGGCAGTTTTTTTACTGAGTAGAAAATCTTGTAGGTTCCAAATATGTGGAAATCAAAAACTGAAGATTTACTACTACTAGTAGACAGAATGCTATTCCACTGGGTAAGTATGGAAATACTCTTAGTGAACTAGTCAATTTAATGAAAGGCAATGTTCAATATTATTGACTAGAGGTTAATAAGTTATTTGAAAGTATTGGTGGATTCAACATTAACTATTATAAGAAAAAATTAAGAACGTATTACATTTTAGTTATGAAAGCTATCGGTTTAAGTAGTATGAAGATTTTGATTGATGTGAAAATGGAGTGTAAAACTTTAGCACAATTAAAAATAGGACACAAAAGAAATAAAGCAGGAATACATATAAAAGTGCACAATTTCTCTAAGAAAAGACTAGGAAATAATATTAAAGGTCCTATTCTTTTAGGGTTTAAAGATTTTAAGGAAAATTATATATTTTTTTTCATTTTGTATAATTTTATTCATGATTTTTATATTTACTTGTTAAGAAAACAAATAGGACTTGTTTTAAATTTAATACCTCTGAATATAGAAATTAGTAATTAAAATAGTCTTTAACTAAAGTGAAGTATACTTACTGTGACAAGCAAATGAGCAAATCATCTGATTAATTGTGGTACCATTAAAATTATTCATATTCATTTATTTTGGTTTCAAGAATTAGAACCACATTTGAATACCAAAATTATTGTCACCTGCAAAATACAGTAAGGTACTTGAGAAAAAAATAAAATTACTTCACTGTCATTTATATTAATTATGCATAGTAATAGGTAGAATTTGTTATTAATAATAAGACTTCATTAAAAAAATGTGAGTAAAAGAGTCAAGATACTCCTTATTTTTCAACCTAAAGAATATGTGTGCCCTTTTGTAAGTCAAGCAAATTGTTTATCACATAACTTTCCTAATTTTTAACCTTAGTGACATTGTCAAAGAACTAATACCTTATATTTAACTATGGCACTGTGTTCATTTGCAAAAACACTTCCCTCCTTGGCATAATTCCCACACGTTGCTGTGAGAGCACTTGCCCCTGGAATCAGTCCAGGCTTGCCTTTGTAGTATTTCTCCTGTTTCCTTTCAGTGATCCTGTTAAGAGTTTGAAAACAAATTCCAGTCCCATATTGAGGAAAACTATAGTGTTTGGGAAAGGATGCTAGTGAGTTCCCTAGCCAAATGAGGGTGGTTAGCCACTTAAAGGCAAATTTATCTGGGCACTTTTTAGAGCGACAGCACATTGTGATGTTTTTAGAGTATAATTTGAAATATGAACAACTATGAAAACATCACAGTTTTGAACAGTTGATGTATGAGCTTTTTTTCCGTTGTAATTTAAAAAAAATAACTCAAGTTTGAAAACCAAGTATTTTTCAAGTATACTAATACGTGGAGAATATCTGTCTGATTCTTAAAGATAATGCTTTTATAAAACATCTCTTTATAGTCTTTTAAATATATAAAATTCCAGTTAGTAAACATGCTTTTATGGTCAGGAAGTCTTTTTAAAAAATTTATGATGTAAGTTATGTCACAACTTTTATGCAAACCTTTATGCAAATTAGCTCATATATTTTCTTAGATAAAAGAATAGTTATTTAAAAACGTGAGCACATATTACATTATATTTTACATATATAAGTGTTTTCAGAAGACTAATAAAATCGTATTATAAAATATACTTTGAAAATTTTGGAACATTTTTGCAATTTGACTCCATTTAAAAAGTAGAATATTACTTGTTGAAATATGGAGCTTGATATTATACCTTGGATTTATATAGGTAATTGGCAATTTAAGTGAACCATACTCATTTTCTCATTTAATCTTTAGAACATCACTGAGAAGTAGAAATTATTTTTTTCTCTTTCAACATATGAAGAAACTGAAGCTCAGGGATATTAATAAGGAGTACAATCAGATGAGAATCCAGAATCCTGTTGACTAATTCCAGTCTTTCTTCTCCCACTTCACCACACTGTGTCCTAAAATTTGTCATGTTCTTTAACTGATAGATTTTAGTTACTGAAGAACTGATGCTTTATTCTAGGTAGGGTGACCATATGCCTAGTTTTGCCTGAGATAATTATTTTACTTATTAGCACCGCTTCTTTTTGCATTTAAAAGTGTTCTGATTTGGATGATAAAACAAATGGCTATTCTAATTGTAAAAAATTTAAAGATGTAATGTAGTTTACATGCACAAATATCAGAACATAGAGTTGCGATCTACTTCTATTATTTGTATTGCTTAATTTTAATTTTCTGAATTACAACAGATTTGGAAATTTCTTTTTCTATGATTCTATGTAAAGGGGAATTCAAATAATCATACATCTCAATTTTTATTATAAAAGTTTTTGCTAATAGTTGTTTCTTAATTTCTAAGTTATTGGGTCTGTTATTTTACAATGTATAATTATGGACATATACAATTTAGTAAATTAAAATGTTTTTCAGTTTGAAAGCATTAATATTAAAATTTCCATGTTGATTAGATCTTTGAAAATCATGTTTTTTTTTCCTACAGAACAGTAACATGTAATTTGTACCATCACTTTTCAAAATGACAAATGAATCTTTACAACATATAGTATTTATAACCCAATATATACAGAAAATGTAAGAGGCATTACAGGGTCAATAGATTAGATACTGGAGTTACAGTTTTAAAATACTGGCTTTAAAACATAGCCGGTGCATAAATTAGGACAATCTCTCTAAACATAATTTCTGAAAGTATAAATTGGGGTTAATAAAAGTAGTACGTCCCTCATAGGGCACTTGTCAGAATTGAAAGAAATAATGCATATTAAAACCCTAGGAATAGTATCTGGGACATAGCAAATAATCAGTGAATACCTACTATTTTTACTAATAATGCAATGAAGAGTTTGATAAGTTAAGAAATCTCATGGCAGTGAGTGAGTGAACATGGATTTCATAGGCCACAAATAGTTAAATATCTTTTAAACCAGTAATCTCATCCCTGTTAATTTACCTAAGATAGTTCAATAAAAGAACTTTTTAAAACTCTCCCCCCTCCCAGCAATGTATATAATTTGAAATTTTGGAAAAACCTAAATGTCCAAAGTTAAGTGCATCATTATGAACGTAGTCCTTAAAATATCAACAGTGTAATACAGGAATTTTAAATTGTTCTGTTAATAATTTTGAATGAAAAATAAAGAATAAAATTTTGTATACACTGATGTAGAATTGTGCAAAATACGCATAGGGAAAAGAATAGTTGGGAGCATAAGTATCAAAATGAATGTGTCAAGAGTGGTGGGATCTTGTTCTCTGTGTTTTTAAAATATCTTGATCATTAAGTTTTTAAACAATATAATTATAAATTACATGTACCTTGATAGCTCATACAAAGAGAAATTGAATTGCATCTCCAAAATATGGGTTTTTAAATTAAGTTAGTATCTATACCAAATACGAGCTCAAGTGATAGGACAGTAGAAGTTAGTAGGTTTAGTTAAAATGAGTTTAAAGGAGAGGAAGGTTAAAAGCAATCAATAAAAATAGGTCATAGATTTTGATTTTTAGTTATTAATAGATGGCAAGAACTATTTTAAGCTCTTCACATGTTCTCATTTAATTCATGCATTAATCTGGTAGGTAGGCATTATTATAACAGTTTAAAGGAGAAAAAGATACTCTTATTGAAGTATTACATTATTTATATATGTTGTTATATTTATGTGTAAGGTATACGTACATTTTTTATGTAAGGAAACAAGCATAGTGAGGGGTGAGATAAATATCAACAATCACATGGAGAGTGGTAGGCTGTTTAATCGAGGTGTTCTTTCTCCAGAATCCTTGTCTGTAATTAATACAGTGGGCCACATCTCTAAAGAGGGGCATGTTATCTATGCCTTACATTCTATGTTATCTATGTCTTTTATAAAAATAAACTTCCATTCAGAATATTTTGAAAAGTGATACCAATTTGAGCATTTTTATTCCTTTATAATAATTTGAAAATACTGATACTTTTGTCTTCCCATATTTCATCTGTTTTTACATTCTCTTTACTATTCTAGTTATTTTTTCACATGGCAATCAGAATGCACTTTGTAAAATACAACGTGGATAGCATCACTTTATTATTCAGAAAGCTTCAAGCTCCTAATTACCAATGAAAATTTATTACATTTTAGGCTGGCATTTAAATCTCTTCATCCTGACTCTAATCTTTTTTTTTCTAGCTTTCAGTCATGATTTATCATAGCTGAAGCCCCTTCTCCCCCTGCCTGTTTCTGGTCCCTCATTCTACCTTAAGCACACCCTTAGGTATTTCTATGATGTCCCATTATTTAACATAGTTCTAATTAAACAGAAGAAACAAACTATTATGATCTTTTATAATTACCTATTGTATTTTAATCCTACACATCCAACCTTCTTCAGTGACCCGCATCTTCCAGATTCTGATGGTAGTTACTAGCAGTGCCATTCTCCTGTTGTTACCGTGACTTGCTTTTTCCTATCTGTGATGCCACCTACCCTGTCTCAGACTCTGGAAATTTTGCATTTCCTTGCAATTTCAAATTAAGTGTCACTGATTCCTTGTTAGTTGATCTCTTCATGTGAATACTTATAAATACTTTGCCCTTTCTCTGTGGGAATCATCATACACTATCTGGTTTTAATCATTTGCAGTTTCCTTTTACAGCTTCTAAGGTTCTTAAACCGAAGTTACTCATAGTTTTCTACCTGCTTACCTTAGTAGCTGGCATAGTTCCTTGCACCACATAAGTCTTCCAATAAATGTTTATTAACGTTCTTAAAGAATTAATCATGTACAACCTATTGCCAAGTTAAATATTTATTTCAAATTTGTATCACTTTAATTTCTAGTTGTGTTTGACTAGTCTATGATTAATCTTAAACTTTGTGAGTATGAAAACACTATTATTTTTCATATCTTCATAGTATATAGCAAAATGATATGCTAATATTTAGCAAACATGAGCAGGAGTCTGCTCCAGATGTGAAGAATTTATTTCTATAAAAATAATAGAACTATTTACATTTATTCATTGTCATATTCCCATTCTGTCTGTTACTGTTTTTCTGTCTTTCCACTTCTTCATCTCCCCCTTTAATGAACTGAAAGCCATTTACCTTCTTTACAAATAACTATGTCTTGAGAAAGAGAAAGTTCAAAATTTCTAAAGTAAGAAGGTCTTGACATAAATTTAGGGTTATATTATGTGGGTAAGTGACGTTTGTTATAAGATTATATTGTTTTACTTCCAGATTATATATTGTAAATGTTTTCTTTAATTGTAAAACAAGCAAAAATTATTAGAAACAAACCCTGAGAAATCAATTCCTAATCTTAAAGTCTATAAATTGGAAATTACACAAATTCAGTATCAAACCCAAATATATTTCTATTTGAGTCATAACTACATTGGATTACAGTTTCATGTACTATTCTTTAAATTATTCATTTTCAGAAGCTCATGATATTTGTTTTAAGACATTTTTGAATAGATAATATGCATAGATCTGGAGCAAGTGCCCTCCTCATGCTCCAGTCCCATAGTCCTTTTTCCCAGGGGCAATAAGTATTGTATCAGTGTCTTATGTCCTTTACAGAGATATTTGCTCATAATTACTTAAAGGAAAAAAAATAGAGAAAGAGATATTTAAATTAAAATTAAACAATTTTCTACTAGAATATTGTAGGCTTCATTTAAAATCATACTGATTTTTACTCATCTTTCTATGTACCAAGACTGCATTGAACATGGTAACTATTCAATAAATAAAATACAGAAAGAAGGAAGATCTGAAGAAAGTGAGAAAAAATAATGAAAGATGGAAATAATGAAAAATGTGTCCGATTTAACTTTCTATGATGTATAAGCTCAGTATGTGATTTTATAATGTTTCAAATTATCCTAACTTTGGCAAGTATATGTCTACTCATTTTTCTAGTGGAAATTTAAATTGGCATTAATTTCTGGCAGGCAGTGTCATAATACAAATCAATGATACCTCAGAATTTTGCATTTAATTTGATTTTTGTATCCAACTTCCAGTCATTTCTTCTAAGGTAATTGTCACTATAATTAATCTACCAAAGGCTAAATTTATGATGGTATTATATATAATATTATTTTCAGGGGAGGAATTTGATCCTGCTATATACTTGTATATATTTATGTGTATAAATATGTAATGCACCTCAGAAAGGAAAAATTCAAAAACCCTTTTATTCCAATTTTCTTTACAATTAAGTGTATTTAAACTATCACATCCACTGCAAAATATCTCACAAATTTAGTTTTATGGAGGCATGTCTTTATTAGGCTATTCCTATAGTGTCAATACATGGGAAGTAGAAGATTACGTGAATATATAATTTGAGGTTTTTTTAAATCTGATAAAATATTCAACTTCGAGTTTAGGTCATATAAGTAATGTATTGACATTATTTTCAGTTTTCTACCTGTGATATCAACTTTGTTAAACATTTGCAATCTCCATGTGTATGTCATAGTATTAATCTCACATATCACAATTTCATGGGAACCCATAATGATACATACTTCTGTTGAAATAAATGTGCATTATTTCTCTCAAATTTTGTGTTCTTATGAAGAAATTTGGAAGGTTTTTTATTTAGTTTACTTTGTTTAGTCAGGGGTCAATGAATGACATAGAAAACCAGGGAAAATACATTCTAGTTTAAATGTTTTTTAATGGTTACATGATGTGTACAGTAGTCTTTCCTTATCTGCGCTTTATCTTTCCGTGATTTCAGTTACATATAGTCAACTGCAGTCTGAACTATTAAGTGGAAAATTCCAAAATAAACCATTTATAAAATTTACATTGCACACTGTTGTAATGTAACCTGGTGTGATGAAATCTCATGCCATTTCTCCCTATCCTGCTTGGGACATGAATCATCTCTTTCTCCAGAATATCTACACTGTATACACTACCTGCCCAATGTTCACTTAGTAGCCATCTCAGTTATCATATCGACTATGCTTGTGTTTAGGTAACCTTTATTTTAATTAATAATGGCCCTAAAGCGCAAGAGTAATGATGCTGTAAACTCAGATGTGCCAAAGAGAAACTATAATTTGTTTCCTTTAAGTGAAAAGGTGAGTACAGTACAATAAGGTATTTTGAGTGAGACCACATTTATATAACTTCTGTTATAATATGTTGTTATAATTGTTCTATTTATTATTAGTCACTTCTGTTAATTTTTTACTGTGCCTAATTTATAAATGTTATAGTTATGTGTGTATAGAAAAAAACAATATGTATGTATGTGTGTATGTATGTATATATGTATGTATGTATATATATATATATGTATGTTTGTATATAGGGTTGAGTACTGCCAATGGTTTCAGGCATCTACTGGGGATTTTGGAAGGTACTTCCCTTGGATAAGAAGGGACTACTGAACTGTGGATTTTGAAATTTTTCATTTGGCTCATTTACCTAAATTATTTACTGTTGAAAATTATATCAACTCTTGCTTCAAATGTATTAGAAAATCAGGAAGCTTTGAAAGAGCACATACTGTGTTTTATATTTTGTTTCGCATGCCACCCAATTAACACCTAGTTGAGCCCCTCACCTTTGGAGGTATCAGCCTCAGACCTGCACTGAAGCCATTAACACTGAATTACAGCTTTTTATAGAAAACCTAGATGTGGAAAGGGAGCACTGTGATGCTTTTATTACTTAAGTATAATATCAATCAGAAATAATTAACTACCTATCAAATTTTTTATTTATTAAAGTTGTTCAACGGTCTATGATGTTAATATTACCTATTCTACTTTTTAAGAACATTCTTTTTAAAACAAAATAGAGTAAGAGGGATATAGGTGTACTGGGATAAAATATATCTAAAGAATCACAAGATATAACTCAAACTTAGTCTGAGAAAAAATTTGAATATTAGTAAGTTTGCTATACTATATATTTTCAAGTGATTTATATAGTCTATGTTTATTTTAATAGTAGTTTACTATCATTATTTAAACTAGTTCTCATGTAGACAATGACACCTAATGGCATTAACTCACATAATCACATAAATTAATGACATTAAACTAATAGATGGCTTAAATAAGTAAACTTAATTGATTTACACATTCATATATGTAAGTTCATTATAACCCAACTGTCCTATGGACATTTTCCCAAAAAAGTTAGAATTATAAATTCTTGGAGTTTGAGTGTAAATTAAAGATCACAAAAGATAAATTGGAGAGAGGTTTTTTAGTCTCCTGTTTTTAAAGAATTGGGCAAATGAAAGACATTATTTATAGCTTTAATAGTTCAGTAATGAGCAATCCCAAACTAAAATCAAAATTTGTTCTTTTCAGTTTTTTTCCACTTCAACATTACACACATACAATACATACATGTACATATGTACATACATGCACTACCCACTCTACCCCAAGTGGAAAAAATATATTAAAATAATGGAATGAAAAATCAAGTTTATTTTTTGTCTTTTTAGATTTCTAAATTGCTGCTCACTAATCTTTTAATTCATAAGTGCTGAAGAGTTAAGATTTTTTTTTCCTCTGTGAAAAACTCAATTGACAATTACAAAGAGGCTGAAAATTTGTATATAATATTCTCAAATTATTGCATATTTTAAAAAGAAAACAAAACAAAATAAAACTGCCTTTCCAATGTCTTTAAATTTTTATTCACAAAGCTAAAAAATTATAAAAAACTTTTACTACTTTATTTTCAAGTAGATTATTTAGGTTTTCTCTACCATAAGATAAATTTATATATTTATTTATTTTTTCCACTTTTACTTCCTATAGTATTTTACTAGCTCCTAAGAAGGTGAATGTTAGCAAGTGGCGCATTTTGGATATTGTGACAATTGTATCTATGTGTTCTAAAATGGGCATTAATGGACACCTCTTATATTATTAGAAACCTAAAATTTGGGAGGGACCAGAGACTGCTGTTTAACCTTATGATGTCTGATTTGATCTCCTCTCAGAAATCTGCAAGCTTTAGCTCTTTAGTCTTTGTGAAGAGCAGAGGGACAGCCAGGCTTCTGCAACATATTTTTTTCAAGACTTACCTTTAAAATTACCATATGTTAATCTTAGACATGGAGCTGTGAGCTGGAGCTGGGAAGGCATGTGGTTCCAGGTTTATTATGTTGAGACAGTATTTTAGTTTGCAAAGGAAATCTGAGAGGAACTTTTTAAGTTTGCTATTTCAGCCATGCTTCTTCTGTATCTAATGTTTATTCTGCACAAACATTACGCATGAGAGCACTGTGTTTTTCAAGGCTGAACATATTGGTTTGATCATTTTCCCCTTTGTAAATTTTTTCCAATAAAATAACTTTGCTTCTCACTTCTAATTCAAACAACTCTCATATTGATTTTTAGAATTATTCACAAGGCCATCATTGTATGTGTAGTCATCCTTTTTTCTAATATAGTTCATCCTTCAATGTAGTAAAGTGGATGTTCTTTTTCATTCCTGCTCTCTCTGGTTTCTCCTCCTCCTCCTCTTCATCTTTTTCTGTAGTGTCAGACTTTGGTTATAGTTTTCTAATATCTTTCAGAAAATTCTACACTATACCCTGGTTTAAAACTTTTTAGAACATACCTTCTCATCTATTAAATTGTTTAAAATAGTGAAAGTACATCTTCCTTCCAAGCTTTGCCTTCGTTGAAATATAAATATGTAGCTGGCAACATTTTTCCTTCTTGCCTTCTTTGCAAGACAATGATTTTACATGTTATAATTCAATTTTGCATAAATTATTAGTCTATTAAATATATTGAAACTTGTTAATAACTATTACTCATTATCATTGTAAAAATTTGATCTAATGATGGTATATCTTTCTATTTTGACCTATAATTCATTTTTTTTACGTATCTGACAAGTTTCTTAATTAAGTGTAATAGGAAATCAAGTTTTTGCCTCTTTGAATTATTGATATTGTTCATTTACAAAACATTATAAAATTAAACTTTTTAATATTAAACTGAGATGAAAGTTTTGTAATGAAAAGTAAAATGGTAAATTTATAAGTAAAAACCACAAATTATAATATATAGCAAAACTTTCATAATTTGATTTTGACTTGTTTTTATTGTGCTAAGAAAATGAACTACACTTTGAACAATGCTGATGGTTATAAACCCTTTTGTAACATCTGGACTGATACTATAATTGTAAAATTATCTCTGTCAGTCACTACCATGAAGGAACTCAGTCAAGATGTATACATGAATGCCTAATCAGTTAAAGATTTTAATTCTTATTTTT
The DNA here is from genome assembly GCA_030015415.1 of Cynopterus sphinx. Lineage (NCBI taxonomy): Eukaryota > Metazoa > Chordata > Mammalia > Chiroptera > Pteropodidae > Cynopterus > Cynopterus sphinx. The sequence continues at coordinate 80,658,315 of CM057386.1, read as the reverse complement.
TCAAATAGCTGTAACAACTTATGTTATGGTTTGTTTAAATCACAGAGAGATGGAAACTTAACAACAAGGGCGGATAGTAATAATTTAAATAGTTTTTCCTGCCAGGAAGGCAGATTAAGGGTGAATATAAAAGAATTGGAAGGTTAGGATACTGACACAACTTCTGATCTTTAGTTTTTTAAAGATTTTCTGTCATTAAATACTCTATTGCAGAGATTACAAAATGCATGTTAGGTCTGTAAAAGACAACATGAATATTCAGGAGCCTATGAATACAGCTCAGTTAAGCTTATATGATGCAATTTGAGACAAGGTTGACTTGGTGGAAAACAAATCACAAATGTATACCAGAGTTCATATTAAGTACATCTTTTATTGCAGCCACTTAAAAAACAATCATTTTGTAATGTGTGAAAAGAAAACAAAGTCTACTTTTGCATATAGGCTAATCTGCACAGAAAATAGGTCACATTGGGGGTGTGTGTGTGTGTGTGTGTGTGTGTGTACCAAAGGACATATTTTATTATTCATTAATGTCAGTAGATAACTGTCACTTAAGAGTGGAGTCTGATAGAATTCTGACACTGATAGATGGTCATGCTCCTGAGGATCTGTATAGGCAGACTTGGCTTAGGTCAGTGGTACATGTAAAATCATCATGTTGTTGATTGGGCATCAGGAATATTATTTGCTATTTTTCTTTATTTTAAAAAATCATTGTACAGTAACAAGAATTTATTTGATTTTAAGTTTAATTTTTAGATTATTTTTCAGCATCATAATTATTAAGTAAAAATAATTATTTTATTAAAAATTTTTATGGGTCCTCCATGCTCATATCTTAGAGCAAGATTTCAATTTTGTTCACTGTCTTATAGAAAGGTAAATAAATAAATAAATAAATAAATAAATAAATAGATAGATAGATAGATAAATAAATAAATAAATATTGGTAGTTGCTTTGCATATACATATTTGAAATTATTGAAAATTTTTTTAGAGAAATACCATTTACCGAAGAGAATAAAAGTTAAGAGTCATTGATTTTGAAGCTATATGATATTAAAAATAAAAGTGAACTGTGTTCTTGGATTTTCCTTGAATGACTACCAGCGCTGTATACTTTATAATGGTTTCCTCAACCCTAATAAGTATTCTTATTTTAATGAATGTTGTTAATAATATATCAAAATGTTTGGCTGCAGAGATTTTAGTTAATAGTTATTTTCAACTATAATTTGTTAATTTTTTCAATTTGAATAAAAGTATTAGCAACAGAAAAGAATATGCAGAATTTCAGAATTATTTAATAGAGGCTTAATAGTTTTTATTTCAAAGTAGAGGAAAATGACCATGTTGTATTTTGTCTGCAACTTTATAAAAGGGTTAATCCGAGTTAGAATTGGTACACACTTATCTTCATTTCTGTGAAATTTTTATTTTTAGTTTAGTTCTTTTTTCAGTACTCAGATTGGTGTATTGTCTGTATACACATTTAGCTAACTCTGCAATTCTAAATATGCAAATATGTTAAATTATTTTCATGGAATAAATAACATTGGTAGTTATATATTATAATATTTTAAAGCCTCTAAATCAATATGTACTAAAAATACTTTTGTAAATCTACGTAAGAACTTTTCATTATTTTAGCATATGAATATTTGAACATTTAAATTTGAGATTAGGTAATTTTTCACATTATTCAAATATCAATAACAAACCTCCAGAATATTAAAATAGTTCACAGTCCTCATCACAAAGCAACATGTAATTTATTACATCGTTACAGCACCTTTGTTAGAATAGTAAGTATTTTTATGTATTTTTTAGTCAGGGAAGGCCATATCACAGTGTCAGCCATTAGTAGAAAGCAAAAAAGAGTTCTGAAAATCATATATAATATATTCAGGTACATGTACTTTAAAATATGGTTGTCAATGACTGCTTATATAAAATGACTCCAACACTATTTTACTACCTACTGAATAGTTCTGTGTAATGTTCTTTACTTACTAGTCACTGAATAGACATGAAATTTCGATTTTTTTCATTTAGAAGTATAATTCAAGGTTATATAAGGGCTAATTTCTATTGACAAATGACATATTGCTTTCATTAAATGATATTGGGAAACTGAGGTAAGTAGTTCAGCCTTTTCTGTGCTGACATGATGTTTGCCTGTCTGATTGCATCCTTTCCAAGAGACAGTGGAGATGCAATTACGAAAAAAGACATCTGTGCCAAGATTTAGCTAGCCAAAAAGGGCAAGCTCTTGTGTTTAAAAGGTAGAGAATCCAATCGATAAAAATGTCTGGACCTGTTAGGACCAATAAAGCTGAAGGCCACTGGGAAGCTCAGAGAGGGTCTTTTGTTGTAGAAATAGAAAGAGACCAAAACTATGACATTTTAGGGGAGCAGGGTCAGCAAGGGAGATCATCCATCTTCTTCAGTGGCAGGTTTCTGTCAGATTCTAACCCTGTTCAGTGGAGGAACTAAGCCTCTACTATTGACACTAACTGATTTTCAGCCAAGTGTAAATGAAGCTAATATTCACTGACCTGCTGCATAGCAAATGAAGCCCTGTGTGTCATTTGAGAAATAATATTATCTGACACTCTGAAAAGTGAATGATAACAGAGTGTGTGTGTGTGTGTGTGTGTGTGTGTGTGTGTGTGTGTGTGTGTGTGTGCGTGCTTTGGTCAAGAAAGCAATGTATATCCTTCAGCCACTACATATTTCTGTTGATTTTCACAATAGTTACAGATTAACCATTTTGACACTATTCTAACTTTGTATTATTTTCATTTACATGTTATTGTGTTTCACATGCAGAGCTTGACTATACTGCAGAAAAAGCTTTTATTTGGATTCCTTTAGTTTCTGTCATAGTGCCTGGTCACAGAGAAGATTCAGTTTTCGCTAATAAAAAAAAAAAATTCAAGAAAATTCTAGTCACTAGTGTACATTTAAAGCATAATTAAACAGAATATATTTCTTTATGATTATAAAATGGTTTGGTTTCATTAAATAGCAAGTCAGAAAGGCTATATTTTATCATTTTTGAAGCATTGTCTAAAAGCTTTTCTTTTTAGTTAGTAATGTCTATTACAACCTAATACTCTTCTTTGGTCTATAAATAGAGATTTTCCTACATTTTTCATACTGAGGATTATATTTAAAATTGTATATTGTGCATAGGCACCTCTAAAGGATCTTCCATAGTACTTAAAAAATTTCTCACAAAAATGACGTTAAAAGGTATCAGTAGTCTTAAATGTCCATATATATCAACAATATTAAGTAGTCTTTGTACACTATAAGTAAAATGTTGCCACTGACAAAAATGGAAAGTGTGATAAATATAAAACAATCATTTTAAAGAATGTGTGTAATTTAAGGATTTAGGGAATAGATACATTAAAGCATAGTATAGAATTTTTTAAAAATTCCATGGAAGATGCCTATATGAAATGATGGATTTTATGAGAATTACCAGGACAGATCTGCAACTAATTGACATTGATTATGTTTGAACTGAAAATAAACAGTTGTAAAATTTTTGGAATCTGTGTTTTAATTTTTGTTCACTTCATCAGTCTTGTTTATTTGTACTTATTAAAGGAGTAGACATGATTTTTGTTCTACCAAACTTGAAAAGACAGCATCTGATCAGTAAGATATTTTCTTCTTACTGATTTTTTTTTTTTTTTAGTAACTAAAATCTCCTGAGATCATACACAAAGTTTTCTGCTGGCACTGTTCCTGAACCTAATCATACAAAGACACCAAATATGTATTTAGTCAATTCTTATTTTCTCTCCATATTTATCTGAATCTAAGTACCCTTCTAAGTGAAACGATGCTCAAAGAACAGAAAAATTATCCTTGTTAAAAGTAACTCCACTGAGTTCTGACATTCCTTTCTTTCATCAGTTACCTTTTGCAGGATTAGACAGTGATCTACATATAAAATTCAAGTATTTGTTTATGAATTTTATGCACTATCTTTAAATACTGATATTAAATCCAGTGAATAAATTATTTTCAAAACAGTACTGTGACAAAGTGACTTTTTAAGTTTTGTTGTTATTAGTGTTAGTGGTGATGGTTGTAGGGATAGAGCATGAACTAAATGAAGCTGATTTTCAAATCTCTTGAATAGTATTAGTTTGTACAAAGAGTCCCCAGATAAATCCAGTGGACACAAATACAGACATACTCCAGAAATGATAACAGCCTCCTATGCTGGAGTTTTTTTTTCTAAGTGATCTACATAGTTACTCTAATTCTCTCATAAACATTTATAAAATGCTGTGTGTACTACAGAAATAATTATGCTTAAATTTTTTACATTTGTTGTAGATTTTCTTGATTTCTTTAGAAATATTGTTCAAAGAGTTTCCATAATAGAAGAAAATAAGGAAGAATTGGTTAAAAGGCAGTAGATTTTGCTTTATGTAATCACTGATTAATGGATTTAGCCAGATTTTGACTAAATTGAAAAGGACAGTGGTACTTTATGATCTGAAGAAGTCAGATTAGATTAGTAACACTGAAGTTTAGAAGCCAGTGTCATTTCGTGCTGCTTTTAAGTAAGTCCCAGCCGTTTTGCTCTTAGCCTTTACAGAGTTCAGTTCAGTTAAGTCCTGCTGGCCCAGCATAGGTTTGGTTTTGTTTTGTTTTTAGTGCAAATCAATGTATTATGGTGTCATAAGGGTTTCTTGTAACTTTCTAAATTTATTCCTTGTCGAATCAGTTGAACCAGTGATGTCATCTCACAGGATTTCTCAGCTTATTCTTAGAGGCATTGTCTGAATCGGAAACTTCTTGGAGACTAGGAAGGTACTAAACATCATTCATCTACTAATATAACAATAATTAATTGGGCAGTACTCAGCATTATAGTAGGTACTATATTTACATACGATTCTGAGTTATAGTTCAGATTTTTAGAAGCCAAACAATGCCTAAAATAATTGGAGTTCCTACATTCCTGTCAGGAAGCCACAATTGCTGAAGGCTATGGTTTAAGAAAAGATGCCAATAGAGGCTTATTAAAGATGCTTAAGTAAATCACTTTACTTCAGTATGAATTTTGATTTTCTAGAACAGGTCTTAAAATGAGTTTTAAAGATTTTTACATTCAACCACAGTATAGAATTAAATCATCCTTTTCCACAGTTTATTGCTGTTATTGCCATATATTATTATTAAATGAAAAGAGATATTTAATCCAAATAGTTTTTCCACATGTGAAGTAAGAGAGTGCTGTAAATTATTTAATAAATAAGTTTACATAAATGTTTAAGAGTTATTCCTAATAAAAATTTTGTTTCAATTCATTTTTGAAGAAAAATTGAAATATATTTCAGATAAAAACTAATTCTTAATTTTACATTTTGTGATTTATTTCGAAAACCTCACCTGGAAAATACATGATATCAAAATAGCTTTATGTTTTTAAAATAAATTGTGCTTTAGTATATAAAGGAGGGCTTGATATATTTATATTTTTAAATATAAAATAAATTACTTTGCATTTAAGACCTTCATTCCCAAATTCAGTTGTCTTTGGTAATGATTTTATATACTGTATTAAAATACATTAATTTACTTTTGTATCTTCAAGAAACAATTTATGGAAAAATCAGGTAAATAGATAGTATTTAGTTTTAAATGCTATTGTTTATTTTCCTTTTTTAAAAAAAATTAAAATGGGACAGGTTATTTGAGGTATAATAATTGGAGAATTATCAGATATCTTTAACTGAGCTATGGAAGGTTTTTTTTTTCTTTGTGTCAGTCAATCTGGAAGGAAAAATAAACTGGCAATTCTCATATGTAGCCTGACATTTCCCACCTTTTCCTATTGAGGCAGTGGGCAAAAGCACACATGGCAACTAAAAAGGCAACTGTCCCTTTGAGGGCATGCATGGCTGAATTTACTTCTGATTCTTACCTTGTGGGTCAAGGATTTCTGACAAAGCTTGACCTATATTTGATGTCAGGAAAAGTGGGTGATTTTTACTTTCTATACCTGCAGGTCTGTGAAGTTATGTATAGATTGTAGTTTACTCTGCACTGCTTTGTCAGCATAGCTCTGGTGTTTTTGACAGTTGTAAAAGAATCTTGAGATAGAAGAAATTGAGTGTAAAATTTACTTTTTCTGTAGAGCAGGAGACTACTATATTATTATTTTGTTTAATTTAGGTTGTGCCACATAAATTTGTAAAAATTTTTATTGTGTTATTTTATACTTTAGGAAATTGTGTCTCATGATGACTGATATGCTCCAAAGTATAAACATTTTAATGGGTTTAAATCCAATTACAATTCAGATCTTACATTTTTAATTTTATATGTTCTGTCTCCTAAACCATGAGTTTAACTTTTATTCTGTTTTTAATTAGCTGGAAGTTAAATGAGAAAGTAATAGGTTAGGAATAATGGATTACTATATTCCATTTCTCTTTTAGCTGGTTAACTAAATAGCTAACCAGCTTCCCCTTCCTCCATTTCTTCCTCCTATCCTTCCACCTTTTTTCCCCCTGTTATTTATGCTTATAAATGTAATATAAATCATTTATAACTATATAGGTATACTCAGAATATACAGACAGTTTATCAGGTCAACAAGCTTTGCAATAAATCCTTTCTTATCTGTATCTTTTCCTTTGTGACTGAGGAAATTGTTGCTTGAGTTTATCCTGTTCATGCTATTTCCATTAGGCCCTCCTCTGTCTTGCTCTAAGAAGGCATATAAGTTGACATGAGAAGGTCAAGATACTCTATTCTGTACTTGGTAACACCACATAATTCTGTCTTACCATTTGAATATTGGGAAGTGTTTTCTAGTTTTCTCTATTGCCGAATGTCTGTTTTGTTTATTTCTTAGACAGTGGTATCACATTAGGAGTTTTTCAAGTGAAGATGGAAACTAAATTCAACTAAAGTTTCCATTTAAACTTTTATACCTGTAATGACCTTTCTTGCCTTCAAGTAGAGATGAATGTTTTGGAATCATTAACCTCTGGAGGGTTAGTATCTCTGGTATAAAATTCCAGAGGGGTTGCTCTCATTATAGTATACTCATAGCAAGGTTATAAATACTATTAGACTAGATTTATATATTTGTTGACAATTTAAGTTATTGCCAAAATTTAATGCATTTTACTGAGAGAAAGTGATGAAATTGACGGGAATATAATATATAGGGGGATTAGCGATTCTTCAGTGCTACATGGAGAATAGATGATCAAACAAAACAAAAATATTGGCATTAACAAGAATTCAGTACTAAAACGGCTGTTGGGAAAAAGTGTTTGGAATATAAAAACAATTCAATTTAGTTCAACAAACATTTCTTGAGTGTTTTTGTTTATAGATTACTATGATAAATGTGTTAGAGAGAGATAAATTTACATGAGTTCATAGATTGCCAAAAACACTTAGAATTAATAATGTTAACAATCAAGCAGTGAATTTTTAACTCTATTTGAGAAATTAATTTCCACCTTATAATTGTTTTCCTTTTAAAATGTCTAACTAACAGCAAAGTGGAAAGAATAGCATAACAAACACTGTAATAGTCTTTAGACTCTCCAGGTTTTAAAATATTGCCACATTTTTATTTGTTCCCTCTCCTTCTAATGTGTGTGTGTGTGTGTGTGTATGTGTGTGTGTGTGTGTGTACAGGTCATACAAATATATATATGTAAAATATAAAATTTTCTGGTGTGTGTGTGTGTGTATACAGGTCATACACACACACATATGTAAAGTATAATTTTTTCTGGTGGAACCATTTAAAGTAAGTTACTGACATAATTATACTTAACTCCTAAATATGCTAGCATATGTACCAAAACAAAGACATTCTGCTATATAAACATAATACTATAGTTCAAATATAGGAACTTTAATATATATTAAAAACTTTACCTAATAGTCCATATGCCAGTTTCCTAGAGCTGATTTATTTCAATCCATAACCCAATTAAGGATCCCATATTTTGTCATATTTATTTTCTGCCCTTTTAATCTAGGACTTTCCCTTGACTTTTTCCCCCCACTTTTTGACTTTTATTTTTTTAACAATCCAGATAATTTCCCTCTTAGAATCATGCCACATTGTAGATTTGCCTGAGTATCTCTTCATTATTAGAGTTAAGTTGAATTTTTTAGCAGAGATGAAACATAGTCGAGGTGGTTTACTTTCTATTGTTTCATGTCACCTTGTTCCCTTATATGTGATGCTAAGTTTGATGACTTGGTTAGGTTTCTGTATATCAGATTCTTTACTGTAAATATACTATTTTGCCTTTGTGATTAATCAGTAATCTATACAGTGTGGATATTGGTTATATTTAGTTTTCTTTAGGTTATTCTATATTCTTTATATTTTCTGTTTTGATTGTGTGTTACTACTGTATATATATATATATATATATATATTTATATATATTTATATATATATACACACACACACATATATATACACACACACACACACACACATATGTGTATATCCACACATATCTATTTAATGTAGCTATAATTTTACAAATTAATAAAGGAGAATGGAAAATGACAAAATTAACCCATCCTTGCCTTATTCTTTGTTCTCATTACATGTGGAAGAAAGTATCTTTTTTGGTGGTTTCAAAAATATGGGATACCATTCTAGTTAATAAATACAAGTTTTTTTTTTTTATTTTCAGGAACCTTTTAATATTAATTAGAAATAAAGTCTAGGCCAATTTAATAAATGCACCAATATACATATAGAAGGATAACAGGTATTTCGTGAGGTTTAAAAAGTTATGAAATATTTAACTTTTGTGATTTTTGACTGCTAGATAACACAGAAAAGTAGGTTATTTAAACATACTGTAATAAGAAATACATAAAACTGTGTATTTGTGAATTTTATTCTTATAGTCTTTGAGCTATAGCTGTTAATAATAAGCTATTATACATTTGCAGTCAATTACATTCTTTGATGACAATGAATATCACTTCTAAAATAAGCTGCAAATGGACAGCAAGAGTTCTAATAGGTTTTATATATTAATTCCACAAAGGTAAATATATCTTTTTTGAGTAAGGAATAAATTGGTATATAATTGCATATTAATTATAAAAAGGAAACCAAATTAATTATAACACTACTAAAAGGAAGGGAACACATTGTAATAATTATCTTCAATGGCATATTGAATCTTGTCACATTCTGTATATTACACATACATTTGTATTTGTAGTGCAGCTAATTTTTAATTGATATGGCATATCCAAAATCTCTGGGTTTCTTAGTTCCATTAAAATATAATTTTTAACTTTCATACCATTCAGTAGGTTTGTTTTAAGCAATTAATACTAATTTTCATAACAGAGTATAGCAAATATTTTAGAGAGATAAAGATTCTGCAATTCCTGCTTAGTCGTATATAATTTTTGGTAGATCAACCTCCTATACTCAGATGCTCAATTGATAGATTATATTTGGGGATTTCAATCTCAGAAGTTCCTGCAGCACCAAGATCCCTCTGATTAGTAGAATACATGGAAAAGACTACTCCACAGCTTGTGCTTTTCCATCATGACAGCAGTTGCCTACCATAACTTCTGCTCCTGCTGACAATTTCTTCCAAAATGTATTTCCTCATCCATTAGTTGAAAAAAAAAAACAAAAACAAAAACCAAAACCAGGGGCAGCGGGGGGAAACACCGTACTGAGCATCTATACTGTGCACCTTAAGTAGGCTTTATATTTTCACCAAAGTATAAATGTTTAAAAAGGTAGTTACAGTGTAAGTGGTAATTTGTGTATAAATTCTAATTAAGTGAGGAAACAACATTCAACTGGAGAGAACATAAAGGTTTACAGGAAATGGTATCTACATTGAGGTTTAATGGATGTGAAATCAAATAAAGACACTTCCAGGCCCAGTTGGGCATTTTGAGTAAAGGTAGGGCATGTATAAAATTGCAGGTCATACTTTATGATCAGATAGCTGGGGTGTGTGTGAAAAGGATTATAATGATAAAGTTAGAAAAATGAAGGATAAGTGTTTGATTAAATCTTGGAGGGGGTGCTTTTTGTTTACAGTATTAAAACTTTGTATTACCTTTTGTAGTTATGGAGAAATAAAAAATTTGGGCATAGAGTCAAAGTTGTGCTCCCCCAATAACTTTAAGGGAAATTGGATTTTCCTTAAATTTCAATTAGAGATGGAGAAACTGGAAGCAACAATACATTTTGGAGCAACTCAAGGCAAAGATTGAATGAAAACTCTGTTACTGAGAATACGAGGGAAAGATTATGTAGATAAAACACGCATAGAAAAACAACAGATATTAAGGGGGAAATATAACATTAGAGTTTTGAGCTTATCTTTTACTATTCTTCTTAAGTTCACTTCACTTCAACCAAACTAACTTAGTTTGTCAGTAGTTACTAAATGTAACTTAATTTGTTAGTAGTTACTAAATGTAATTTTTACTGTACTTGTTTTATTTTCTTGACACTTGTTTTCTTCCACATCCTCATAAAATATTCATGTATTTTATGTCTTTCAAAAGCTCAAATGTTAACTCCTTCAGATAGCCAGCTCTCTCTGATTTTTGTGGTAAACTAATCTCTCCTAGAAGTCACAGAATATTTTGTTTGTATATTTCTTATAAAAATGACTTATTGCCAAAGATGTATATTTTAGTGGTGAAGAGTAAGAGCTTTGGAATCTAATTGTACTATTTACTAGTTGTAACCTTGTGCAAATTACTTAATTGCATGTGATCTCAGCTTCTTCATCTTAAATTGAGGAATCATGGTAGAATCTGCAGAGTCTGAGTAATACCTAATATTATTATTAATATTAAATTATATAATGCGGATTATATTAAACTATAGAATGTGGATAATTGAATAAGATAAATCCTTTTTATGTAATTCTTAGTAATATTGGTAATAGTTTTGCAAACAGCATTTTAGGAAATGATAATTTAGAGTTCTTGAAGAGAGGCAAAAAAGCAGGATTAAAGTGGGAAAGGAACAAAATTCAAGGCTGAGATCAAAGTGAGGAATTTCAGAGTTTGTGACTGGGGAATGAAGAAAAAACCTGATAGATGATAATGGCTTAAGTAAGGTTGTATTTGTTGACAGACAGAGAAGGAATCAATTTATCTCTCTAAAGACAAGGCAGAAGAATTGGGATGAGAGGATCACAGAGTATTAAAAAAGGGGGGAAAAAAGAAAGAAAAAAAGAGTAGTTTGTTACAGAATTCCAGAATGTAATTGTCTTTTCTCCTAACTTATTAGCTGATTGGTTTCAACAACTTTGATTTAAAGTTCCTAAGCTTTTTACTTTGTGATTAATTTGTGGTTAATTTGCTAATGTTTATTAATTATCCAGTAGTTAGAATTACTATACACATTGTTAATCAGAATACCAGAGAAAGCAGCTTATCTGCCCTAAAGAATAGATCAAACTGAAAGATCCTTATTTTTAAGTTCATATTTTTGAAATGAAAAGGATTTTTTAAAATAGAAATCTTTATACATTGTTTCAGAGAAAGTAGTAAGACACAATATGATTTTTTAAAGGCATTTAAATTTACATATTTCTCTTCAGTTCTCAATTGTGAAAATGAGATATGTATCACTTACATATCTAATAACTTAAAATAATAACTTGCTTATATTGCTTATTTTCCTTTTAACTTAAAATATATCACCTTAGGATTTTCTCAGTTTGTAATTGCGTGTTAAGGAAGACTGTCCGTGGAACACTGAAAGTGAATGAATTTATAAATAGGAAATGTGATCTTTTGAAATAAATATACCTGTGACCAGAACAGAATATTTTCAGGAAAATCTATGAAATTTTCTTTTCAAAGAGGACTTTATTAATTTTAAAGAGGATACTTTTATAAAATGTTCAAGAGGTATTGCTTAATGATAACTGAAACAAACAAAAAGCAAAGCTTTTACAGAGCTTTTAATAGTTATAGTGAAAAATTAAAGGCCACCTGCCATGTTGATTTTTGTAAGTATGAATGATGAAGAGATACTTGCCAATGCATTCATGAATAAGTGAAAAAAGTAATACAAACCTTCAAATAGAAGTTAATAAAAGACAGGGCTTTTTTTTTTTTTTTTTTTTAAACTGGGTGGAAAGTTATCTGCTATATAGAAAGGCCTACTGAATGAAACATTTGTCCTCAAATTCCTTTTAATCTTCTGCGAGGTTCTGCCTATTACTTCACTTGGAATAATGTGCCAATTTTGTAAGGATAAAGAGAATTTTATTCTTTTTTTTCCCCCCTTTTTTTGTTCCTTTAGCTTCTTGAGGTAGTATTTCCTTGAATTTCACAGTACCTGCCTGTTGTTAGCAGCTCTAATTTCAGACTATCACTTTCCTGGATTAAAGTGTAAAAACTGATATTCTCATCTCCTTGATGGAGAATATTCAAGAAATGCAATCCCAGTGAGAATGCTGCTTACTAATGGATATTTCTTTTCTCCAGGCATCTTAAAAAATTCTGTTTCTGTTTCAATTTTTTATACCTCCCATTTTTACAAAAACAGATTAAATTTTCTGGTATCCATGGAGAAATGCTTTTGTGGTAGCATATTGCTTTTCTATTGTATATTGTAAATTGTTGTTGTTCAAAACTCACACCTTAATAGTTTGAGTTAAAGTATTTTTCTTTGCCCCTACAAAAATATTTACTTTGTCCTGTGACAGAACTGAAGTGTAAGAATTTTGAGAGGTTTAATAGGGATAGATTTGTTTGGTGTTTATGCTTTGCTTTTCAAAGTTAATTGGCTGTTGTTCTTATAGATTGAACAGAGTTAAATGGAAATAATAATGGATTTAAAAAATGTATTGGAGATTGAAATCTGTTTTGTAATTGTGACAAGAAACCCAGGTACTTAGCACTAAAAATGAGTGCTTTCATTAGTGTGGAATAAGGTTAAAACAACAAAAACTTTTTACAGTTTTAAACTCAGTTTTAAGCAATTGTTACTGCAAAATACGTTCATTTAAACTTCCTTCTAAAAACATTGGTAGAGAAGCTGGCTGGTAAAATTTTCCAGATCTCACAATTTCAGAACTTTGGTGTGTGTCTAGGTTATATAGTTATTACAGTTGTATACTAAAGTAAATTTTACCAAGGGACTCATCACTGTAATTTCAGGACCTCTTGGAAAGCCATTTCCTTTTGTTGTTATCTCATTATAGTGATTAAGGTGACACTCGTTATCACTAATAACTTGCCTTTCACTCTTGAAAGGGTCTTGGTTTGAATAATAAATTCTGTTGTCACTTTTCATATAAAGCATGTGGCCTCATTTCAGCACATTCTACATGTTTCAAAATAATCTCTTTTTAAACTGTATTCTTACATACTTTAGCTCTTTTAAATATAAAGTTATTCTTTACCTACCATATCCAAAATAAATGTATATATGTGTAACTGGTAGTTACATCACTAACAGAAGTAATTATATTTCTGAAAAAGTTAAGTTGTTCAGCCGTGACTCAGGTTTTCATATTTCATGATAGTGAAGTGACTAATTATAGGTTGTTTTTTTTTTTAGTCAAATTTAGAGCTGAAAATGTAAAGCACCTTATAAGATTACTTGTCAAATTAGCTAAATGGAAAGAAAAATTATGTTTTGTAGGAAGAAGCAATTCAACTTTTTTATTGTCTGGGAATGTGCATTTAGTGTGAACTTGATTTTTATATTACGTTAAATATTTAAGTTGTGACCATACTGCCAGCTAACCCATGCAAAACAATTTTAGCCTGGACAATGCTAATAGATCTCTTCTTCCTGTATTACTATAGTAATATAAATGTTTATTTATAATTTTATTCACTTATATTCAATAAAATAAGAGCATATGCTTTTATTTCCATTGCTATGTGGAATGGTTACTGAATATACCTACAGGTTTATGAAATGGTTAGAAAATTATACTTGACAGTAATTAGGTGCTGGAATGTATAACATACACCAAACAGCACAAGACTTTGGCAGAGGTCTGGACCCAGAAGAGATACACTGCTACGAACAGAACTGGATTCAGAAACTGAGACGCATTCTAAGCCTGATTTTACTACCTAGTAATATTATAAATTGGCATAAATTACTAAACCTATCTTAGCCTCCCCTTTCATCATCTGTCAAAAAGGGAAATTTGCTTGCCCTGCCTATCACATATGATGTTTCAGTGATCCTCTTTGCTATTGTAAATCAAACTGTGTTTTAATTTTCAGTATTTCAAAATTTAATCTGGCATGTACTGGATAATTGGAAAATATAATAATAGAAACTAGGGAGTATCTTGTAAAAATCTCTTGATTCTACCTCCTAAAGAAATGTTGGATGTCCAGTTTCCTATAAGCAAACTCATGCTTCCTGTTACAGTCTGCCATCATCTTTGACCTGTATCACTATCACTACTTTGTCTTTATTCTCTTTTTCTGCCTCTGCTAAAACACTGTAGCTAGAGTGATCTTTCTAAATGTGAGCCTTATCGTAATACTCTGTTCTTAAAATCCTTCAATGGCTTTCTAATCCTCTTAGAATAAAACAAAAACTTTTTAACTCCAGCCCCAGCCTTCTTTTCTAGCTTCATCACTTGCTTCTCTTCCGCTTGTATTCTATATTCCCAGCACATTGACATTCTGCCATTGCCTCAAATGTGCCATGATCTTTTTTCTTCTCTGCTCTTTCATTGCCCGTGAATAATCCCTTTCCACTATTTAAAAAAAATATATATTTCTTATTCTGCAAGTTTCACTTATATCAAGAGAGATGCCACTTATCGGTGTTCCTACAGTGATCCCCTTTCAGAACACATCATGGTTCCTTATAATTGCTTGTATAATTATCAGCCTTCTACTAGACTGAGAGCTCTGTAAGGACGGGAACTGTGTCTGTCTTCCCACATTGTCTGTAGTTCTCTTAATGCATACATGTTCAGTATATTTGCTGAGTGAATGAATAAATGAATGACTCTATGGAAAGATTGCACAGTAAATAAGATGAACTCTGATAAATATTTGACTCAGAGTTACTGTAATGAGAATGTCAAAAGAATAATGGACAGGAATTAATATGAGAGATAGGGGAAAGTAGAAACTTCAAGCTTCTTCCTATTGAAGAAAATACAAGTTCAGGGGTTTTTTTTTTTTTCTCTTTTGAATTTTAGGTTAGGATGGGCTGTATAAATTGAGACACCTTGTATGTAGCTGGACATTTGAAATAGGAGACACTGATAAGACAGAAGGAATGGTGGTAATAACAATAGTTATATCAATGTAAATCTTAAAAGCACTTTTTGGTTTTCCAAAGCTTTTTTTACAGAAATTTCAAATGAAGTTAGTTTCTTAACAAAATGTCTAGTGTTTTAGCTGGAGAACTTTGAAGGAAAACTAAGTTTATGAAAGATAAAACTAGCTTTTGTAACAAGGTTATGTTCTATTTTTGTTTAAATACCAAATAAATCTAGCCATAATTCTTTTTTATCTTGTGTACTTAGGAATGGCTCATTAACAAGGAAATAACTAGGACTCAGAAATAAAACTGACAGATACATGTTTGTAGTAAAGTAGACTTTCTCAACAGTAGCGCTATTGACATTTCGTGCCAAATAATTTTTTGTTGTGGAGAACCCTGCAGGATGTTTAGCAGCATGTCTGATGTCTACCTATTAGATGCCAGTAACATCACCCTTTTATAGTTATAATATCAAAAATGTCTGAAGTCATTGTGATATATTCCTGGGGGCAAAATCACCCCTATTTGAAAAATGGTGCAGTAGAGAATTGAAAATTATATATCTATGTCATAGATATGAAAATTTTGTAATGTATTGGAGCCTTGTAATTCATATGTAAGTTATTTCCAGATCTTTATTTGGTGATTATTAGCAAAATGTAAAGGACCAATGTGATTCCTCTCAGATATTGCTAGGAATGTGGAAGTGGTGAGGACTTGGGGCTACTTGTCTCAGAAAGCAGAGACTTATAAAGAATAGAATTGATGATGGAAACATAAGAATAGGATGGACAAATAATTTGTGTTTGACAATCTGCCTCAAAGATGAAAGTAGAAAGTGCATGACTGCCTGAATCTTTAATTTGGGGCCCAGGATTAAAATGTTGAAGAGGTTTTTTCATTTCTTGGAAGGTGGGTCTTCAGTTATAGGTTGTGCACTTGTGTATACAGTCTTTGTTTTTTCTCAGATGCATGCCTTAGTATGGAAGACAGTGAATATTTACCTTATGGTGGAAGGACGTGGTTTTCCAGAAAATCAGCCACATATATTTCTGTAGATGGGGGAAGCGTCTTCAGCCTTCTCTTCTCAT
Source organism: Cynopterus sphinx (assembly GCA_030015415.1). Lineage (NCBI taxonomy): Eukaryota > Metazoa > Chordata > Mammalia > Chiroptera > Pteropodidae > Cynopterus > Cynopterus sphinx. Next base: position 80,641,926 of record CM057386.1, on the reverse strand, counting down.
ACGTAATTATCAGTTGCTTTCTCAAATCATTAATGTCAGTTGTTTGGCTGCAGACTACCAGTGTTGTATTAATATATGATAATGAAGCCACATTTTGCCACTTGAACACTGCTGGCGATGGTATAGAATGCTTTCTGAAGTGTGTTCTCTCTCTCTTGCTTCTTATCTTCAGACTTATTATTAATTATGAGAAGACTCTACCTCCTTCTGCCTAACTTCTCTCATATCCACATATCATAAATTTCTTATAATAAAGGTTCCGGGGGCTTACTGGCTGAGGGAAATAATGGCAGAAGTTCTAAAATAACATGATTTTTTTTTTTCCTTTTGTGGTCATAAAGGAAGAGAATGGAATCTTTCATTTTTCTTAGTTGTCTTTAGAAAAAAAAAGTCAAATTGCAGACATGGCTGGAAAGCAGATTGATATTAAATTGTGTATGTATTATTACATCACTGTTAAGGATAGCAATGATAAAGCATGTACTGATTTGGAAGCAGTTGTGTTATCGTAGAAATTTGTTCTTTTTTTTATTATTTTTCCTTAGTGCTTGTGCTCTCTCTCTCTCTGTGGTTCTTTTTATAGTGAAATGTTTTATCTGTAATAGATGCCTACAAGATACTGGAGCTTTTCTTGACCCTTTCAAATCTCTGAGTTTTTATCAATCATCCTTATGTTGTTTTATTTTGGTATTACATAGCAATTTACACAGATTGAAATATGTGATTGTCTTATTTCTCTTTATTGTGGAGTATAGGTAGAGTTGTAGCTCTACCTAAATAACATACTAACAAAATAACAGAACAAAAACAACAGAAGTGAAAATAGGTTAATTTTCAAAAACTATTTCTAATGATGTTATTTTAGATAAACATGATCTTTTTAGTTGTTGAAACTATTAAAGGAAAACCTAAGTTGAAACTTTCAGACATTTAGCTTTATGGTTTACATATTCAGGCAGTTAAATATTGGAGAATATCGAGAAGATTTATATGTTTTAGTGGATCAAATTACCTAATTTTTTAAAAAAAATGTTACTATGTTAGCATACTGATAATTATATTAACTGGCATATATAAAGTACTTAGTATGTACTAGGCACTGTTATGAATTCTTTAATTTACATAGCAATTCTATTTAGAAAAAAAATATTGTTATTCTCCAGCAGTTTTTTCATCTATAGTGATCTAGTGGTAGGTCTAACATTTGAACCTAGGGTTTGAACTCAAAGTCTTTGGTTCCATAGCCTGCATTCTTAAAGACTCTTCTCTACTGTTTTATCAACTTTTTCTTATTTATTACTACATGTTCACACATACACATTTCTTCTATCTTGGCAAATAAAATTCCAAATTATATAAATATATGCAAAACACCAACATTCTGGGCATTATTAAAGACTTGCTAAAAAAGCATGACACCCAGATGAAAGACTTTAAAGGACCAAACTCACGAAATATAAAGGAAATATAATTAACACTTTATAGTTAATTGGAAGAAAATGATAAGTATCTTGTAAGATTATAATGTGGATATAACATACCCAGCATGTGATATATAAAGATATAGATATAGACGAAAATCCTGTCTATAGTACTTACTTATAAGAATGAAAAAACAGAGGAGGGATTCAGTTGCCTAAACCAGAGGTCAGATAAAGCTTCACTAAGGATGTGTGATTTGGAATTTTAGCAAATATATTGGTAAGGAATCTTCATCAAGAAGTTAAGCACCTCATAGCTAACTCCTTGATATAAATATCGCTAAATTTGAGCCTGACTCTAAAAAACTAAAAAGAAATGTTTTACTTAAATATCTTTTGTGAAACTCAATGTTATTTTTGTGCTTTCTGGGGTTGGTAATTTAATATTTTATAATGCATGCTATTTGGTGATATAACTTAGGTAGGAAATTTATAAAGATGTAATGACGATATCAGGTAAGAGCAATCAATGTACCTTATCTTGATTTAAAAAAAAACAACTTTTCTTCAAATTCTAATTTTGTAAAATTTTTTATAGCACTCCATCACTGTCTATTTATATGATAAGAGAAAGATTTCATTTTGAGAAAATTAAGAACTTCAAAACCTGTATTGACACTGTGGCTAGATATATTCCTTTAACATCTGTAACTGGAAAAGGTTTATCTTTTAAATTTTTTACTTAAAGGACTACTAATTTAAACTATAAAGTAACCATGTTGAGAGTGACAAAATAAATAGTTATATTCTTACAAGGTTAGTCTCTCCCCTTTGGCAACGATCACCCTTGGTCTTGTCATGCCATAGGTATTAATGCTATTATGGTGAAATGAAATTAAAGCACATGAAGATATTCAAGCATCAGATACCTCATTTTTCCATTGATATACATCATCTCACAAAGGTGTTTTTTTCAGATTATTGTACAATGTTAGATTATCCCTAAATTACATAGAACTAACTCAATCACAACTTGGCTTCTAGACATTTTGTTTATTTAGAAATATATACAACTAATATTCTTATTAGTCTTTTGTTGAACATATACACCAAAGGGCAATTCAACTTAAATGTTGGAAAAAGTATATTCTGAACATATCACCTGACCCATTTCACCTAGTCAGTATTTTTCTGTGACAGTATGTCTTCACAGTGTATCATATATTTTTTTTTTCTGTATATTCTTCACCATTTCTTTTGAGTGCAGTCTTTGAGCTGCTTCTTTCTTTCCTTCTTATCTGTATTATGGTTAGTAAAAATTCATATTTTCCCAAAACTTTAAGTTAGTTTTGAGATGATTTGGTTATAATTAATTAGAAATGTTTCATGCTTTATCAGCTTTCTGTACATAATATTATATTACAACATCATTGGTGTAGAAATACAATCAACCATTATATCCTAGAGAATTTTCAACAAATTTTCCAGTTGAAAATGTACACATTGACGTTATTATCCTTTACCTTGAGATTTAAGTTTTAACGTGAAAAAGTGAAATATTACATATACATATAAATAGGCTTTAACCCTTAATTTTATCATGCCTCTCACCCCATAGGTCGTTGGCAAAATTAATTTATCCTAACAACACATGAAATTGAATGGGAAAAAACTGTACAGAAGGATGTGTATGTGTGTGTGTGTATATATATATATATATATATACACACACACACATATATATATATATACATATATACACATATGCATATGTGTGTGTATACATGTATATATATATATATATATATCTGGTTGTGCTCATGTAATAGCATTATATTAAAATTAGCTTTTTGTTTACAATAATCATTTTTAAAATTTAAAAGACAACCTGTAAAAAATAAATTAAAGTAGTTTTTCATAATGTAAGGCATCAGTGGTATTTCTGTTTTCCAATAGAAATGTTAATTATAAAAATTTATTTTAATAGTGGCCTGTCTAGTTGAAAAAATATGTGTACACTCTAGAATATCACAAATCTCATTATCTAAAACTAGAATATTCTTGTTTTTGAGTGCAGAGGATAAGTTAGTTATTCTTTTAAAAAAGGGAACTAAACTAGGTGTCTTACATATCTAACAACTATGTTTTCTAGACTTCACTAAAAACATGAAATGATATTCAATTAGTACCTACATTATTTGTTTGCAAAATTCTGTGTATGCACAATGGAGAGGATATAGATAGAGCTGTGTCAGATTTTTGCTTTGTGTGGCGATAAAAATAAGTGATGAATTGATTTTCTATTATAAAGGAGGAGAAAGTATGCAAATCCACTTAGAGAATTTTACTATTTTATATCTAATAATTCTGCTTATCTCATATATATGTAAATGTATACATAGACATATATATATATAATTCATGTCAATATATGTATGTATGTTTGCCTTGTGTGTTTATAGTGCACTTCTTTTTTGAAAAAAAAGATTGAGCTCAACATCATTTGTTGTAAGGATTTATTCTGTCTGTTATTTCTTTTATTTCTAAAAATTAAGGATTGAATGAATCTCCTCATTGCATCTTTTTTGAATGTCATGCTTCAGGATAAACTGATTTTTTTATGATCTTCAGAAAATTTTCAACTGACATAACAGAAATGATTATTTATCTCCCCACATGTTCAAATGGCCTTAAACTGCTTTAAGGTTATTTGCTTCACAAGACAGTATTGATCCACATTTTATAACCGACTAAATAATAGGGAAACATAGTCTTTATAAAATAGCTAAGAAGAATGCTTTAACTGATGATTTTGTTTTAATCATTTTTGAAATCACTGCTGAAAACTGATAGAAAATCCATGTGAGACTGCTTGAAATGGAGGGTTGCTTTTTATTTTAAGATATTAAAATGTAGTGATTATTTTATCCTGGCTATGGATCTTTTCTACAGATATGTAGATTTAAGTATATTGTAGGAGAAAAGCTTGTTATTTATGAATCACACAAAATAATCTAATTTTAATTCTTTGAATTGAACTAAAATGTTCATTAAACATAATGAAATTGCAAGCATTTGTATTTATATACATATATCTTGTCTAGATGAAGTTTTTGAATTTGAAGTAACCTGCCCTTACAGAATATTCTCATAATGCCAAATGCACTATTAGCTTCATTGAAAAATAAACCAATAATTGCCACAAATAACTCTCCAGTTTTTATATAATTGGCCAGTTGTATGTCCCTATACACATTTCCTTCATGTCTACCTGTACTGAATAGTTTTCTCACTGAATAATTTCTCACAATGATGCAATTACTTAAGCTACAGCTTTGGCAGGAAAGGTGACTTTAGAGTCAACATTCACCACTGAAATACAAGATAATTGATAATTCAGCACATTGTAAAGAAACAAATTAAGGCACAATATTTATAATTTATATAAGTGATTTCATATGAAATATCATAAACTGAATTAGCTTAAGCACATAATCAAATGATTATATATACCATCTCATGTTAGGTTGAAGGTAATATAATATCTAGATATCATCATATTTGTCTTTTAGCGATAAAAATTTGATCTATTTCCTGGCATAATACAAAGAATAGGTAAAAAATTATTTAGTCAGGGAATGAATGAGTAATTTGGCTATATTTGCCTAATAATTGATTTGTATTTCTTGTTCACATATACATCTGGAAATGGGGAAGTGGCTCAGTGTTGACAAGGGGTAGAAAGAACAGTGAGATCAAAACTGCATGGGAATTCACATTGTGAAATAATCATAATAGTTAACCATTTATTGAGTGCTTATTCCCCACTAGGCACTGTGCTAAGTTCTGCACATGAATTATGTACTTCAATTCACAACAGTTTTAGGAGGTCATCTTGTTATTAGGATTCTCTGCTACAGATATGGAAAAACTGGGCCCAGAGAACTTAAGCAAATTTACAAAGTCACCCAGCTAGTAAATGCTGGAGGGGAAGCCAAACTTATAAGTTATACAAAGGAGAAGCTGTATTAAACCCTATGTGATGAAATTAACAATAGCTATCATTCAGAATATGTTTTATCTTTTAAGAGATGGTGTTTTAAAATGATTATGTTAAGAGTATTAATCTTTCATAAAGGAACTCTCATTCATATAGCTTACATTATTTTGTGTGTGTAGAGCATGCATTGTAACCTTTCTTGATATGTTTTCAGAACTGTGAGGAATAATTTATCATAAGAGTAAATAATAAAAAAAATTAAAAAGCATAATAAATATAAGAAAATTACTTGAAAATAAAGGTGACAGTAGCATAAATGCTATTGTACCCCCATCTAAAATCTTCCTAACACTAATTACTGTTTAAGAACTTGTCGCAGCCTCTTGTTCATAATGACGTGACTTCAAGGAAATCTTTTAGAAAAATTAAATAATACCATTGTAAATAAGCCACATTTCTTAGTTACAGCAAATAAGTAGTGCAAAGTTTGAATTTGGTCAGCTAGCTTTCCCTAATTTAAGTGTTTTTAGTCCATGGCGACCCCACAATTATACTATTTTGCTATAGACTTGAATTAGACTTCAGGTTACTGTATTTTAGTTCTTTTCTAGTGGAGTTACTAAATCCTGAGATTTCACTTTTTTTCTTATCTGTAGGTTGGTCTCTTAAAATGGACCTCTGAGGACAATATTAAGATCCAAAGGGTCTGATTTCATTTTGAATCTTTCCTTTCATGGGAGTTGATTTTTAAGTGAATGCATAATTTAAATTTTTCATTTCTAGATCCTTACTTGCAGGAATCAGAATGACTGTGCATATCTCTGGGAACACAGAGAGGGTTTGACAACAGAGGCACAGTGAGAGTTAGGGGTAAATCATTAGGCAAAGCCCTGACACAGGGGTACATCTCAATCAGGTACAGTATACAGAAGCCAGACAACCCTTTTAGATAGAACCTCTTTCACACTCTCGCTGAGGCATCACTAAAAGACTAAGGGGATATATGTTGCTTGTGGAGTTTTGAGAATATGGTGATGGTGGTAGAAACGGATGTGTTTTTAAAGCATTTCATTGAAGACATTGTAGGAATTTTAACAGCTAGATGACTGATGACCTTGTTATCATTTAAAAAAAAACTTTTGCAAATAGAAATATTAAAATGACTAGTATGTCTATAGCATTTAATAATTAATAACGAGGAAACAAGGACACTGAAGCCAAGGAGTGTGAAGGCTTTGTCCAAATTACATGCAAGTAAGCAATAAAGTGTATTTGAACACAAATAATTTTGTTAAAACCCAGTTCTCTTTTGCTGTATCACATTGCTTCGTTAACGTGGCCTAATATCGATAAAGTAGAATAAAAATACAAAAGAGATTTTGAATGTTTAGTGACATCAGAATTACAGTGACATTCCAGTAAAATAAAGAATATTTTAATTCCAGACCTCAGCAAAATTCTTAGCATATTTCAAACCGATAATTTAATAAAGGAGAAAAAATTGTACTTAATAATGCTTTGTTTTATTTCTTTTTACAGTCTAAAAATCTTAAAAATGAAACATTTAAAACATTCTTATTTCATATTTGTTTCTTTTTCACTATATAACATCAGTAAAACATTAAACTCAAATAACAAATAAATAACTTGTATTTATAATGCCTTGAAATTAATTTTGCTTTTTAGTTTTAAAAATCACCAATTATTTTCAGAACTTGAGTGCCTGTTGTCACAAACTTTATATTGTTGCATCATTTCTTTTCTAAACTCTTAAAAGTTAGTCGTAGGATAATTTGGATGGTGCCTCACAAACTGTAATATACTCATTACATCATGTTGTTTTTTGTCCTCCCTGCCCACTGTTCATTCTCAATGTAAAAAATCATAGCATATCAGTGACAGGAGGTCTGGCTTTTAGGCAGACTTGTGTAATTATTCCCACCGAGGCACTGTCAATAGGATTAAAATACAGAATTTGGATCTGTCCATCCTAGATGAGGTCAGTACTTTGAGCAGTGGGAATACTATTTCTACAAGCTGTGTTTTCTCTTTTGCATTATAGAAGCATAGACATTAATATGACACAAATATTTGAAAGCTCCTATGGAAACAGACTAGCCTTGCCTGAATTAAGTAAAATGTCCATCTGCAATAAATAAAATAACAGCATTCATTAGAATCCCTAGCTATGGATGTTTGTAGATTCTACAATAATATTAAAGTCTAGAAACTTTCAATTATGAAACAATCTACTTATAGTTCATAATTAATAAACTTTTGCAGCTGCATAACTGTGGCCGGAAACATCTGCAAAATCTCATATGTTACAGACACATACACATAATTCCTTCAGAAAAAGTTCAATTGTGCTTAAAATCATGGGTCTGGAAACAGAGTAAAATCTGAGGACACGGAGTCTAGCTATATTCAGTTAGTTCATGGGAGGAGAATGAGAGTGGGGAGGAAACTAGCCCTTGTCTGGCAGTGATGTGCAAGTAAAAGTTAAGTGTTTTTAAGGCCTATTCAGATATTTACTCAAAACTTGCTTTTGAGTAATATAATGTATCAAAAGTCTCCCCAAAATATAAAGATTGGTATTTATAAGAATCTATTGTTGTAAAATTACTCATAAAATTGCTACTCCTTAGTTAAAAGATAAATTACTATTTATGTAATACTAAAAGTAACAAATTGGTAAAAAAGAATATATTGATTATAGATTTTACAAATTTTAAAATAATTTATAGTTAATTTTTATATCTAAATACAGCTTTATAAAATAGGTAAATATAGAATATATGGGTTAGAAAGGCAAAGTGATATGTCAACAGATAAAATGGTTTTTTTTGCTCCTGTAAATGTTTAGTTTGAAGTTGCATTTATGGATTTTATATTATATAACTGTTTTACTGAGCTATAATTCACATACCTTATAATTCACCCATTAAAATCAACACTGCAGTGTGGGTTTTTTAATATAGACTTTAAGTTATACAACTATCACGACAAATCAATTTTAGAACATTTGCATCACCCCAAAAAGAAACTCTGTACTCATTAAGAGTCACTCGCCACTTCTCATTGTCTCATCCTTTAGCAACCACTAATCTACTTTGTCTCAATAGATTTGTTCATTCTGAATATTTCATATAAACAGAAAAATATAATATGTGATCTTTTGTGATTGGATTCTTTCACATAGCATTATGTTTTCGAGGTTCATCCATACTGTATCATGTGTCAACATTTAACTCTTTTTGATTATTGAATAATATTCCATTGTTTATTCATTTATTGATGGATATTTGGGTTGTTTCCATTTTTTTGACTAATATGAATAATTCTGCTATGAACATTTGTGTGCATGCTTTTGTGTCATATGTGTTTTCAGTTCTCTTGGGTATATACCCAGGAGTGGAATTGTTGGATAATACAGTTACTATATTAGCCTTTTGAAGAACTGCCAGTTCTTGCAAAGTGCCTGCAGCATTTTACATTCCTAACAGCAGTGTTTAAGGGTTGCGATTTCTCTATATTCTTACCAATATTTCTTTCATTTGTCTTTTTTATTATAGCCATCCTTCTTGGTATAAGTGATATCTTATTATGCTTTTGTTTTGTATTTCCCTCATGCCTAATAATGTTGAGCATCTTTTTGAGTATTTCTTGGCCATTTGTATTTCCCATAGACAAATATCTATATAGATTCCTTTCCTATTTTTTGGTTGTCTTATTAATGAATTTTAATGTTTATTTTTCTTAAAATCTAATTTGTTACCTTTTCAAATTATACTTCATTTTACATCCTTCATCAACTTTTTTTTTTTTTTTGGAGCTATTTTGTTATTATGCATTCTTTAGAGACTTTGATGGTCTGAGAAAAGACCTGGAAACTCCAGAATAATGATTCTGGAAACCTGGAAAACTTTTAAAACATAGAAATATGAAGGCTCTAGTAATGATTAAATTACTGTGATAGGGCCAAGGCATGATGTAAGGATAATGTCAGATATATCTGAGATTAAAACTGAGCTTAAGATTTCCTCAAAAATATACCATTATGGACCAGGAAATTTTTCTTGGATGTGGAAGAATTTTAGAAGTATCTGGATTTTCTGGGATAACCAGTCAGTGAAAGAGGGTCCTTAGAAATATCATCAGATAGGATATTATTCCAGTTTACCCTTATAATAAACCTAAAGAACCAGAGCAAGTCTGAGTATCTGTACCCTCATTCAAAATAAAGAGATATTCTATTTCACCTAATTGCTTAACTTAAAGGATGGAGATTTGCCTGTGGCTTTTAGGGATGGCCTTTAGGACTGTTCATTGAGAGCACAGAGTTATTACACCAGTATTATGATTGTCTCACAGACTGCCTCATGCAAGTATGTACTCAAAGACTTGGCATCCTGTTGCTTAAATGCTTAACATCCATTGATGACAGTTATGGAATATGTGATTGTTAGTAGAGTTTAATTGAGATTCAGAATATAAGAATTTAATATCAACTCTCATATATTTGAATAACTGTCCAAAATTTTGTTGCAGTATTATAATTCTTAAGCAATGAATTTGTAAATAGGAAACCCTATTGACTTTTATGTTTCTTTGAAAATAATTTAAATTTCAAATATTGTTTGAACAAATTTAGTTACATGGGGACAGTATTCTTAATTAAAAATAATTGTAATTAAATATAATTACATTTATTTTATTGCAGTAGATACTATAACAGATCCTGTAGCATAGTATATTGTAATATAATTTAGTGGATATATATTACATTAGATAATATTGATACTGATACTGTTTAGGAAACGTTTCATGTGCTTCCTAAATTTCCTTTTTCTTTTCTTTTTTTTTTTTTTTTTTTGGTGGTTTTTTATTTAAAGAATGAACTAAATGAAAACTTGCTAAGTGTATGAAATCTGAAAAGATCATGGTTCTGGGCTCTAGGAAAATGAAGTTATGTAATTCTATTCATTAAGGCCCTAAGGATTGGAAGAAAAGAAAAACAGTTAAAAGAATCAATTGTAGGCCTTCGGGATAACACTGGAAAAAATATTATTACTAAAATAATAGGTGAAAATTTTTTTTTTACAAAATTAATGAAATGTTGAAACAAATTTTATTCATATTTCTAATTTTCATCAACATATTGAAACATTACCTTAAAACAATGTTTGGGTTAAAAAACAAAAATATCAAAAGGAAGGAAACTAAAATGATGTATTTCTTATTGTATCTAACTTTACCATAGGCACGTACTATATTAATTAAAGTTTGGTTTGACTTCAAATGCTGTTGAACAAATGGAGAAATAAGGCAAAGGAAAAAAAGTTTTGAAACTGCTATTGCACAATTTCTAGAATGCTATTTTTGTATGTTTCATAGTTATGTGTGAAGGAAATTTATATTTGAGATTTCAGAAGGCATTTACCCCTAAAAACTTTTTACTAATGCTTTTTAGAAAACCAGCTGCATTTATGCAGAGGAGAAATTGCCTTGATTTCCATGTAGCCTTTTTGAGAGCAGTTAAGGAACTCATCTAGTTCTTCCTTATGTGATTGACTCTCAGATATGCCACTTTACCCTCATTTTTCTCACTAAGTATTTTACTCAAGGTATTTTGTGTAGATTATGTTGTCTAAAAATTTAATTTTAAAAGCATCTGTTACTTCCTTCCCAAATTTTTTAACTACCCATTTGCTCACTGTTATCCTAAGGGACACAGCTTATGTTGTTGCATGTTCTGGGCTTAACTCTTAACACCATAGCCCCAAAGATTTGTACAGTAGTCCCCTCTTATCTACATGGGGTACATTCCAAGACCTCCAATGAATGTCCAAAACCCGTGGATCGTACTGAGTCCTATATATATAATATTTTTCCTATGTGTACATACTTATAGTAAATTTTAATTTATAAATTAAGAACAATAAGAGATTAGCAATAAATAATAAAATGGAATAAATATAGCAATATATTGTAATAAAAGTGATGTGAATGTGGGTTTCTTTCTCTCTCAAAATCCTGTTGTACTGTACTTACCCTTGTGTTGATATGAGATAATACAGTGTTTATGAGATGAAGTGAGCTGAATGAAGTAGGTGATGTGACATTTGTTAGGCTACTGTTGACCTTCCGACAGTACATCAGAAAGATCATCTGCTTGAGGTGATCCTGGATGGTGGAGGATACCAGATGACCATGGGTAACTAACTGAAGCTATGATAAGCAAAACCACAGAAAACAAAAGCATGGAAAAGGGGTGAGAGGGCACAGTCCTTATTTTTAATGACTCTAAATTAATAATTTTCTTACAGGTTAAGTGAAAACTGTCATGTTACAACTCATTATTTTCAATATTAACTGAACCGAAAGAGAATATTACTTCAAAGAAAAAATGTTAAGGCTTTTAACCACATTTTTCCAGGATAGCCTCTATCATTATCTATTTAATAATAACCAAACATGTACTCCATAATTTCACAGGCATTGTCAGTACCAAAATTAATAGTGAAATTGAGAATACCTATTTAATATCTCTTCTGTAAGTTGTGCTAGGATATTATTTCATAGTTTTCTAAATTAAAATACTAGCTTTAAATTAGTAAAGGGCATAATAAAAGATCCATTGAAAGTTAATTTTTAGGGTTGCTAAAGCCCTTGAGAACCATTAAATATGAGCCAAACTTTGGCTCATTCTGCAGTCAAAGCTGATGGAATAGCATATGGCTGAGTATCAGTAGTCCTGTGTTCTAAATCCAGTTTTAACCTAGACAAACAGAATTATTTGAAGAAGAACTCAGGTTACTTTTGCTTCAAATCTGTTTTCCCATCTGTTAAAATGGTAACAGAATTTAATGTAATTTGAAAGTTGAGTGATATGGATTTTAAATTTCTCTGCATTAGGTATCATATATAGTCTGCAAATTATGTATGTTGAGCAAAAATGCACCTCGTTATTTGTGAGAAAAATGGGAGTGCAAGCCTTTAGTTAAAGGCTTTTATTTGCAACGGGAGAATGAGGATTGAGGCTTTCCAATAAGTTTGCTGCCTTACCTTGTAAATGTTAAATCATGTTGCTTTTGTGTTCTCCATGTTCTAACCTCCTTCCTAACTTCCTCTCCCTGTAAAAAGTAAGTAAATACATAATATCATTAAAGACTCAGCATACACCTCTCTCTCTCTTTCCTCGCCCCCCTCCCCCATCTCTGTTTCTGTCTTTCTCTTTTTTAATTATCGGGTCTTAATGCTATCAAGCTGCAGGTTGTAAAATATTGTCTTCTCTATTTTATGAATGTTCTATCTGATCATTGAATTACAGATAATACATAGAACAAGAAGCAGTGAATATGTAAATGAATTTCTATTCTGGTAAATTTTTTATCCTACCAGGTAACCATTCTTTTGTGCAGCAAGATCATATCTTTAGAAACATTTATAAGTGTTATATTTTTGTTATATTATTTTGTAATCAATCTCATTGTTCTTTTCGTGCCTTAGATTTTTAGTTATTGCTACTGAAAATTGCTACTGTGAATATACATTAAGCTACTTTGCCTAACATGTTGTGAGTGTTTTCCTCTTGTATGGATTGAGAGAGCCAACTAAAAGCAGACTAGTTTCTGAGGGCAGAAGTGAATCTTATATTTACAAAGAGATGATTGTAGTTCTGTGTCTCTATCACTTATATATCATAATATAACATATCTTTAAATTAAGTTTCTAAGTTATCTAAAATATCTTGTTCATACAAAACAGCCTATATTCTCGAAACTCAGAAGATGATTCTGAACTTTCAATTATATCAGAATTATGCATTAAATATTCAACATATGAATAAAACTAGAGAATGACTCAACTTTTTCCCAGAGAATATACCATCTTGATTAGATAGGATTGTTTTTCCCACCCAGGAGTGAAAATGTGGTTAAATTACTGAATGATGCCCAAGTTGGCAACATTAAATAAACTTGATAATAAATTAAAAGTTATAATTGAATTTTTGTTAAAGACTCGAGTCTTTATAGATATGGTTTATTAATTTTTATTCAAAGGTTACTAAAACTTAGATATTCACTTAATAAATATAAGGATAAATTGAATTTAACAAATTCAATGTGTAATACCATCTATTAGTAAAAAATATTGAAATAACTAAAATTCAACATGCTAAATTGCCGGAGTCCAGCTCCGGCTGAACCAGAGTCCCGGAGGGAGGTACAGGTGCGGCGGAAAAATGATGAGCATTCAGACGAGATGGTGGGTGGAATGCTACAATCTTTATTTTGCAAAGCCGTTATATAGTGTAAAAACAATTTATCACCCAGGGCAAGTTGTCAAACATAATAATTACAATGGTTGACTTATGGGTTTAATTGATCATATCTCTTTGGTTTGCTGTTCTTAAGAATAGACAATGACTTCTGTCCCTAGGCATGTGCGGGTAGCCACATCACTAGGGTATTATTTTCCTGTTCTTTTCCTCGTTCTTGTTAAAGATTACCTTCTACCCTTTTTTCATTCTGTCTAAACACAAAGATCGATTTTTCTTCTATTCACTACCTGTCAACCCATTGGCCAGGGGTGCAAGTGGAGGAATGCTTATAATTACTAGTCTATATTCCCATGACGGTAGCCAAGCAATAATTTTCAGCTTATACACAAGTGATTGTTTCTTATGCTATGTAGGTAAGCAGAGTCACTCAGGCAGTTAGCGTCTGAGCTCATTGTTACAAGTTTCATGATTAACAGAATGTGGTTAATTCCTGTAAGATTTCTAAGTGATTTCTACTAATGTTTCTCTTTCCTAGTCCCCTATTTTATCGTTGTAAAAATTCCATTCCTTCACTATTCCCTATTAATGATATTAATAGCAAAGTTACAAAACATGTAAAGAGAGATAGGAAAGCCAGTCCACATATCTCGCTGCTCTGCAGCCGAGACTGTCCCCCGGTGACTCTGTCATGCCGCAGGGGTGTTTTGGCTCCCGACACTAAATTTTATTGAAGACATATTAAATATTCAGTGATAGTAAATACTTCAAGGTTACTTGATTTAATAACAAATAGGATCTAAATGAGTAAAAGAAACTTCACTAGGAGGTTTATAGAGATGTTTTCTGTACCTGTCTATTTGTTACTCATAGCAGTGTCTGTGTTAGTGTGACTGTATCCTAAGTCTCTCTCAGCAGAGGAGAAATAGTCCTCATCTGTTTACAAGGTTTTCTGCTTAATTCTGGTAAAATAGGTTTCTACTTATTCATGAGATTTCGTTATTTTACGTAATAAGGAAATTCACTTAGTAGAAAATAACCTTGTAAATTGGTTGCAATTATATCAAAGTTTCCTGAAAATTCAGACGAAATACATTTTTATCATTTTCAGATGAAATTTTTACATCACTATTATTTCTTATAGGTGATTAAAATTATTTTAATATTTTATTATAAATCAAATTAACACATGAAAAGTTAATTTACAGCTATATTCTATATTTGATAATGAAAACATAACTTTGAAGTGTGTTAGTACAGATCAACAAAAAAGTTAATTATATTGAAATAGAGTTACCCTGGATCAAATATCCTAAGATTCTGTCTAGATAAATTAGGCTTGTGTTTAGTTTGGGACTCTAGACTTTGGAATATGACAACTACAGGTACAAGTTTGCTGTATCACTTGGTTCTTATTATTTTGTTTTAAAATGTAGTAATATAAAATTGTTAGTGATATACACTAAAACAAAATTGTATCAGAAAGAGCTTGTTTTTTCACAAATCAAAATTTGCATTTTATTCTTTGCTCAATTTTACTAAAATTAAAAAACAGGTCTATTTTATCTCCTGTGTCTATTTTCACTTTCTTTTGCATACCTAGCCTGTGGCCGTGGGTTCTACAAATCTTCCTCTCAAGATCTTCAGTGCTCTCGTTGTCCAACTCACAGTTTTTCTGATAAAGAAGGCTCCTCAAGATGTGAATGTGAGGATGGGTACTATAGGGCTCCATCTGACCCACCATATGTTGCGTGCACAAGTAAGTTTATAATAGTAAGTAAAGTGGAGGTTTTACAGATCCCTTCCACTGGTTTGTATTATTGTAGCATCATAGAGATAGGCGTCAGATTTGTGAATACATCCTTAATTATTAAATATTTAAAATTTTTTCATCAACTGATAAGGCTAAACAATAGTATAAAATAGATATATCTTGCATCAATTTTAATTTTATGTCTGCCAAATCAAGATGCATTTTAATATTTTCACATTTAATAGGAATCATAAATAAAATTAAAAGTTATTTAATTCTTACGGGTATATGAAATGTGATTAAATGTAATGATTTCTGAATTAAAATTCCATCTCTAAGTAAAGCAGATCTCACATCTTGGTTTTTCAACTAACCAATGTTTGAGAGACCTGAATCTAAAGTCAATTCTAGGCACTCATGTCAGTCATTCTTGAGCACATTAAAAATGAATAAATGTATTTCCTTTTATACGGTTAAAAGGAAAACTATTTTTAAACAACTGCACAACTGTTTTCTTAGGTGCATTGACTGTTCTTTTTTAATTGCTTGGAAGGAAAACAGCTAAAGACTGTGGCTAAAGTACAAAGATAGTTGTTATCCTGTTTTCATTTGCCATATTAAATGGAAAATAAATAAAGCCTCTTGCCAAGGGAATTCAAGGAGGCTTTTATATGGTTTCTCTAGGAAAGGTAATGAAATGTTTATGTAAAAGAAAGCATTTCAACTAGTTTTCTGTATGGTAATTGAGCCACTAGCTTAATGCCCCACACAGATCCTGCCTTTTTTAAAATTTTTGTTTATTTGTTTATTTATTTTTGGTTTCCAAAGGGCCTCCGTCTGCACCACAGAACCTTATTTTCAACATCAACCAAACCACAGTGAGTTTGGAATGGAGTCCTCCTGCGGACAACGGGGGAAGAAATGATGTGACCTACAGAATATTATGTAAGCGGTGCAGTTGGGAGCAGGGTGAATGTGTGCCCTGTGGGAGTAACATTGGATACATGCCCCAGCAGACTGGATTAGAGGATAACTATGTCACTGTCATGGATCTGCTAGCCCACGCTAATTATACTTTTGAAGTTGAAGCTGTAAATGGGGTTTCTGACTTAAGCCGCTCCCAGAGGCTCTTTGCAGCTGTCAGTATCACCACTGGTCAAGCAGGTATGTTTTTATTTTTGTCTTTACAAAGTGAATAATGTCACTATGTAACTGAGGTGTCTCACTTGAATATTTAGGTAACGTGGCTACACAAAACTCAATTATTCCAGCTTGTTGATTATTCACACCTTTAACTTTTCTTTGTTATTTCTCCTGTTGACTGTTAAACCATTACTAGACTCATTAACATCTCCTCCAGAGATCTAGCAGGGGAAATAAAAGGGATAAATTGTAAACCAGTTAAAACTGCTCTAAGACAAGCAACTGTGTTAAAAGATTTAGAGGAGGAGAGTGAAAATATTGGATAAAATTAAATGTAAGGTATTTCTGGCATTTTTTACCTTTTTATGTGCTATATGCTCATGATCAAAGTCTGCATGATAATTAGGAACAATGAAAGAGTTGATCGAACTGTCTTACATAGTGTTAACCAATTTTTTTACCACACAGAATATGATATTTTAACATATAGCAAGTCTGCATTAATTTACATGAGGGAATTTTAAGGTCATCAGTAGGATTCATGATCATATTAATGTCTATAATATTAGAATAAGTGCTTGGGAGATCACATGAAGATTTCAAAAGAAACAAATTAGGAAATATAATAGCCCTGATGATTATGAACTTGTAATTTAGCCTAAAAAACAGTTTTCACTTATTTTCTTACTGGCATTTGAGATGCCATACTCAGTCATTCTTTGCCGTATGTTTTGGAAAATACAAATTGGGAAGGAAGTTTCATAAACGACAGACTTTCTATATCTGCAGGAAAATCTTATTACTAAAGGAAGTGTCAACAATTGAAGGCTTTTCCAACTTTTTGAAAATTCTTGCTGCTGAAAGAAAATGCCATGTAGTAGATGTATCCAAGTGGTATTTCATTGTCATTAATAAAATTGGACCTGCACTGGAGTCCTGAGTTGTTTATGCATCATCAGCTTATAGCAGTCCTCTTGATCTTTGGCCGATTGTCATAAAGCAGTATTATCCCCAATTCTTGGACATAGACTAATCTATATTTAATTTCTATGCCAATTTTAACAAAATGTTACCTACTTATATCTATGAAATGAAAATTGTGCATGTAGTCTCCTGCTTACTATTTTGAACAGATTAGTAGGATCTTACTCTAAAGGTTTCTTTTTGATGTTTATTTAAAGGGCTATTACAAATCAGATCTCTTATGTAAAAGTAGAAGTCTGGAGGAAAAACAACATAGAGACTTTCTAAATCTTCAAAAATTTGACAAAAGTGAATTTAACTGATATTTGGATTGATTTATTTTCCTTACTCTTGTCCTGTTTACTAATTTATTTTAAATGCTGTTGTCATTACGTAGTTTTACTTGTGTTGCATTATATCAAAATTTCTCTTCATTATTCTACAGTGTGTAGGTTTGAAACATTTTGGGTTCACAATTGTGACACTAGAGGTATCTTTGGAACCATTAATAGGACTCTTAGGTCTACTAAGCTGGAATAACTACTTTATTCCTGCTGATCTCAAGTATAAAAAGGGACATTTTAAATTTTTTTTTAATATGACCTAAACATGCTAAACTGATACCACAAGTAATTTGCCAAATAGGTCTCTTTTGGAATCTGTTTTCTTGCTCTTTAAATATCTGTTGTTCAATTTTTCAAGTTAATACTACACAGGCTTAGTAGATCATAGATTTTCCATAAAGAAATATCTCATAGTAGTTAGGTAAAATGGCTTTGGGTGTTGATTCTCTTTGGTTAAGAGCACACTAGATATATTATTAGTTTTTTGCAGGGAGATAATTTAAATGTGTAAAAATTAGATTATGATGGTTACACAATTCTATAAATATACTAAAAAAATATTGAATTGTGTGCTTAAAATTAGTGAGTTTTTATGGTGTGTAAATTATACCTCAGTAAAGCTATTAATTTTTTTTAATGAATAAGTATAATAAAGTTAAAAAGCAACCTACATTTTCACTTTTACATTAAAATATTAGTTCACAATTGCCCAGTCTTTACTACATCTCAAATGCTAAAAATCCATGCATTTACAGTGTTACACTGTTAGCTTTTTCTGGTAGCATTTTCCACTTTCAAAAAGAAAGAAATTTAAATAAGGCAGCAAGCTGTGGTAATTTTTAAAGTTTTAATTTATTTTTTAACAGAGAGAATTTAGAATGTGTTAATGACCGTTCTATTGAATCTGTATACCCACTTCCCTCCCACACTCACCCTGTCATCAATATTTTTGCTTTTTTTTAAGGGGGGGACAATATGAAACTTTGTCCATGTTCATGGCTATCATGGAAACCTGCAATGATCCTTGAAAGTCTCATCCTTCATTAACCAAACAGCATTGCCTCCCACCTAGTTTATGCTGCAATCACTTCAGTGATAAATTTAAATCTGAATCTTTGGTCAGTTATCCCTCTCATCAGCAGTCCACTGATGCCTTGCATAAAAAGATTTATTAAGAGACTCCTCATGTGTCTGGGCAAGAATATAGAATATAATCAGCCAGTGTTTGAAAGGTGTGCGCACTTTGTAGTTCCTTTTCTATTAAAAATTGGAGTCTGGAGCTTAAGACTTTCCATACTGGTGTCTGTGGAAATGGGAATACTTTGAAGAACTTTTGTCCTTTGCTCAGGGTAGGAACAGGGCTATTGGTGTTAAAGGATCTGTGCTCCAGCCTGTTCTGCCATTTATGAGGTACATGCTCATAGATGAATCACTAATGTGCTATATGAGTAAAATGAAGATTAAAATAATATCTAGCTTCCTATATCATCCTGTTAAATGAGACAACATTGGAGAAAACTGAAAAACTATTGTTATAAAAGTGTTATTTCAGTGAATAGTAAGATGAATGCTGGTAAGTCCTCTTTTTCTATAACTCTGTGAATATATTCAAGGCAAAAACACGAAATTTTTTATCTGTTGCAATGTAGGGGCAATGATGGAGGCCCAGGATTGGCAATTATGTGTTATAACATTGGAGGAGACAGAAATTAATTTTGTTTGGCCTATGTAAAATGTGAATATTACCTAGTCAGGAGTTATCTTAAGACTGAAGTTCTTATTTAAATCAATAATTAGTTTTAAGAACAGTGTATAGAGGAGGATAATATGTAATATTCATATTTAGATAATTTTTGTATTTATCAAGAACATATGACCTACATAAGCTGGCTGAAATATATTTTTATTATTGTTTGCTTAAAAATGTTATTAACCTATTAAAAGTGAAGTCACACAGATCAAAATTATGTATATTGGAGATATTTAGAAAATATATAGGTGAAAGAGAAAGCATATACATTTCATTTATGGCATTATGATTCTCTACATTGGAAGTTCTCAAACACATATGATCTTAATAATTATGTATGTGTCCTCAAAAGCTAACTATTTAAATGCTCTTTTTAAAATATTAATTCACCCAACTATACTGAGTAGGATGTGTTAAGTACTGTGGAGGATGCTAGGATAGGAAGGTAAAGAATAGTCCTCTTCTTGTGAGAAGCTCATGCTGTAGCAGATACATATTTAGTTGCACAACTCATGATAGGGCACTTGAATATAAAATGATACATGTTGTAGAACAACCTTATGAAGAAGATACAGAAACCCTAAAGAAGAAATGATTCTTTACATTTATAGAAAAGAAAAATTTCTCACAGAAAAGATGCCAGTCAATCTAGAGCTTCAGAATGGAATTGGTGTTGCCAGAAGGAGAGAAATAAGTCATATTCTAGGCCCTCAAGATGACCTCCCCCATTAAAACATTGTAACTGCACAATAATTCTTTCATGAACCTATCCATTAACTCAAAAATGGTCTGCAGGAGTATGAAAGTTAATAAAAACAGATCACCCTAAAATTACTGGCTCTTTCTGTAATGCCTTCATTCACTGTGGGATCATTTAAAAATTAGACAGTTTTTAACTTTGTTAGAAAAACAGTACAAAATTATAAAATGTGATCTTTTCCCCCAAAGAGACTTAAGGGACTTAACAATTATTCCTCAGGTCAGTGATTACGTATGTTTATCTGAGTCTTTACTATCTAACAGTGTTTTCTGTGTACTAGCTGTACAACAAATGTTGTGCCATTAATTCCAGTGAGGAAACACAAGAAAAGTTAAATGATTTTACAAGAATGAAAACATTGAGACATGAACAGAAACTGCATAGGGTTTGTTATTCGATGATGTAATTAGCTTACTTAATTGTAGACAAGTTATTTCACCTCTTCAAACTTAAATTTTCTCCTGATGATGTCTTGCTACTTGACTCCTCATATTATAAAAACTGACTTTTATTAGAATTTTAAGAGTATATTAGAGTACTATAGCAATTTTAATAAAAATGAGTTACAAGTTATTGAGCACCTACTATATTTGTGGTACTTTTAAATGTGAAATGTACTTGAGAAAAGTGTCAAAGTTGAGTCTCTTAACTTCTTAGGACTCCTGTAGTCCTCCTAAGTAATGGAGAGACACAGGACAGATTCCATTTTATGTCCATAATTAAGTGGGCAAGGTCATGATACAATGCAAACTATATATTATGCAATGCATGGTTGGTTAATAATTATTGATAGTAGAGTAATATGTGTACAGATACTATAATTTTTAATAGGATTGATAACTGTTATAATGCTCTAGCAAGCATTGGGAAAGAAATAAGGATGAACACTGTAACTTCTTGAAAGAGGATATAATTTCCCAGATTGGGCTTCCCAGGAAGCAGACACTTAGACGGAGACTAGTATGCAGAGTTCAGCAGAGAAATTAAAATTCCTCTCCACACCATAATGGCAGATTTGCTGATACTCTACAATGAGATCTTGCAGAGACTCTCTCAAAAATAACTATTTTCTTTGTCTCATCATTAATTTTGTTATATAAAGATAAAAGGTTCATGTAGCAATTAAACATGCATTATAGCATTGAAATGTGTATTAAATTTGTAAAGTTGATAAGACAAATATATAATACCACATCCAGGTAAATTGAAGTTTAAAGTATATGATTTACAAAGGTCACATGGTAAATTATATACTGGTGAACTAGATTATTGCAGTCAAGTACACTGCTTACTTCAGAATTAGTAATTGTTGTGTAATCTTATCATGGGCAGCTATCTTAAAGAATTTAGACCTATAGTCCTTTTTATGGGAATTCATAGACCAATTTAATAGCCTGGTGATAAATTACTGTTCAATGAAAAAGGGACCTACTAAGAAGTGTTATTTCCTGAAGATATTAATAAGAAATGTAATCTCTGGGAAACAGCATCGGTAACCATAGTCTGCCTTCTGACTACTATTTTATTGCCCTTCTTCATGAAACTTTTAAAATATCCCTACATATCTTAATTTGACTACTTTCACTTATATTTTCAAGTACCCAGATCTTATTTCTCTGTCAGAATTGCAATTTGCTTCAGTATTTCTTTTTTAGTTTTCTGTAATGCTTATATAATAGGTCAAAAGAAATATAACCATAGTTATATGATATAATATACATCAAAATTTTTAAAAAGACAGTACCAAAAGTCATTTTCTATATTTGTCACAAATAGCTTCACTCATATTTATTACTGTGACTCAACTGTAACTATTTTTTTCATAAATTAACTCAGGTCATTGTTTTTCAATAATTATAAATGGTAGTTCAAATTATAAGTAAAATAAATTCCATTTAAGTTTATGTATTTTAATATTTCTTAGGAATGGATGAGCTCAATTTATATTTTAAGGGAACATGTAAAGAAAAGATATTTTCTTGTTTGATATAGTTTATTAATTATATCACATAATATTAAGTCAGCTGTCTCCATAAGGTGAAACAAGATTTAAATACAAGAAAAACCACCACCACCACAAAAACATTTTACAGAAATAGTTTTCATGTTGTTAAAATATATGTACATACACACACACTGTCTGCAGCAGAAAGATCAACTGAATGAGATTTCTTTAGCAATAAACCATTCAAATAAGCATTTCTGTTAAGCTTCTAGTTATTTTATAAAACTGATGTGTCTGAAAGGCAGAGCAAATTTGGTCATGCTAATTCATGCCATAGGGCATGACATTTTAGAAATTTATGTCCTTTGCTTAGCAAGTATGAGTTTTATATTATTTTAATGAAATTTAATTCTTAATATTTAAGTGTTTTTGTGACCATTAATTTAAAAATATACATGTGGATACATACAGTTTTTAGTAGTTATCAATAATTGAAACATATAAAACAATTTTAATAAAATTAATATATAAAGGGTTAGTTTAATTCAAATTCAATATAATTTTATTTAGATACATAAGATAATTTCAAATTCCAAGTGTAAAAAGTTTGTAATTTGGTCTCGAACTGATAGGTATATTTATAAAACTTAAACTGAATTTTTAGCCTTAACTTGATATTTAAGTACAAAAAGATATTAAGATATTAAATATTAAGATATTTAGTACAAAAGCTTAAAGTAATTCTATTATAAAATATTATGCTACAGATACCTTTAATTTTGAAAACATTTACAATTTTTCATATTTTGAAAACCTGATGAAAATAGATTAATTTCTGTCTTTTTATATGACATTGAATATAATAGAAACATGAACAGACCAAAATTTGAAATCTTTTTCATTAGTGTTTAGTACTATTTTAAGCACATAACACCAGCTTTTCATATGTTATTTTAGTTTTTTTGTAGTTTTTTGACTGCTTGAAACCATAATGCATACCTGTTCTGTGAGTTTTCTCAATTAAAATATATGTAAAGAAATGACCTTAAGCAACTTGTGTTTCATCCCCACACATTCAACTTCATCTCATGTCTGTGCTCCCAATAACAGTATCTTTATGAACTATCAAATACTTATATTGGGGCTATGGTGACAAGTTGATCTTCATATAGTTCAATAGAAGGACTCTGTAAATATTTGTAAAAAAACCTGGTAAAGGTGTTTTAAGTAGCTTCTCATATTTTTAATTTAATACATCTTAATCTTTTCTTAATTTTTTAATCTCAGAATTTCTGTTTAATGGATAATGATACTTAAGTATCCTGTAAGAAAGAGTTAATTTGTACAATAACTCAGTTCTAATATTGCTATGAACTGAATTATGTTCCCCCTACCCCAAATTCATATGTTAAAGCCTTAACCCACAATGTGATTCTATTTGAAGATAGAGACTGTAAGGACATAATTAAGGTTAAATGAGGTCATAGGTTTGGAGCATTACTGTCCATATCAGAAGAGACAGTGAAGAGCTGCTCTCTTTCCACTAGCTAGCACTGAGGAAAGGCCATGTGTGTACACAGCAAGTGAAGGCTACAATCTAAAGCCAGAAAGAGAGCCCTTCTCAGAATCTGAACCCTGCCAGACCTTGATCTAGGAGTTTCAGATTCCAGAACTGTGAGAAAATTAATTTCTGTTTTTTAAGACTTCTTGTCCATGATATTTTGTTACAGCATCCTGAGCAGACTAATACAAAGACCCATCCCTGAGATATTTATTTCTATTATTTTGAAGGAAAGTATTAATTTTTTATATCATGAGGACAGCTAAGGTGTGTCCACTTTTGTGGATGGGGCAAGGAGTGGGAGTTGTAGAAATTGTGTGCATGTCTATGATTTTCCCCCCTCAACAAAGTGCTAAACTTATTTAGGCCAATGCATTAGTTAGCAGCAGAAAGACCAAAAATAATATTTTGTTTTTGATAGGCAATATGTTTTCTAACAGAGCCAATTCATTATCCAAGAAGTTATATAAAGTGTTACATTAATGGTAGCAGAGCATTCAATAAAAATATTATGTTTTGTCCCTGAGTTTTCAAGCTTGAGCAAGTTTGTCATATTATTGTAATGTTAAACTAGCAATTTCTATATGATTAGGAAGTAAGTGCTATTTTAGGATTTTCTAGTGCAGACAAATTTATAACTATACTTTGGAGATTTAAATTCATAACTAGTTAAATTTACACTTCCTTTAAATAGGCTTTTCAAAAACTGTGACTGCCCATTAGATCACTATTCTGGAATAGTCCATAATGATGAAATTATATAAAGTAGTTTTATTATATGTATTGTCTTTACTAGGAAATTCTTCATTTTACTACTGTCAGTTTGTTGAGTGGAGATTGTTGTGAATCAAAAATGCATCCACTAGAACATTATATATAAAGAAATAGCAACTTTATTTTTAAAGTCAAGATATTTGTTCAATTAAGATGCAGAAAATCTGTTTTAACTGAAACATGAATAACCAGACCACCTGCTTTTTACTTTTAGGGTGAAAAAAAATACAAAAATCAAGTTAATAGCATGGACTTAAGTAAAATGTGCAATTATTTTTTCAGGGTATAACCCTGGGTCCATATATATTAAATTCAGTCTCTTTTTCTGGCAGTATTAAATAATTAATAAAACAGCAAAATACGTATAATATCATAGAATTACTATGCTAATACAAACTAACACATTTGTAAAATATTTTCAATATGAATTGAATCAAGAAGTGATTTTTCTGTAGTTTTCCGAAACTGGTTACCTGATATACTTGGTGTTGTTTCACAGTACAAAAAGGTTTTGATCTATAAGTTGTTTATTTAGTTTGTATAGAGCAAACTATTGTAACTATTTCTTCAGTGTTATAAAGCAATAGCATTGTGAAGATGAACAGTTTCAGAAAACATTCATTTAATAGCCAGAAATAGATAAGCTGTATTTCAGAAAATGAAAAGCCAGTGGATGAAAATTTCACACATTAGTCATATGTAGACAAGTATACATAATGTGAATCGGTGGTGGTGATTGTGGTGATGGTGGTGGTGGTGGTGGTGGTGATGAGGATGATGATGATGATGATGATGATGATGATGATGATGACGACGATGACAATAAAAATTTGGGCCCATAAATTTGAAGTGCATATTTAGGTTCCCCCAAGTCCCATTTCCTGTACACTGCTACATCCAACCATATACCCCATTTCCAGACTAGGTTAAGCTGAGAGGCATAACTTTGAGAAAGGTAAGAAATAGTTTTTACATTGACAGGCATTTAGTTCTGTTTTCAGTGCCAGTGTTAAGAGAGAGTAAATGTTGATTATTTTATTCCTTGCTTCATTGGTGATGAATTGAAGCAAATTTGATTCAGACAGGCAATCTGGTGGAATAATACAGAGCCACCCACAAAAACATCTGTACTAATCAGCCAATGCAGTAAATTAAAGCTACAAGGAAAAGACATTGATCCAAGAGGATCATTAACAGTTTTAACCAACAGATCTAAGTAATAGGGTAAAGTAGAGAACACTATCAAGATCTTGCTTTTCAGATCTGTCAATTACAGCTATAAAAACCTGATTGCTACTTGTTTAAATTTCAAATGTTTTATGACTTAGGGCTTTGTAGTACTGTAAGCGGGGGTGGGGTGATCAATTAAGAGGTAAAAACCAAGGAACAGTTATCTAGATTTTCTGCACTTTATTTATAAAGAGGTCAGTCACAAAGGGAGAGATAATTGCTGCAACCCAACAAAATTAATCAGGGAGAAGGCATGATGTATGTTCTGTGACAAAGTGCATGGCAGAGAGGTTCCTACAGACCTGGAGTTGCTTGCCTTAAGACACAAGGACTAGAGGAGACCTGCGAAAAACAGCATGGCTTTAATGCACACAGTTCTTAATTATCCATAGCATGTTGATGCCTGATAATTAGTATCCCAATTTTTAATAATATTTGATCATGAACTTCAACATATAGAAAGATGTCTTGGCATAGCATTCATAATGACAATCATAAATGACAATAAATGCAAATTGCTGGCTAAGCTACATTTCTATTATTTAGTTTATTTAAATGTTGCTAATACTCTTAAAGCATCTTTAGCTCCTTTTACATCAGGCTGTATCACATGATCTGACACGTTTATATATATAGACATGTATATAGACAGTTATAACTATATATACTTTTAACTTCATACATTTTATAAGCACTTAAAATTCCTAAGAGAATGGACATTAGATTGGCAGTGGAGCCTGAGTGTTATAAATTGGAGAATCATAAACTTCTAGATGGTGAGTTACTGAATGGACTTTGTTGGGAATATAAGGTGGAGCTGTAATTAAAAGTTTTGAAAGAAAAGTTTTGAGAACACCAAGAGTTAGGAGCTGGCAGAATGTCAAAAGCATATGATGAAGACCAAAAACAACCAGACCAGTTGGATAGGAATGCTGTTACTGTAACCAAAGATGGAAAATTTCTTGAGTCCAGTTGATCTTAGAGTGAAATGTTACAGAAGGTCAGTAGAATGAAGACAGAAGAAAGTTCATTGGATTTGAGTTTCAAGCTGTGAGAAACAATTTTGATAGACAACATCGGTAGAACATGTTATAATTATATTTGTTGTGGTTGAAAACAAAACCTAACACTGTAGCAAAATGGTTTAAGTTCTCAAAGTTGGCTGAATTAAATTGTAATAGATGGCTTTTTATGCTGATTTCATACAACATTTATCAGACTGGTAAAGATTCTGCGACGGAGAATGAGTCTGAATTTCGTTTGAAAAAATTACTGCCTTTGTTCTTTTCTAATACATTATCATAACCTTGTTTTCTCCTTATTTTGACATCTTATCCTATTTTCCCACATCTCTGACATCACTAAGAACCCAAATTCAGTCTCACATAAATTTCATTGTTGAAAACCCAATAACCTCACAAATAGAGATCATAAAAGTAAAGCTGTTAACTCTGTAAAGATAAATTGCGTTTATAACAATGTCTGTTCTAATGTATTTATTATTCTTAATATAAAATATAGCTATAAAATGAAATGGCTTGTTACGCACATCTCATAAAGACTAGGTCTGGTACTATATATATAGTGTATATATAATTTGTATAGTTATATATGTATATTTTTTGTTGTGCTTTTGATTTTCGTTATTTCTTTCTCTTTCTAGTTTTTCTTTCTCTCAGGCATTTTAAATTATGCCCCATATCATATGCTCACTTACAGGAAAGTAAAAGATCCACCTACAAGTTTAGAAACTAATCTTGCTTTTTATATAGTAAGTTAATATTACTATATTACTATCTTTTATTTTTAGTCCCATTTTCTTTACCTTTAAAAATCACATGAAAAAGAACAGAAGGTATGATGCCATTTCAACAAATCTTGTATATTAATATGATTTTTAAGTAATTTCTGGTGTACCTGCTTTATTAAATACTGGTGTTATATTTGAAAAGATACTAACTGGCCTCCCTAAGACTGCTGACTACTTTGATGTTTCATTTTTCTTTAATCCATAGATGAAATGGATGAATGGATCTTAATTATAGTGTCCTAGTGACTCTTTTTTCAGATCACTTTTCTGGATAAACATCAGCTAATCTGGCAAATCATGAACAGTTTACTTTATAGTTTGGTTAGGATTAAGTTACTAACTGGAACCTGCAGTTAACATAAAGAGCAGTGTCTTCTGATAAAATGCATTGGTTGTTTACCATGCCTGTTTTCAATTTTGAACGGTAATGTTTAGAAATGGAGAACTATAAACATGGTCCTCTGACAGATGTATTTTTGTATATTTTCCTGTAGCACTTCAAACATAAACAGGTCTGGTATATTAAATTTATATATCTAAAATATAATTTTTTATTTTCTTATGGATTTTTTTAATTCCAAGTTTTCACCATGTGGAAAGAGCTTCTCTATAAAATTTATTTTTATTTACAACAATTTTAGAAATACTACTTTATTAGAATTAGGTTAGAATATTTGGATGCGCTCCCTAATTGCTTATAGGTAATAGTGCAGCATTGGCTTTATTTTGATTGTCTTTTAATTTGAAGTATTTTTATTTGATGTTGGGATGGACAATTTATTGAGAGAAATTTGACTTTAAATATTTTTTGTTTAAGTAAAACAAAATATAAATTTTTGGAAAAGTTATAATTATTTTAGGGTTTGTAATAGACATTAATCTGTACATTGTTATTAGAAGATTTGTGTAGAACAAAACTCTTTCATCTTTTATGCTAAGGTTATTACATTTTTGACAGTAATTGTCCTTTTTTGTGAACTCCGTATGCCATCTACTAAATGATGTTGTTTTTCTGTTCAGCATTAAGTTTGTTCTTGCAGACAAGGAAACTGTTATACATTTTCCTTATACAAGTCACTAAATCAAAAATGTGTTTATTAGAACAAACAAATGAGTAATATGTAAAGCTTGATTTTCCAATATCATTTAATTGGACATTTTATTTCATGTATCTGCTCTTAGGTATATAATAAACACACGTAAGAGAACTCAACATTGATGTTAGATTTAGTATCCCTCTGGGTAACTGAAATTACCCTGCTGTTGTTATAAAACACTGCTTTTTATTGTTCTTAGACTGTAAATAAATGTATTGACAGTAAAGAATTAACAGCACATCCATGAAAACTTTATTTATTAATGATGATGTAAAATAATTTTATGCCATTCGATTTATCTAATTTATATCTCTGATTACCCCAGCATGTCTCTCCTCTACAAGAATTGCTACCTGGAGACTAGTCAACTTGTTAATTCATCACTTGTTCTTGTATAGTTGCAATCCCCATTATAGTAAGAACATAGAGTGGTATTATTCTCTTCTGAAAGCTGCCAGCCAACTAGTTCCAGTCTAGTTGACCTTTTGTTTGTAACTATGATCCTAATGGTATTTCTATTAGACTCTTTTTCTAATAGGTTATATTACAATCTAGCTTTTTGTCTTACGGAATCATGGCTAGTATAGGACAGCAAGAGTGAATTACACACCTGCAATTAGAATTTTAAAGACCTGCTTCCAGTTAACCTGTAGGTTTTTTTAAAGTGTCTTTTGATTTATCTGTCACCTGATCCATCAGCAATGAATAATTTTCATGGAAGGTGCACTTTAATTACATTCCCATTTGACTTGCATTATCAAGCCCTATCTAGGTAATTAATCTCACCAAGTATCCAATTTCGGCCTTTATTGCTGGCAGGCAGGCCTCCTGAATTATGTGTGCTTGAATGGGTATTGTGTCTTTAACCAGGCAGACCCTGAAAGAGATCTGGGGCCTTCCAAATGCCGGAACCATGTCTTAGAAGTTTCTTAGATATTGTGATTAAATTATATTTGACATCATAAGTACACTTCCATATTCAATAAAGCCTATAGATCATTACAATCATGAAAGCCTTCACTTCTAGGTATAGGCAATCTGCATCTCATTTTGTATGATGAGGATGTATGCTAAATTGTTCAGTATAGCTAACATCTGTATCAATCTGCTGACATAAATTTACCACAATCGACACCTAAATTTAAGCATTGTCTTTTAGTTCAGGATTTGAGGTTTATATGAATTTAGGTGAACGTTTGGATTAAAAGATGGTTAGTTCAAAATTAGAATAACTTACAATTAACCTGCTTTATATTCAGTCATACACTCCGTTTTCTACAATTCTCTTTATTCTGAATTGGTATATCTCACATTTTATATGTTTTCTCTATCTTTTGGTTTTGATGATTTTCATTTCTTAATTACTTATATTGATTAATGATATTACCAACTTACTTTACGTATATACACACACAATATTCAATGATATTACCAACTTACTTTACGTATATACACACACAATAATTCCAAATATATAATTTGCCTTTCTATTATAGTCTTCTGTTATAATCTAATGAAAACAAGAATTAATTGTTTTCTAATTTTCTAATTTTGAAATTATGTTTGTAGCATATGTAGTGTTTTACTTCTCTACTCTGAGGACATTTGAAAAAACACTGGAAGCTTCTTGAAAGTCAAATTAAAATATAGTATAAATAGATTGGCTGTCAGTTTGAAAGTGGTATAAAATATCTGGCACTATTTTAAGCCATAGATTAGCAGAAAGTAGTTCAATTTGTAATAGACTAAATAAGTTATAATGTTTACACAGTAAGTAAGATATCTTGAAAAATTTGATGATACTGGGAAAAAGATGAGTACTTTTCCAGCTTCTACTGCTAAGTCGACAGTTAAGTCCATAAATCTCTTCCTCTAGTCCTTAGGTCTCTCACAAAGCCCTGCCCTGTGTCTCCACAAGGTTATAGGTTATGACTGAATTTATAGATATTCGATGGAATACTTTATCAAACCAAAACTACACAGCTAAAATCTATAACTCTATTTAAAAAAAAGTCTTAATGTGTAACTTCAATTTGACCTGTTCTTTTTTATGAAAATAATTGATCATCTTTTAATGTAATATATATTAAATATGGATTCCTAAAATATTTAACATCACTTTGTAAAAAACACACAGTATTTCTTTTTTCAATATTTCCATTGTCATTTAGAAATGAATTTCCTGGGCTATTTTTTCAAAGAGGTTTAATTGTAAGAATATACAGACATTTTATCATCTTTAATATTTCTAGAATGAAGATGCAATAATTTAATATAATATTTTGTTATATATGTTCATAACAATTGCTTGCAAGCCGAAAGATAAATTAAAATTGGTCAGGAAGATTGATTACTGAATGGTTCACTATTGTGAATTCCTCAGGAAAGTGTGTTCATGTGTCCATATGTATACCCATACACACCCAGATATATATGTATGTATGAATTTATATTATAAACTTTAAAGGAATTATTTTCTTTCTGAACATAACCTTAAAGTATACTACCTCTAATAATTGGGTATGTATTAACTCTTAATTAGATTTCCTCTTAAATATTAATATTTGAGCAAATAATTTATTGCTTTTTAATACCCATCCCTATGATTTAGTTCTTTTTGTCACTTTCAAATTATGAGAATTTATATTTTTTAGTAAATGGTATTGTTCTATGTAACACCATTTTGAATTGTGACTATAACAAATATAATTAATTGAACGTTTACATATAAAGGAATTGAGGCTTAAATAAGAGAGACTATATAACACTTTGTAGTAAATCAATAGGTTCTAGTTTAGAATTTTAGGAATGGTTTGTTAACCAAAAACATCCCATCTGAGTTATTTTACTTTTCTTCTGTGTATTCTTAGATGTCGATTTTTTTTTTTTCAGTGCATTGACCTGCCAAAACTCTGTATTGCCTAGGCTGTTTATAAGTATATTGAGCTGAGCAGATTATTTACCTATATCAAAATAAAATCAGTTTCTCTATAACTGCATGTAAAGAAATATCGACTTAAAAGACATATCAGACAAGTTGGATTTAGAACTCTGGATTTAGAATCAGAATGTTTTAAGTCCAGATTAACAAGTTGCTTTTTTAACTTTGGGCAAGTAATGCAATCTCTGTATTTTAGTAGTTAATCTCAGGATTACATGAAGCAATACATGACTAAATGTTTTATAAACCCAAAACACAGTGCAGTTGTGAGTTGGAGATATTGATACTCTAGAATGGAATTTTGAACACCTGTACTATAAATTTAACTGTGGCAAACCACAATCTTGTAAAAATTAGCAAACTAATACTGTTTATAATACAAATTAATATTGACTTTATTCTCACAAAATGCTGCCATCTCAATAATTATGAATACAAAAATAATAATATTTCTATAAACCTGTTTCTGGGCAGAACCATCATAATTCAGAGAAGTCCAGAAATTAATGAGAATGTATTAGATATAATTGATTTCTTAAAATGAACATTGAATTCTTAATAAGATACTATCTCACAATAAATTAAAAACCTATTTTAATTGCCAGTTTTCATATTGTTATACTTTTAGAAAATGATATTAAGTGCCAGTGTTGTATTTTATACCTTTTTTTTTTTTTTTTGAAAAATGAAGTAATGTGAAAATATATTGGCACCTTATGGTACTATGTATATGGATTATATAAAATGTAAAATTTATTATTATTAAATTTAATTCTCTAGATATATAGATAAACTCTAGGTTATAAATATATGTTTCTTTACTACTCTATCAGAATACAGAGCGTTTTCTATTGTTGGACTTTATGTTTTATTTTGTAAATAAGGTAATAAATAGAAGAGGATGAGTTGATAGAAACAAATTGAAGTTTTAAAGATTGACAATCTTTAAATTTTTGAGAGATATTCTAATATGTATCTCCATTAAATAATATGAATAAAAATGACCTATTTAATAGTTTTTGATTACTATTATTCAAATGTATTTGAAAACTTTGAGGAATTTTTAAATATTTGAGAAGGTCTATATTTGAAATTTCAGCCTACTTATGACAAACTAGAAGTAGGAGAAATATTATTTATTGAAATATCAGTTTAGAGGGAAAGTTTAATTTGTTGGTTTGGTTGTGGTACAGAATCACAAGAATGTTCTCTTGTGGTACAAGTTTGGTGCAAGTTATTAAAGTACCTGCAAATTGTTCTCATTTAAGATTGGTTTCTACTTTATCATTGCTTCTTTCTTGGTCAGAAATACATGCCCTTGAATACATGTTCTTGTACACAAAAACTGCTTAGATTACTTTACATCTGAAAAACAAAAAAGCAAGAATTGCAAAGATGAAGATGTAAAACACAGAAAGAAAAGGAGGGAAAAGAATATGATTTTCCACATGCATTCTTATTTTGGATCGAATAAAACATGACAGCAGTATAGACTGACCTATAACTCAGAGAGCTGTTTTCTTTGCCTTTTACATGTCTAACCCCAGGGGCTGTTGTTAATGGGGATTTTTGGCAACATGCCAGTATTCTTGGGTTCCTCTTCTAGACCTTTATGTTACTTGACATGTCATCTCTTTTCTTTTCCCTCTCACCCTTCACCCCCTCTCCTTTTCTTCTTCCTGTCCTTCTTGCCTTCCATTTATTTTGGTGGTGAGTGAGCAGATAGGCATGGGGAAAAGCATGCTACAATATGAAACCTCTATTCCAATATCACAGAAGAGTTATAAATGGTGCCCAGGTTGTTGCCTGAGAATTCATTTCCTTGCCTTCAGTATGCTGCTGCTTTTTTCATCCTATACTTCTCTTTCTGAAGTAAATCTAATTTGAGAGCTGCAGGTTTGAGATCAGTGGTGAGAATAACCACAGACTTGTCTGTAATACTGTACTGTTTGATATGGAAAAATACTGGAAT
This sequence comes from Cynopterus sphinx, assembly GCA_030015415.1. NCBI lineage: Eukaryota > Metazoa > Chordata > Mammalia > Chiroptera > Pteropodidae > Cynopterus > Cynopterus sphinx. The sequence goes on along the minus strand of CM057386.1, from coordinate 80,608,178 downwards.
ATTTTCTTTTCCTGCTAGCTTTCTATGACAGAAGTCAGTTATCTACTGAATACAAATCAGAATGAGTATTTTTTAAAAGTAGCTGTTCAAGGCCCTTTGAAAACAGACTTTCCTTCCTTCAGACACTTAGAAATTCTCTTAAATAAAAAGTAGCACTATGCATACACTGATTTTATATTTGTAAAAGTAGCTTTTTCTAAAGATAGAATTGGTCAAAGAACTACTTACAGAAAAGTAGGTCTCATTTCTAATCTGTATTCCAAAGAATAAAAGTGGAGCCTTTTGTTACAGCCTTATTCAACCAGTGTGTAAACACATTCACTTACTACAAGATCTTGTGATTCTGACCTTTTGGAAATGGTGTGCGGTCACTGGAACCTTGCTTTTGATCACTGGTAATCTTTGACATTATTGAGCAACATTATCCTTGAGGATCTTTCTCTAGTGTTCTGGGTCAGCCTCCCATGGGAGAAAAATGAGGTTTTGAATTGTGGATTTGAAAACAAAGCAGCAGTACACTCTTCCATTAAGATAATTCTGTGAAGATTCTCAGTGTAGTGAATGCGCTTTCAGCCAAATACAGTAAAACAACACCATCAGTCACTTTTAATTACTTGTTTATTTTCCATCATGCCTTTTTCCTAACCACTCCCAACCCTATCCCTGTAGATGGCAAACAAGGTACAAGTGGGCTGATATAAGCTTCTTTATTTTTTTCTTTTTTCCTATGGTGTTTTATAAAAGGCATCCAATTTATATTCCTATAAACATTCTTCAGATTTATTATGAAATTATTAAATTGGAAGAAAAACGTCATTAAAAGCAAGAGGGTATTCTTGGCTCTGTGAACTATAGCTGCTAAAAGAGCTGGTTTGGGGGAAGAACTGTTCTCTTTTATTCTTAGAAATTGTAAAAAGCTTTACCCAGCTGTATTTGACTACCCACTAGGTTTTCTAAGGGATGGGTGCACAGTATTAATATAGTTAGTAACATATGGCAAATGAACAAAATCTAAAACTTCCATGTATGCCTTGGTTTACTAATGCTAAAGTCATTGAAAGTGTAAGGAATATTCCTCTGGGCAGCCTTAAAAATTAAATGTGGTGTTGTAAATAAAGTTTTATGATGGTTGTTATTTTTTTCTTGTATTAGAAGGTATTATAGTAGTTGAAAAGCTTCAAAGTTTTGGTACTAGATACACTACACAAATTATTTAAATTTTTCCTTTTGGGACATTACTTTAAGTATGCTTTTAAAACATATAAATAAACATTCAATTTGTATTGGGTAATAAAAATAATACCTGTGCCTCTTTTCTAGGTTATCAAAAGAAAAATGCATCATATGTTTCTTAAATTCTGGATATGTGTTCAGATCTCTCCCACCACCTCTGTAGATAAAAAAGAGTTTTCCTATGAGTAATTTGAATCTTAATAATCTCTTATTCATTATTAAATGTTTTCTTTCTAAATTTTTACCAAATACAAAGTGATGAAATTTATAGATATTTATGTTAATAAGAAAGATTATTATTACTGCTTTTCCAATAAGAAAGTAAACTTGTTTCTATGTCTCCATTTTAATTGCTATGAATAGCATGCAATTAAAAAAAAACTAGAAGATTATTGCAGTGTCACCAAATTATTGGTTAATTGATGGGTCCAATAGATGTTTCTCTCTTGCCCCTTTCTTTTTCTTACTACTTTCGTCTTTTTTGGTGGTCACCTTCACTAAACACAGGTCCTTTTAAAAATATAATTATTTCAGTGTTTTTTTTTAAAGTAATTCCTTATGTCTCTAATGACACCCAGAACTTTAATCCTTTGGAATTGTAATATAAACACCAATGAAAGTATAAGATTTTGAATAGAATTCATGTCCCAGATTTAGTCAGGGCAAAAGCTTATATTACAACTCTGGACAGATAATACATCACATATGTAGAGGATCATGCTTTACAAAGGATGAAAAGTTTCATTTAATTCTAATACTAAAAACAGAAATAGCATTTTTATAATATTTCTTGAGTACTCCATACATTGTAGAAGTAAAAAAAGTAAGCCTGGAGTTACATAAAAGATATTTACAGATTCACTCCTGCCTGCTAACAACAATGGATTGACTCACAAGGTGTCAAACTTGCAACAGTTTTGTGAAGAATATAGTATTATGCACAGTACAGGGAAAAGTTAAGCAAATTGCACAATGTCATAAGGCTATGTAGGGCCAATGAGGTTCTACAGGTTCTCTGGTCTATCTTCTTATTTCCTTGGTTTTATTACTTCTTTTTGTCCTTGACTTTTGTGGATGTGTTGTATTGTTTCTGTAAAAAAAAAGTCATAATAAACATGATATATATTCATACTAGAAAATTTCTAAGCACAGTCTGCACATCACCATCTACATTACTTTTGGATTAAGTGTAAAGGCAAAACATGCAGATATACTCATGGTTTTCAGGAAATGATTTGCATCATACTTTTAACCTTCATATTTTGGAATTTGATTTAAAAATCCTAGTTATGATGCATGGATCATTTCAACCTAGAATAGAAGTGATGATAACATCTGAACATGTTTTTTTGGACATTTTTTTTCAACATTAAGTGTTAAATTTGCTCTCTAGTAACTGGAAAGTGTTTCATATTGTAGGTGTAGTATAAGCAGGTTAGAGAAGTATCTAAAGAAATGTAAAGTTGATATAAATAGAAATAAAAGATTAATTTCTATTATTTGATGAATTTGAACCAGCATTTTTATTTTAAATTAACACTTTGAGCAATTTAGTTGCTTTAAATCTTTATTAGATCACATTGTTGATCATAAAGTTTATTTGAAGATTTGAAATTCAAAAAATTCTAAATAATATTTTACTTAATTTTATTGAAATTGTAAGGCATTTTAAAAGATATTTTTTGCTTTAGCCATCATAATTTAAGGTGTATTATTAGAATGTGCACAGACCAGTACTAAGATTTATACAAATTTTCTTATTTTCACTGCACACAAATATATTCATATGTAACAAAAAAATTAAATTTTATTAGTGTTATGGTTGAGTTACTATGTAGAAACAGCATGTAATAAAAAATAAGCCACTTAGCAAAGAGAGAAATGTAATTGCAATTATTTTAAAAGTTTATATTAGATTAATAATCACAAAACTGCAAAGCTCACATACTGTAAATGTTCATTTATGATATGTATTCTTTATAGTCATAGACAAAATTAGGAGGAATGTAACTTGTCAGAATGAGGATGAGTCATAATTTATATTGTATTTATTTCAGTTTATGAACATTATTATTTATTCATTTCTCAAGAAGACTTTTTTATTTATTTTTGTTTATTATTTCCTTGATTCATTTCCACTCCTCAGTTCCCACGAGGTCCACTGAGCTTCATTCTAAATATATTTTGGGGCCAGTTCTGTGAGAATATTTTTTTAACATTATTTTTTAATTATAGTTGGTATACAATAGTATATCAGTTTCAGGTGTACAACATAGTGATTAGACATTTATAGAACTTATAAAGTGATCACCCCAATAAACCTAGTACTCATCTGACACCGTACACAGTAATTACAATATTATTAACTATATTCATTATGGTATACTTTACATCCCCATGACTATTTTGTAACTACCAATTTGTACTTCCCCTTTTCACCCATCACCCCAATCACCCTCCCATCTGGTAACCCTCAAATGTTTTCTGTATATAAGAGTTTGTGTCTGTTTTATTTATTTTGTTCTTTAGATTCCAAAGTAATTGAAATCATATGGTATTTGTGTTTCTTTATCTGACTTACTTCACTCAGCACAATACCCTTTAGGTCTATCTGTTGATGCAGATGGCAAGGTTTCATTCATTCATTCATTCATTCATTCATTTTTATGACTGAATATTCCATTGTATGTGTGTACTACAACCTCTTCTTTCTCCATTCACCCATTGATAGAAACCCAGGTTGTCTCTTGGCTATCATAAATAATGCTGCAATGAACATATGGATGTTCATGTTCCTTCAAAGTTGTACTTTGGGTTTCTTCAGATAAATACCCAGAAGTGGGATTACTGGGTTCTTTGTCTCTTAATATAGCCTTTGTTTTAAAATCTATTTTATCTGAAATAAGTATTGCTACCCTAGATTTTTTTTCATTTCTGTTTTTATGCAATATCTTTTTCTATCCTTCTGCTTTCAGTTTGTATGTGTTTTCTGATGTGGAGTGATTCTTTTGTAGACAGCATATGTTTTTTCATCCATTCAGCTACCCTTTGTCTTTAGATTGGATCATTTAATCCATTTACATTTGAAGTAATTGTAATAAATATGTAGTTAATTGCCATTTAATTATTCATATTTTTATCTTTTATCTTCTTTAACTGTAATACTGGTTTGGTGGTGATAAACTCCTTTAGCTTTTTTCTGTCTGCAAAGTTCTTCATCTGATCTTTGATTCTAATTGATAGCCTTGCTGGATAGAATAGTCTTGGTTGTAGGTCCTTGGTTTTCATCACTTTGAATAATTTGTGCCAGTCCCTTCTGGCCTTCAAAGTTTCTGCTGAGAAATCAGCTGATAGTTTTATGGGCGCTCCCTTGTAGATAACTAATTGCGTTTTGTGTGAATATTCTTAAACAAGTGCTGTTATTAAACATATTTTCTAAAGTCAATACATACCAATGTCAGGTGAGTAGCAGGTGCAAAATACATATTTCTTGAGAAAATAGATTAATACATGATTTATACTGAATTTAACTATATGAGTAAATGTAACAGATTTGTTTCAGTTCCCTTTAAAGCAGAGTTGATAGAATCAAAGCCTATTGAGTATTGGCTTATGGATACTTTGGAAAAGAAAACATGATAAAGTGGTTAACACTAGCATCTGAAAAGTGAAAAATGTACCCTTATTTTCAAAGTTCTATAAAGAACAGCTATGTTGTAAAAGTACATGAAAAATCAAGTATATCAGGATTCACAACTCATGGTATAGCACTCACATTTATTAGGTGGGAAGTAAAATTCTTGAAGAAGTTCTTTAATCGTATGTTGTATATGTGGCTTGCTTAAGGAGACCATGCCATCATTTTTCCCTCTTTCTCCCAGAAAATCTTTCTCATGTTTAAGTTGTATATCTGGAGGGGCCACATTGATTATATAGGAATTATATGGGAATTCTCTAATAAGAATATATTATTACCCAGATTGTCTAATGACCCTCTTATGCTTAAAATTGCTATAACTCAGGAGCTAATGTCCTAAGAGAAATCTTGTTGTCCCAAGATAATAAAATTGGGTAAAAGCAGCTTACCTGTCTTTTGAGTGGGAAATAGAGTGTGACATATGGTACACTTCTAGGAAGGTGTGGAGTCCATCACAATAAAACTCTTTCTGCCTGGCAGATTTTTGAAAATTCACTAATGAAATGCTTATCTTAAAACTTTCATTCATTCTTTTATCTTTCAAAAAATTTTATTAAACACGTTATAAATTTCCTGTATTGTTTTAGGTGCTGAGAAAAGTAGTAGACAAAAACTAAATCTGCCCTTAAGAAACTTTTAATAGGAAGGAAGTTCAGTGTGGAACATACAAAACATATTAAATGTGTAAAATATTTCTAAATTGGCTGATGTTGTTCAAATAAATAGTGTAGGGAAGGTGTGAGCAGAATTCAGATAGATTGAAAAATTTTCAGAGATGGTCAGGGAAGGAATTATTAAGAATATGACATTTGAATAAACGTCTGAATAAGATACCAAAGTAAAACCAAAGGAAGAAAGAGTGTTGCAGTCAGTGGTGCAAGGTATGCAAATTCCTGAGAAGGGAACGCTAGGTATGTTCAGTGGGAAGGTATGTATAGCTGGTGTGGAGAGATAGAGGAGAGCAGAAGTGGGGGTCAGAGTGTTTATGGGTTGGAGGGTATTGTGTTGGTCCTTGTAGGTCACTATAATCACTGACGTTAGGCAAATGGAAAGCCACTGGGGATTTGAACAGAGGAGTGACATCAGTTGACTTCCATTTTAACAGTATCATTTGGCTGCTATGTTAAGAATGGATAAGAGTAGAGCAGGAGATTAGTTTGGGAGGCTATTGCAGTAATGAAATTGGTTTGTGCAGACTGTTAGCGAGGGGATGATATGGAGTGGTGGTCAGACTCTAGATACATTTTGAATGTAATCAACAAGATTTGCTGACTGCTAGAGTGTGAGAAAGGACAGAAAGAGAAAGACAGGGTGACTGAGTATTTTAACCTGAGCAACTGAAAAGATGAAATTGCTAGGAACTCATCAGATGCGGGAAATTATGAGAGGGACAGGTTTGAAGGAGAAATTTAAAACCTTAGTTTTGGACATGCTGAGTTTAAGATGGCTGGAGTTGCTGCTAATTGGATATATAAATCTGAAGTTCATGTTTGAGATCTGGCTTTAGTGATATAAATCTGGCGTTATCAGTGTAGATAGAGAATTTAAAATAATTAAACTAAATAAGATAATAAATAGAGTTAGTATAGATAAGATCCAAAGAGGTTTCAGATCTGAGTGCCAGGGCTCTACGTAGTGAAGAACAATCAGAAACAATCAGAAAAAGTGACAGAAGATGAATGGCCAGTGAGTTAGGAGGAACTTTCAGTTAATGCCCTAAAAGCAAAGAAAGTGTTTGAAGAAGACAGTGATCTGTCGAATGTTAACAGCGCTGTAAGGTGAGGAGTGAGAACTGAACTTTGAATATAATGAACTCAGTATGAGTCTAGTGGCCATCAGAACATCTCATATGTCTTAGGTCACACTAATCTATAGACTATGGGTGGCTGACATTCATCTTTGCTCTATACTTGTCACCTCCAACTGGGAGTATTGCGCCTAATAATGAAGCGACCTACAATTGTATTTTATGAATGCCATATGAAAGAATGAGTTTTGCTAACCTGGAGAAAACTGAGGAAGATGTGACAATAATCTTTATAAAACCATGAATCTTTATGTCATAGAAAGTTCTACTTTGTTAAAATTCGTCTCTGTTTTTTTCTGTCCATTCATTTATTTATTCAGTAAATATTAAGTGCCTGTGATGTGTCTAACACTCTGCTAGCCACTAGAGATCAAGTGTAATGCAAGGAAGATGAGATATCTGTGTTAAGAGAGTAGATTAGTAGATTGTCTGAAGAATTTTAGTCTAAAACTGATATGCCATGATGAAATCCCAGATCTCTCTGTATTCTTGCTTTAACAGGAAACTCACTCGTTAAAAAGTGATGAAAAGGGAAAAGAGAATATAATCTTGCCTTAAGAATTCAAGGAATGAATAATTTTTCAGTTTTAAAAATTTCTTTCAGTACTTGCTTCTGCTTGTAATTTTTAGTAAATTACAAGAAATCATCGCATATAAAAGGTTTTAGATCGAATGCCAGTCAGCCTTCTAAGTAAATTCTAGTTATGCTAGTCTTTGGATATTTAATACTCATATTGAATTCATTTAGTATCACACTTTATATATTTTTAATTGACCCTAAATATTGTGGCGATGTTATATTGAGATTCGTGTTGTGATTTTTTTATATTCATTAGTTTAGCAAGCATTTACTGAGTGCATATTATATGTCAGGTAATTTGCTAAGGGCTGGAGATTCCGTGATAAAATGGTCATAGTATCTCATGGAACGTAGATTATTGTAGGGGATAGATATCAATCTCGTTTCTTTTCCTTCCACTATCAGTATGAGGTTAGTTGTTAAGAGATTTTCATTACATGAACCTTAGCCTATAAATATATCTGCTGTACAGCTAATGTTTGGTGAAGACATCAGGCAGTTTATAAATCTAGAATCATTGTTCTTAAATCTTTGATGGATCTTACTGATGGCAAAGACAGGCTGTTATGTCATTTTCTCACTAAACATAGGCATCAGCAATACATCCCTCTTGAGCCAGCAAAGAAAACAGATAATTATTTAATCTTATGTGTTTGATGATAACCATTTTTTCTTGGCAAATTCTTGAATTAAGCAAGTTTTCTTCGTTGATATTTCTATGACTCAGAGTCCTTTTTCCAGCCAATTAAATATATTCAGATTCTGCAAAGTATGTCTAAGTAAATATAAAATATTAAGTATACTAGTGTGTTCAAAACAGTTTCTTTTCTTACAGCAATCAAAATTAGTTAAATGTACACCTATTTTCAATGTTAAGAAAAGTGGTAGTTTATTTTGTTGGAATATTTTAAAAATTTCTTTTACTGATTTTATTTTTTATTTTTTACCTAGGTACCCTAGTAGATATATTTTGGTAAGATCAGGACTAGGTATGGAAGGTGGGAAGCAGTGGAGTGTAGTTGGGTGTTGTACGCTGACTTTTACTAATTTAAACATTTACAATTTTGGAAAAAATTGGACAATTGATCATAGCAGTTGTTTATTTTGAATTAGTAAACCATCACTGCTTTGGCATATGTTATCATGCTGCTGAATGTGTCTGGCATTTGTTTTGATGAAAGGATTCATTCTCTCTCTTAGAAGGATATATGAAAAGTTATTTATTTAATTAGCTTTATCAAAACAATATATGGAAGCAAGACAATGTTGAAATTTCTGTGAAATAAAAAACATTTAGGACTAATTTTTTCCTCAATTCCATTGATCTCCCACTTAGAATTTAGGATTAGAATTGAGCTATATTTTTACAAGTATTTCCCTATGTATGTATGTTATTCTTGGAGAGTGTTCTTGTAAAATACTTATTAAAGAAAATTTCATGTGTACACTCTCCCACTCTGTTTTCCACTCTCCTTCCATTCATACCCCCTCCCCTTTTTTTATCCTTTGTAACTTACTTCAGTCCTAGAAAAGAAAAGAATGCTCCTTGGAAACTGAATGTTTACTACGAAGAATGCATTTTTTTTTTTTAAGGATTGCTACTAATAAGTATATAGAATAGTGAGGGTGAAATCTGTGGATACGGGATTTGCACATACTACTCATCTCTCTTATAAAATGAACCTCTCTTCTACTTTTGCTTTGAGCACACAGATATTTCCCCTTGCTTTATGGTCAAGTACTTGAGTTCTAAGTTATAGCAAAGTTCTGAATGTTTTGTGTTGGTTGTCTACATGCTAAGAAATGCAAATTTGTATTTCTCTGTATAACTCTTATAGTCATCATTGATTCTTTTCTTGACCACCTTTTTCTAAGGTGAAACAATGGACCCCTCCTACTTACCCCAACATACTCACACACAAATTTTTAAAGCATGGTCATTGATGTTATCTAGAAGTAATATCTGAGAGTATGCAATTTCCTCTTTCCAAGCCTTTCCTTTACTCACTAGTATGTTGTATGAGTTCTGTGGTCTATTTTGACCTCAGTGACAATACTGCTCTATTTCTGTACTTCCCATCTTTCATCTAGTCTTAGATTTCTAATAATGGTTTAACAGGTGATTCTTTCCCAAGCCAAAGTATCTGTTAGCCACTGAGGCTTATATTTCTTGTTAATAAATTCCTTGTGGGCAAGAAAGTTATATCATGACAAACTTAATGCAGATTTAGAAAAAATCATTCTATTTATTAACATTAATTTTACAATTTTTTTTCTCTAAGAAAATACATCAAAATATACTAGCAATAATTCAAAAATATTTCTTGTGCTCAGAAACTCTGTCTGCCCCTTCATAGATGGTTTAAGATAACTTTTGGCAACATAGAGCAAGCAGACCACTGATAACACTTGGAAGTAGTTTTGCATTCATGATTAAATACATATGAAGTATGTAAGTAAAAGGACTCCTGGAGTTGATTTTAATATTTCAGTTGTAGATAACTGTCTTTGAAAATATGGCTTTTTATACAGATTTGGTGTGAAAATGTTTAGTTGGGCAGATGGAGATCCAGCTGGTAGGGTATATGTTTGTCAGGGTATCTGGCATTTAGCTACATCCAAAAATGATATCAAACTGAAAGATGCTAAAGAGCAGCACTGTATGAAAGCCAGTAGGATCCGTTAGGGGTAGCATTTCCTCATTTCTGGTTTTCTAACCTTGTGGGAATATGTATTTAATTCAGATGGAATTTTTTACTTTAAAAATAAAATCTGAGAAAATGTAAATAAAATTGTCAAACAGCTGCCTTTCCAAAATCTTTATTACAGTAAGCAGGGAAACACATGCTACTTTGTGTGTTGAAATTTGGTACCTAATGAATCGTATATATCTGTAAGCATACCAAAAAAATGCATTTTTCATGAAACTTTATATATATTCTATAACTTAAAATCATTATTTTGGTTTCATGAGCTAAACTATAAGAAGCGACAGTAGATAATGAGTAAAATACTGAGAAAAATAAGGAAAGCATTTGGAGAAGAATGACATGAGTCCTAAATATGTTTTAAATCATTCGACCTTATTGGATACTAGTATTTAATCCCACACTCAGGTGGCTAATAGGCCAGCTGGGGATGCAATAATAACATGTATACTAAGTTTTAGAGCATGAACATTTGTTTTATGAATATCATCATCTCATTCATTTCTTTCCTAGAGAGATGATTTAGAAATAACTTATTTTATCAAAATGCTTAAGTACAAGTACTCTAAAGTTCTGTGTTACACACATGAAATTGTTTATTTGAATTGAGAGCAGCAGGCAAAAGCCATAATTGCAGTTATAAAATTTTTCACATGATTTTTGTTTGCTTTCCTTCTTGGATACTGTATTAGTAAAATCTAAATTCAAACTTTTAATTAAATTCACTGAAAATGACCAATTTGATTGACTGCTGTTCTTTGAGTCCTAAATAACGCTACGAAATATTTTTATTTATAGAACTTTTAAATATACTCAGGCTTCACAGATACACATTCTTCCTTAAACAGTTTCTAAATCTCAACAAACTAAATCATGCTCTCTAAAGAATAGGATTTTCCCCGCATAAGTTTTTCATAAGCAGATATTTTAATACAGTGTACTTAGATCTGGTTATATCAAAGGCTGAATCAAAGAGGCATGTTAGTGACTATCTTATCCTGATTTTATACTTTTAAAACTTGTGTCCCTAAATCACAAGGTCATCGGATCAAATCAGGATCAATTTTCTCTTTAGATTCAGTGACTTAATACATTTATGAGGTAGGCCTTCCAAAAATCACTTGCAGGTACTTTAACTGATTATAGTTAACAGTTTCAAGTATTTAGGAGACATTCTTTTTCCCACTTTGTGAGTGTGCACATGTGAGTTTTATCAGAAAAGTGCCCCCCTATGAAATAAAAAATCATTTGGCCTCTCCAGGGAGCTTTATATTTTATAAAACAAGACAGAAAAATAATTGATATGAATAGACTATAACAAATATTCACTTTTGATTTCCACATTATTCTTTACATGTAATTCTTCCCCAAATGCTCTCCTTATTTTTCTTCATTAATTAAAAAAAAAATACTAATACTGTATTCCCTTTCTTCAGATAACCATCTTAAATTTTACTTGTTTATATCACTTTTCTACAGTATAAATTACAGTGTACATTATTGATATGTAATATAAAATTGTATGCAGTATAAATGATACATGTATATGTGTGTATATATGTATTATGTATGTGTGAATGCATGCATCTGTGTGTTGAGAAAACCTGATTGTTCAATTTACTTTATACTAAGTTTTGTATTAGTTTTTTACATTATTTCAGTGAATCCTTACAATACTTACATAATGTAAGTAATGTTAATTTCTCACCCATGAAAAAGTAAAAATGTAGAGCATGTAACCCAAGGTTTTACAGAGGTAGGAATCAAACTGTAAATGATCCTCTTAACCATTATGCCTTATAACCTTTTCAATTTTAAGGGCCAAAGTCTTAAGGGTGTAGTTTAGATATTTACTAGAGAAACTGGCCAGTTGGTTTAAACAAATTCCTAAACTGTTGACCTGTTAAAGTTGGGACCAAGGTAGAGTTGTGTGGACCTGGAGAGGAATGACTCCCATACGGGGAGTAAGGTAATATGAAGATGCATACATGCTCAGTGAAGCCAGAAATCTATGTTTTTTAGTGAAATCTTCAGATTTTATAGTTTTAACTTAATAACTCAGTTTAAAAACAAACATTGCCCTCAATGTGCCAAACAACACATATATAGCAAGGAAACGAGAAGTGCATTAATTTGTGAATATAGCTACATGAGTATTGCAGGTTCTATTGAGTTCCAAGAGTTACAGAGTCTGAGACAGAGATATGTATGTGGGAAATTTATTGGGGGACTGCTCTTGAGAGTCCCCCAATATCCTGGTGCTAAGGTACCAGGATAGAGCAGAGAAACTCTTTGAGGCTAAGATGCCACCACACTAATGGCCTTAGGCAATCCCATTGATTGGAGTTGGGAGGGCACTGTAGAGTTTTCCCAGTTGGGGCAAGGAACATCTTGATAACACCCTTCTTCTGCCATTAAGTGGTCAATGGATATGCTTCTGCTCTGGGGATATATGACCTTAGCTTAGTTGGCTCTTGTCAACCTAGACCAGTTTTCAGAGAGACACTCAGCTGTTAGCTGTCAGTCATCAACACACTTTATACCAGAGGAAGAGCTAGGGTATCTGGGTGGTACACCACAGAATACACTACAGCTCACTATCCAGTCTAGACCGATCCACTTTTAGCACCCAAGTCACCTGTTTTCTAACTGTTTCCTATTCTGGTCCTCTCACCAGAAATGCCTTCCTCCACATCTGTGTATTCAAATTCTGTCCATCCTTAAAGATCTGCTCGACTCTCCCTTTTTTCTATATATCTTTATAGACAATGCCTTCAGCCAGTGATTGATACATATACCATCAACAAATAATGTACTGCTGTTGCCCATTATCTAAATCTTTGATTCTCAAAATTCTGTCACCAAACTTCCTGTTGGGTGCTTGTTACAACGTAGATACTGGGATTCAGTGGCCAAGGGCACGAGGTAAGCCTTGATTCTATAAGTAACTGGGGTAGAGTTCAGTAATGTACACTGTTTGTACAAATTCAGATGATTCTTATGAATTTAATACAAATAATAAATGTTTATATAGCAGTTTGAGGTATATTGATTTAAAAGGGTTAATATAAAAATAAAGATTCATGTCTTTTTCAGGGCATGGTTTGTGTGCTGCAGAACCTGACTTTTAAAGCCTTCTTCGAAGCACTAATTAAGTAAAACTTATTGCTATTTTACTTAGCAATTATTACATGAGAACAAGATTTAAAAATATGCAAATTATTTCATAAACCATTGAACATTTTTCAAGTGAAACAATACTTTAACTAGTCAAGATTATTTTGGAAATCTTCTGACTTGGTAAACTACAATCTCGTATTTCAGTGTTTTAGTGCTGCCTTAGAACTTGGCTAATTGTGTTAGGCCGTCTTGTCTCTAAAGCATTTAAATACTAGTAATACTGTGTAAGCTTTAAATATAATTTTCCAAATTATATTTTTTGGCTAATGCTTATGAAATTTCATATATTATAAAAAATTCAATAAATTTATTATGAAATATATCTATTTCTCTTTATTTTACTTGTGCATCTGACTTGTGTCTAATACCATCTTTTTAAAACCATTCAAGAGAAAATTAAGCATTTTATGTCTATTGAACCTGGTTTTTCTAGCTACATTCTTAAATATATTTACTAAATATGAAAGGGAATTGTTTTTCTCCCAAGTGAAGTAAAATTGTGTTACAAATCATTTCATGCTAATGGTTGTATTCTTTTAAAATAACCAAGCATATTTAGTCTCTAATCACTTTACTATCACTATAATATAATGTTAATTTAAAAGAATTCTCTTTTGGAATGAAAGAACTAATATGCTGAATCTGTATTCAAATCATACTTTTATATCAAAATGCTTCACTAAGCTTTTGTTATATCTGCAGAATATCCTAACATGCTGAAGCTTCTTAGTATTAAAATATAACATTTATTAAAGCACTTCTAGGTAAAATAAAGCCAGGCATGAAAATATAATATCAAATAAAATTTCTAAATTTTTACAAGGAGATTGATAAATCAATGAAATGAATCAATGATTCCAGTGATTACTTTGAATGATTAACCTTAAATTCACACTAGCACACATACATGCTACCAATTTCGTCATTGAGACACATCTTTAATTATCTACCATACTTTCACATTGCAATGTTTTACCTAATTTAATACACAGCCCATCATCTAAATATTTAGTAAATATGTACTTGTAAGAGGGAGCATCTACATAGAAAATTTATTTTTTAACTTACCACAGATACTCAAAAAATTCAAATGTACTATTTTGTAACCTTATAGATATTAAGTGAATTTAGAATTATCAGCTTTGGTTACTAAATAAAGATTATTATACCTGATTGTTAATATATGCAGTCTCTTAGAAAATCCTGTTGACTCTATCCTCAACATATTTATGTATTTATAAAATATATATGTAGACTCTCACCACTTTCTTCACTTTCATGGCTGTTTGAATGTTCTAGGCCACCAGCATTTTTACTTGGATGACTGCAAAACTTTCTAATATGGTCTCTGTTCCAAATTTGGACCCCAATGTCCATTCTCAACATAGAAGCTAGATCCTTTTTAAAGTATAGACTATTTTATTCCACTTCACTGAAAGCCCTTGTAAAACCCTGATCCTCCTCAACTGTTTGTTTGTTTGTTTCCCTGACCACTTTTCCACCTCTACACTCTACAGTTTTCTTAGTTGTTAGGTTTATTGTCTCTCTTCCATATGAGAATTGTAAACTTAATCCAGCTATGAGTCTTTGTTTTCCTTATTTTTCTTTCCCTAACACGAGTAACATGAACATAGTAAATCTTGAATAAATATTTGCTAAATTGAATTGGATCATGACAGTAGGATGAGGAAATATTAAACTCATATATACTTAAGAATTCAAATCTAAATTTAAATAACAGCAAGTTTTGAGATATTATAACAACAGAAAAATTAGTTATATTTAATAGAAAGCACCATTTTTTCTTTCAACCACAGTAAGTTTTCTAATTTTTTAATTTTAGACAACTTTAAAATAATTTAAAAAATAAAAGTTAGCTGAAAAGTGTAGAAAACGGTATGAAGCTTTAAGGACTAATTCCATTATGGTATTATTGTCATAAGGGTAATGATATAGACAAGAAAACAAAACTAAACAAACTGAAAACAAACAACCCCAAACAAAAATGACATATAGTTTTAGCTTCACTATTTAATTTTTTAAATTACCATTGACATACAATATTATATTAGTTTCAGGTGTACAACATAGTGATTAGACATTTATATAATTTACAAAATGATCATCCTGATAATCCACTACTTTTTTTTAAAAAATTGTATTTAAAAACTATATGAGCAAAAATAAAAGTGCATGATTAAGGATATTTTTAAATTAAATACATTTACCTTTGTTACCATATACTGATTTATAGAGTAATTTGTCTTTTCTTCATTTCAACACTGCATTAAAAAACATTGCTAGTCCACAAATCTGCATTTAGATACTGCAAATTAGTGAACTCATTAGCCTCAAAATGCCTCATTCTAAGTACTTTCTTTCTACACATATCTTTTACTTTCTCACCAAGCAGATGGTGACATAGTGGCAAGCTTTGGAGACACGCAGGCCAATTTATTCTACCATGAACTGAAAACTGTGCTAGAATTTGTAGGCAAAATAAAAGCAAGAGAAAAGCTAACACTTTTGAGAGCCATATTATGTATCGAGCACTGTGTTAATGTTTTCACATTTATTATTTCATTTAAGAAATTCATGAATTAGAGAGAGATGTTAACACAGGATGTCTTATAAGTATAGCATTTTTCTTCTGAGGCTAATGCCATAATTGAATTAGCTTTTCAAACTTCATTCAGTGTAATATTTTGATCAAAAGGAAGTGGTAAAGCATTCAAGATACAGAAAGTGATTATGAAGACAGTATGGAGGTAAGAATGAGAGCTATGTTTATTGGATGGCTTACTTGAAGGAGGATGAAGAGTTCCAACTCATATTTGTAACCTCATTAGATTAGCTATTTCATCTCTTTCTGTAGCTAATGACTCTCCAAGGGATGCTTAAGACAGCTGTGATGGCAGCAGGAGCCAGATTCACATATTGTAGGTGCTAGACAGGGTCAAGGATTTCTGCTTTTATAACAGCTGAAGGGATCGAGGGTGGGTAGCACTGATATGGAAGGAGGACACAACTTCGCTTTGTTTTAATTCTGGTAAAATTGGTTCTGCTAAAGCAATTAATATTTAAACGTGTACTTATGTAACTCTTGTGACTAAGTATAAATGCTGTTTAAGACTAAGTCTTCATATGATGAGGCCTTATTAAAAGGAGTTCATAGTTGGATTAATCACTTTGCTAATGTTAAAATGGATACCTTGAAAAATGTGTATAAGAATCCACCTTGTCTCATAATTCATATATAAAGAAGTACCATGACAAGCACAAAACTGGGTCCTATATAATTGTGTCCCCCAAATTAGTACCTCTTCTTTTTAAATAACTTTGTTTCTAGGCTAGCTTTTATTGTGGTTTATATCTAGGACTCACTTCCACCCATCATTCATGGAGAAATGAGAATTCATTTTCACATTAGCTTATTTAAAACATAATTAAAATAGTAAATCTTCTTTAAAATCCCTATAGTAAATTGCAAAGCCAGAGGTGATGAGGTTTCTGTAAGATTGTTTTATATCTACCCCAGCAAACATACAATTTACACAGTAGAGAATTAAGCCCTCACGAGTGTCTGCTCTGAAGCTTAATTTCATCATAGCAGAAAGAGAGACAAGAGAGAAAATCCAAAGTGTCCAGCACATTATTATTTGTTTGGAAGAGCAGCTAGGGAGAAATGACCCTAGTAAACACAGCAGGTAGTTT
Organism: Cynopterus sphinx; assembly: GCA_030015415.1. Classification (NCBI taxonomy): domain Eukaryota; kingdom Metazoa; phylum Chordata; class Mammalia; order Chiroptera; family Pteropodidae; genus Cynopterus; species Cynopterus sphinx. The sequence goes on along the minus strand of CM057386.1, from coordinate 80,591,259 downwards.
TACTAAATGCACAATATGAAATTAGTACATTCCATCTTGAGGTTATAGCTTAGTTTTATCTTGTCAGACTAATTATCATTATCTATCTGACCTCTCAAAGCTCTCAATATTGATTTTATAAATATCACTTATGTGTTTAGAAGCCATGTATATAAGAAATATATCCAGAGTATTGCAATGAAACCATTAATTTATATAATGTAGAAATTCAATAATCAACAGAAAGTTCTTGAAAATGTATACTTATTCTAAAACATAATTGGATGTAGTAAAAAAAAATATGCTTTAAGTTTACTTAGTCATATCTACCAACTGGTATAGAAAATATCCATTTCACTCAATTGATATTTTATGTGTAAATGATTAATTGCATATAAAATAAGCAACTTGGGATCTGATAGGTGGACATTTAAAAGAGTAGGTAATGCTGAAAAAATAAGTGTGGATATGCACACCGAAGTCGTATAACACACAATTGAGAAATTCTTTAAGAGTAGTATATAATCTAATACAAACAATATCAAAATGATAGCTTTCAGTCTCTAAAAATATCTGTAACTTCACAGGAAAAAAGCCTACATATTTTGAGGTTGATTCTATAAGAGTAAATTCTAATATTATAAACTACTTGAAATGTTCAGCTCAGTAAATGAAAAATTTATAAGGCTTTGGTTTTCAACATTAAGCTATTTAGGAAGCTGGAAAGGGGACAGTATGCTCTTATCCTTAAACATGCTACATATCTACTACCTATGCATTATTAAATAGGAAAGAGTTCTAGAAATCGACTCCTGCCTGCCTTATGAGTTGTGGTTTTAGAGAGTAAAGTAGGTTTATTTAATTATATTCTGGGCTTCACTCAAAACTATGGCAGTGCAGAACCTTCCTATGGTAGCATAAGTAAAGCATATACTTCCTTTTAAATTGTGTTTTTATTGTACCTTCTCACTTTCAGAAAAGGTAGGAGCTTAGTTTAGCCATTTCTTCTTTGACTCGGAGGAACTTTAATTTCTATAACAGGACCAATGACATTGACTTTTTTATAAATCATTAGAGCTATATTTTAGGGTGCCCACTCCAAGAAGCCTAGTCCTATGTTTTTTATAATAAAACAAACTTTTTCTCTAAAGAGAGAATCAAGAACACAGTGAATTATCAATATTTTCATCATAAGTAAAAGAACACATTCTGAGAAGCTTAAATAGCTTCATAGGCCCTGAAACTGGTAAGGGAAAAGTATGGTATTCCATAAGTAAAAAATTGAATAAGGAAAGATCAGCAGATAAAAGTGTTGATTTAGAGTTCAAAAATGGACACATTGAAAAGTATGCAGCAGAAAGTTGGACCATTTACCCACAGAGCCCAACTAAAGTTACAGAGATTTTTTTTTTAATAATACAAAAGAAGAGTTGATCATTGCTTTACACAACCATAGAATTAGTTTAAATCAGAGTGAGCCATTATTTAAAGGGAAATTAAGGATTTTTTGGTCATTTTTGGATTATTAGATATTAAGTATTTTATCTTTAAAGCACTTAAATTTGTGTGATTTATATCTTTTTAAGGCAGAGATAACCACATAGCTGCTGAACTTTCCTATGGTTATGTTCTTTATTCTGTAATTAAGAGGATAACTGACATATTTAATCTATAGTTTAGAAGAAATTATCTTAGGTTTTATCCCATGTCAGTGCCTAAGTGATAGGTATCTTAATCACAGACTTAAATACAATGAAAGAATTTAATATTCTGGTTTTCCAGATTTTGATAATAGATGTAGTATTAAATAAGATTTTACCATATAATACTTAAAAAAAAGGAATTTAACCAAACTGAAACTTCCCAATATTTGTTTTCTGATATAATTTATTTTTATATATTGTACTTTTTAAATTACTTCCAATATTCCTGAATGAAAAAAAAAAAAAAAAACATTTCCTATGGAACATCCTTATTTAGGCTTAAAGGAAAATATGAACAAAATAAAATTATTTAAATAAGACTATCTTTCAAACATTCAAAATAGCCTGTACCGTACATGTTGAGACAGCCTGTTGTTAAATGGAACTAATATTTTATAGAAAAAAAACATTGGAATAAATTGATAAAGAGGGATTAGGATGTTGATGGAATAGAAAAATAATGGAGAAAGAAGTATAGACCAAAAGACATAAGCAGAAGAATTGAAAAAAAGAGGAAAGATGAATGAAAATATAAAATAAGACACAGGAACAGAAGAGATAAAGGATGAGGAAGACCATCCCTAAACTCTTCGTTATCTCTGATGTATTTGCATCCATCTGTATTGGGCTGCCAGTGCTAGGTATGGTGCTAGTGCTTCAAATTTCTGCCTTTCCCACACTAAGACCATCTTCTTTAGTCTGATCCTCTTCCTTGACCATCACATCATAGGTTAAAGAAACCTTTGCCTGAGTCTTTCTTTATATTGCTTGTACCATCTTTAAAGAATACTTAATGCTGGTGATTAATAACTTTATTTTTTTAATTGTTTCTTTAATCAGAAATCATATGTCAAATACCTTGAGTTTAATTTAATAATCTTAAAAAATATGTATTTGGCAATTGTTTAAAATGAATGCGTTTTATTCTGCTTACATCTATATTAATTTTATTAAATTTATTAGGGTGACATTGGTTAATAAGATTATATCTTTCAAGGGTACAGTATTATGTATGATACATCATCTGTATATTGCATTGTGTGCTCATCACCCAAATTTAGTCTCCTTCTGTCACCACATATTTGACACCCTTTATCCACTTCTGTTAAATTTTGTTTGTATCTCTGATTACACCAAATAAGAATGTTTTACTATATAGCTTCTCTTATAATAATATTTATTGTTTCTGCTTATAAAAGCAATATGCATTTCCTACAGACAACAAATTCAGATATGTATTATGTACAAACAAAAAAAATTATCAACATTAAAATTTTGCCCAATTTTCATTGGTATATATATTTTACACTATATGCCACTTTTTTCTCAATACTACATAGTATCATTTTCTCACAAAATGAAATATTTCTTGAAAGCATTATTTTCAATGGTTTTATTATATTAATATAGGTAGAATATTTAGATTGTTTTCAACTCTCACCCACTATTGATAACCCTTCATATTTCTCTAAAGATATACCTTGTAGAATGTTACCATCTATTTACAGAAAGAAAATTACCCAAAGACTTGATGCTTATTGTTAAATTGTTTCACAAAGATGTTATTTCAATGTATACTATATCAGAATACGAGAGAGTCTACTGTGAGTTTTGTTTTGCTTTGTTCTGTTTTTAATTTTTATGAGATTACATGGTGAAACACTGTGTAAAAAACTAATGTCATCTATTTGGGAGATTTTTTCCATTGCTGATTTTCATTATCTTTCAATGCCTTTCACAAGGAAACTGAAAAATTGCCTGGGAGGTGAGGTGTGTAACACTCTCCATTGAAGCCATAACCAAAATTTATACAAACTTGATGCATGTTATAGGCCAACTAATTTATTCCAAAAATCAGCACCATGAAAATGTAAATTAATTAAAATAATTTATCTTTATTTCAAGTTGTTAAAAAACAAACCTTTTTTTAGTTTTTGTATAGATATTTGTTAGCAATAAAGCTGTCAATGGATTAAGGACTGTGAACCAAATATGAAGTGACTAACGTGTTTAAAATTCATCTCTTAAAACTTATTTTCCACACCCCTAATCTCACTTCCTTTGTCTTTTAAAAAGTAAAAACTGAAAAATATTATTTCCTAATGGCAGTGAAGTTAACAGAACATTTACCTTTACTCTTCATTAATTGTGCAGCTATTCATGTCCATTAATTTCAGAAGTTTGTTAATGCTTTTAATTACTAGTTTTTACATGAATATTTATTTTGTTCTTTATATTTATCTCAAGAATAAAATGTCATTAAATATTTTGTAATAATATAGTATTTAGGTAGGCATGTATTCATTTCTCATGTACTTAATGTTTGATTATACAAATTACATAGGACCATAATGTATAAAATTTGAAAAATACATTTCATTTGAACGGTATAGATAATAAAGATATCTTTGTTAGCTTTATTGGGCACCAGGAACTTTTTGCATTGTTTAAATAAAAGTGATCATTTTCTATAAACTTTTTATCAAAACTAATTTTCAATTAAATGATTATGTGGTGAATAATGGGGAAAAACAATCTAAAAATATTTTAGTACTTTGATGACTACAATGATTTTATACTATCAGCATTTCTAATATAGTATATAATATAAAATATTTTTAAAGTAGCTATCACATCATGAAGAATATCAGAAATTAAGGTTATTCTATATGTGCTCTTTCAAAGAAAAGATATCTCTGAAGTTTTTTATAATCTATATTCAGCTATGAACCTTTGTTATCAGGATTAATAGTATATTGGTTCTACTAATTATAACAGCAGTAATAATATTTTTTTTCTTTTTGTGTATTGAAATCTTTTACATGGTAGCTAGAGCAATTGGAGAGCTTGTATGTTCATCTTGGCGAGCCACTGAGAAAAGGCTCTAGTATCTTGAGCAAGAGGGAAAAGTGATGGTTAGAGTCTGAGAAGAGTTTGAGTGATCATATAGCAAGCATATCACTCAATGGTGATTAAATCTCAAGAGATTAAATATGGTCAGCATTTCATGAGACACAAAGAATATACCTTCTGTTTGGATAGTGTCAGGGTTCTATGACTTGAGTACTGTTAGTCTGCTACTGTTAGCTTATTCTGCTCACACACACCTCTCTCACCCTACACCCTTCACCAAGGCACTGCAAATAAGAGAATTTAGGATGATGTTCTCTCTTTATTTCGATAGTGCTGACATCTGAACAAAAACGCTCACATTTATATTCACTATTCACTGAGTAGAAAATGTTTATTACTTTCAGGTAACCATAGAAGGTACTTTTAGTAAACATTCCTGGTTTCATCCAGGCTTAAAGGATAGTTACAGACATGCCGCAGAATGGAGAGGACGGGATATGATCATAGTCATCAAGGGATACAGAACACAGTTATATGATTGGCCTGTGTTTCTGTGTAGCATAAGTGTATATATATATTTCACCATATTATTCTTATTTTTCCATTATCTGCTAACTGCCCATCCTGAATGCTATGAAATTCAGTTTGTATTAATCAACTTAATGGGAGCACAAATAAACTTAAACTCAATAATTGTATGTAGTGTAAATTTTTTATATATATATATTTTTAGTTTTCATTGAATAGATTCAGCTCCTCAGAAACCTTTTATTTTAGGAAGAAAAAAAATGAGGTTAAATAATCTTTTTTCAAAATGCTTTTTGCTAAGGTATTATAGGTATAATTTAGTCCAGAGAAAGATGAAAAATATAGCAAAAAAATAAGTTATCCAAAATTTGTTATGAGTCACAAGAACTCAGTTCTTTACCCAAATAAATTTAAAGGTTTATTATCTTTGATTTATTTCTGCGATAGTGTAAACGGTGTCTTCTCAACTAAAATTTTGTGTTTATCATTAGGGTGAATTTTATTTTCTATACCACCTATTGTCACACTGATTGGTTTTCTAACACAGGAAACACATAGCAATTAACATTTGGTTGATACAATAATGGTAACAGTATTTTCTTTTAAAGAGATGCAATTTATTTAGGCTTGATTTTGATCAGTTACATTTAAATCCTGTGTTCAAATTTTATTTACAATTATACTTATTTTATGTAATAGTATTTTATTTAGATTAAATTGAGATATAAACAATTCTAATGTGTTTATCCACTATGATATCTTTTGTTAAGATAAGTAATTGCTACTAAAAGAATTAAATGATTTGGTTAATCTTCATGTAGAGAGTTTTTCCTCCTTTTAAGAAAGAGTTCATTTCTCACAACTGATGAACCAAAACCTAGTGGTCCTTTATAGGTCATAGAATTCAGTTAAAGTATTAACGTAATTGGAAATAGCTAAGGTATGATGGTCTTAAGCTTTAGAATTTAGATTGTTTACAGAAGGTCTATATTATTTACATATTTCATGAATATAGAAATTAATGTGAACACATGGAATTTAACTTAGAAATCAGGGAAAGAAAAAGCAACTTATTTACACTGAGTTTTGTTAAACATTGGAATTAGTTTCCCATTAAAAAACTATATTCAGTTCAGCATGACAGGTTACATAAAATACTACTGGGCTTTAAGTCTTAGTTTTACTCTAATATCTCTGGTTTTATAATTTTTAAGTCCATAGTACTGTGCCATGCACACATTTTGGGGGGTTGGCTATATCAATAGGAATTACTATTTAATTAAATCTATTTGTATAGTTAAGAAATATGTTTTTAAAACATTTTGGTACTTTGTAAGCAGCTGATACTTGGCAAACTCTCTAAAGATACTCTTTATATTTTTATTCCTACAGAAACTAACATTAAGTTTTCTTTCTCCCATTAAGTGAGATAAAATATAAAGTTCTCTATACAATCTCTGACATATCAGCAAAATGAGAAGTCATTCAGCTGGGGTTCCAGGGAGAATTTATGAGAGCAGAGAAGAACGTAGACTGCTTTCACAGTTCTTCAGTACAATCATACTTTTAAAAAATTCTTTTAAAGTTAGAGACATGTTTGGACTTATTTAAATAAGTATGAGTCTAGCATAAATAGTGATTTATATTTTATTGTGACACACATTATACATATTGATTTAAAGCAGAAAGATCTAGGTAATAACTGAATATATGTTAATAAGAATAATGTGACTTTATTAAATACTGTTATCTGTGTATGAACATGTAGGATATATGGGAGCATTTTTTTTTTAAATCTGCCTATAAGTTTGCAAAGATAGCACTAATGGAGTTATTGACAACAGAGAAATATTTTTGTTTAGTTGCCAGCGTCTATTACCATTGGTGATAGAATAATTTAATGACTGTGATTTCCATTTCCTTGGCAGTTACAGTCTTTTATTATTTTTCACAGTAACATAAATATGTCTAATAAGCCTAAATCAGCATTAAAATTTATGAAGAATTAGAAAATAATCTACTTATACCATCACTACTTATATGTCACTTAATTGCTTAATTATGTGTGTTGTGCTTTTGTTGATGTTGTCATCGTTACCAGAGAATCATTTTTCTGTTGAATGGGCATTTAGGTTGGACTCACTCATGTGGCTTCTAATGGTCATGGAGAAATTGTACGAAGAAAGATTCCCTACAAAATGTGATTTATAACCAGCATAGGGCATCATAGAATTATTAGGAGATTTTAACCCACTAAATTCTATACAGCAGAAATGCGTCAGCCTCTTACATTATTCTTTGGACTTTTCCATGTGTAATTTCTCTTTTCACTATCATTATCTTTTATTTTCCTTCCTACCTTATACTGTTTTCCCATCTTAACCATATCTTCCCCCATCATTAGATACAGCTCATGCTTTTTTTCCATGAACCTTTTCAGTTGTTCATTGATTCTATACATATCTATTTTGCTTCAAGAAGTAATAATAATGCTATATAAATAGTTGTGAGAAAGAAAAAGCAGACAAAAATTGCAGGCTGCATGGTGCTGCAATTTATTTTTAATATGTTTAAAATAAATTTTTAGAATTTGCCTTTCAGATAAATACAAGAGATAGGATGCGGTTAACCAAGAAAATAATTTACTAAATTATGTGGTGTTTTAGAAGGTAAGAAACAGGACTAGGGAGTAGAAATAGGGTGGTGAGACAGGGGTGACGGATGACTTTAAATAACAATAAGAGGGTGACCTTAATAACATGGAAGAGGAAAGAGAGCAAACACTGTGCATATGTAAAGGAAGAATGTACCCAATGGATAGAACACTGTATGTGAAGTGTGTGGCTGGAGCATTCCTGGTGAGCTCTGGTAACAGTGAGAAGACTGTCACCGAAAAGCACGGTAGAGAGTAGTAGACAATGAAGTAAGTAGCTACTCTAAGGGCTTGGGTTTTTTTTACTGGGGTATTTGAGAAGCCATTGGAGAGTTTCAGCTGAAGAATGACTTAATCTGATTTAGGTTTTTAAAGGATCTGCCTCTAAATCCAAAGCATCTTTAAAGCATATATCTTATTATCATTCTTAACCTAATTTTATCCTCCTTTAAGTCAAGGACTTAAGGTATAATCAATCATTTTTATATCCCCTGGAGCATCTAGAATAAAATAGGTGGAGTTGATATAGTGGCATTCAGTGAATAATAATCATTTATTTGGTTTGGGAATCTGTAGCAGAACAGATAAAATAAGCATTGCTACGAGCTTTGGCAGCTCCAGAAATATCTTCTACAGTTATTAGTGTACCTTGTATATATAAGCAGTCTGATAGAGGGTACTTTTCTGTCTTCAACCAAAAACCAAGAATAAATCACTAACCCTCAGGTGCTTCTACTTGTCTTTCAAATTATGTACTTTGAGCAAGTATCCAAAATTTAGGACTTATTCATAACAGCCCCTCCATCCTAGAATGCCTATTAATCCTTTACACTTTCCTTTCGTGGGTGCTGTGATTTAATTAGAAAATTATCCAGCATTCTCTTCTTTTAAGTAAATTTTATCTTTAACATTAGAAACAAAATTATCTTCCTCCTGATTATTTCTCAGACATTTATGTTTTGCAGCATGTGAAAAGTATATTAACTGGCAGTTTAGGTTAAAACAAAATTCCACAGATAATGCTTGACAATTCAGTCAAAGAAAATCAAGGATAACAATTCATGGGAAAAGGTGACCTATAGAAGATAGGTGTTTCCATGGGCATTCGTAGAATAAAAAGAGTGGGCCTTTGCCTTGCTTCTTCATACTTGAAAAAATGCAATCTCACCTCCTATTTTTACAGAACCATGTCACCTTTCTACAGAACAAATTCCAAAATTAAAAATCTCCAGCAAAAACTTATTTAATTTGTTTGAAAATACAAAATAGATATTGTGTTGATACACATACCTTTGCCTCATTGTTTTTTTTTTTTCCATTTTGTTTCTGAAAAGGAATGCATGGTAAGGTTTTATTACTTAAGTTGATCTGTACGCTAGATCTAAAATTGTAGCCATTCACAGTATTTTTCATCTATCTGCCTTATTTTTTCTTGTTAGGACTTCTCAGTGTTAGTACAGAATATTTTTTACTTATTCATGTTATTTCCTATGTACCTCTTATTACCTCCATTAGGATATAAGTTCCTTGGAAGGAGATATATATTGTTTAATTTATTCATTGCTCAATACTCAGAACTTAAAAGAGTGCCTATAACTTATTAGGCATTAAGTAAATAATTGTTGATTAAATGAAATAAATAATGTATATTTCATATTATATATATATAATATTTAATTTGCTGTTTTATAACTTTATGTTGCTCTTTGACATAGAGAAGTTTATGAGTCTATCTTGTGCTTATCATGATTTGAAAAACTTTATTCACAACACAGTTATAAAAAATTTTATTTACGTATTTTATTAAAAAAAGATTTCTGTTATAATTTTAACTTATTGATAACATATTTTGTATACAGTATGAAGATATTTTTAACTCTCTATTCCCAGAAATCTTTTCAGTTGCTTTGATACTATCGTAAAATTCATCCTTCTCTTGGTATTTAAAATGCTAAAATGTTATACCAAGGCCATGTAGAGACTAGAGCCTTTCTTACTTAATTTTTCATTGTTCATTTCATTGGCTAATATGACATTGTTTTAGTTATTATAGATTTAGAATTTTATATTTTATAATTTGTGCCACTTAATTAAAATTATCTTTCTTAATTTTATTGGCTCTTCTAACATGTTTACTTTTCCAACTTAATTTTAGTTTCTTTATATTGAGTTTTTTAAAAAAAATCTTTATGAAATTTTCTTGAAGTAGTCATTTATTGAATTTATGGCTTAATTTGAATAAAGTAAATATCTGTCTAACATTGAGTCTTCCCATTTCAGAATATATCCTGTTCCTTTATTTAATTATTCTGTGTAGCTGAGTAAAAGATTATTTTCTTTATACCAGCCCACTGATTTCTTAGGTTTATTTCTTGGTGATTATTCTTAAAATAACTTAAAAAACATTTAATTTCATCCTCTTTAGTATGTTTTGGGGCAGACTTGGAGATACAATATATAGGGACCTCAATTACTGAGTTCCTGTTTTAGTAAATAGCTGCCCTGAGGGTCACTAAGTGCTGTTGCTGACAAGGTTGTATATGGGAAAGCTTTTATTTTAATAACCATTGGCAACTTGCACTTATAAAGAACTTTCCATTTCTCAGAATTTTTCTTTGGTTTGGCATGGCTACATAGAACAAAGAGAACTTGGGTTAAAAAAACTTTTTCTTAATATCCATCCATGTGCAATAACTTTCAAATAATTAAATCCACTTTCTTCAGAGAAAACTAAGTTAAACTTTGTCTATGTTCTTAGTGTTATAGATTTAGTAATCTTGGGAAAGTTTCTTAAATTCTTTTAACCTGTTTCCTGTCTTTAAAATGTTAAAAATGCCTTCTCCAAGGACTGTTTTGACGATTAAATTATGTAATTGTATAGGACACCTTCCTTAGTGTGCAGCATGCAGAAATTGGAAAATGAATAGTGGCCAATGTAAAGTATAATTTAAAAAAACGCAATTGACAGTTATAGAAACAGATAAACATCTACACAGAATCATGTGTTATACAGGATTTTATATAGAAAACTAAACATTTTCAAATGACATAAAAAGACTTCAAAATATAGAAAGATCAGCAGTATTTGTTACTTGAAGTCTTCATACTATAAACATAACAAGTTTTCTTAAATTAATTTTTATATTCGATGTGATTATAATCGCATTTCTATTAGAATGTGTATATGGGTGTAAAAAACTTAATCAGTTAATTGAATTCCTGAATTGATGAAAAAGGGAAAGTGAATAGGAATAGCTAAAACAATTTTGAAGAAAGAAGTGTGGAGATGTATTATAAAGCTATGAAATTAAAACCAAAAGTACTATAACATCATTTATTGTGCTGCATACAATAAATAACAATCAATTTTGTAGAACAAAGACAATTATGAAGAGAAAAATATAACTTAAACAATTTTATAGAGGATTTTCTTTATGCCCTTTGATTAGAGTAAGAATTGCCAGGAAACCCAATCACCACAAAGAAAACATTGATAAAATAGACTATAAAAGTGAAAATATAAGCTTCACAGTGGGAAGAAATATCATATATAGATCACAAAAGAGTAATGCCCAATGTTTATTTGTTAAAAAGGAAAATTACAAAATACTAAGAAAAAAACAATCAAATATGTGAAATTGAAGAAATAGGAATAGCCCATAAATCAATAACATTAGAAAAAATGTGAAAGTGAACAGCAACAAAAGACCATTTAACAAGTAAGAAGAAGAACATGTTAACTAAAAATATAACAATATCAAGTGTTGTGTAGAACACAGAAAAATTCCAGGTTGAACTAAAAATTTATAAAACTGCTTGGAGTAATGCAGCACTATCAAACTGAAAATTCTCTTACTAATGAAATTCTAGACACGTTTAAAATGATTCACTGCAACTTTGTAATCAATTACAAATACAAATGGAAATTAACTTAAATGTCTATTAGGAAACATGGCTGTTGAATAACAGTTTTTCTCTTTTTAGAATATGTGGACTTAAAAAAAATTCTTAGCCAAATTTTGCGCAAAATGCATCCCCATTTCAAAAAGTTATCACATTCTATAGGATTTGAAAAATTTTTTTAGAAAAAAAGTTAATTCAAAACTTTTAAATCTTAAACTTTGATAGATGACCACTGAACAAGCCAGTCTAGTTTTAGTAAAATGAATGCAAGCAAAGCAACAGATGGTATTGATTATATTCTACTTTCTGTAAACTGCCAAAACTTTGACTATTATCAAGGCCATATATGAATCTTTATCTATTTACATATGCACTGAAAAAGTTGGATTTAAACGAAGCATGTAAAAATAATATTTAAAATATGTATATATGTTTCAAGAACTGGTAACCTGTACTTAATATAACCATAAATGTTTCTTTTGATATATATTTGTATATTCTTTGAAACAAAGCAACATTTAACTATAAATTTATAGCACTATAATCATATATATTTTAAAAAATTTGTATATGTTAGAAAACATTTCTATTAATAAGGATCAAATTAGTTACCTATGAAATAATTCGTATTTCTTCAATAAATACCCTTCTTTAGTTTTAATATAATAGTAGTTACTTATAAATCAACTTTTAGACATATCTGAATGGAGTTTGTTTTCTTAATGATAATTGTCATGAGATTTAAAGTTAACCTACCTTGTCACATTGTCCCTGATAAACTGCTCATTTAAGAGGTAAGGAAAATTTTTATTATTACATGAAAAAAAGTACTTTAATATATTCTCTTTATTGTTCAAAGTTAAAACCCAGACTATAATGTCATCTCCACATTCAAAATCATAGTGTATTAACACTTTTACCACAAGTAACATCCTTGAGGTTGACATCTTCTTGTGACTGAGTAGATAGCAGCAAGAAATTCAATTACAGAAAGCCAGTACTGTCATTGCACCTGTCTGCTTGCACGGGAAATGATTTGTAAATTGGGCTTTATCTTTCCGGTCCCATAAATCTTCAGTCCATAATTGACACTTGTCACCATAGATGAATAGTAGGAGAAAGAAAGCAGAAAGCAAATGAGTAGCCCACCTGGGAAACCGATGTCTTGTTGCCTTTGAGCGTCATTTACAAACAGCAGTCAGTACCTATGGGCCAGAGTTTTTATCCACAGCAGGTGGCAAAAATTTTTCTACTGAAAAATGCAATGCCTGAGCTGAATTACAACAGAGACAAGACAAAGGAACAATAATTAATATATAACATTTTCCCAGAGAATATAAACATGTATTCCAAGGAAATGAAAGCTTTTGTTTAATATTTGCTCACTTATTGATGCTGCACATTTGTAAGTATCAGGTTGATGTCTGACCTGTCAAAAGGCATTCATGAAGCATTTTGGCTGTCGTGGGAGTTGATATTGTCACTTGTTACACAATTCAACATCAGTTCAAAGTTGTTTGATACCAGTGTCAACACATTGGCTTAAAAAACACATAAGAATGATTTTTTCTTTCAAATGTCAAAGAAAGAAAGAAGGGATTTTATAAAAATGTTCTTGTGAGCAAGCACTAATTATAAACATATGATAGATAAACCTGCATATCTAATTTTCTTAAATGGCTTATTTAATTTTACAATTCTTTCTGAAGCTTATCTCATATTGTGAAATATTCATTTAAAAACAAAATCAAAATTTATTAATAATCTCTTGACACTAAAATACCTGAGTCTTCTAAAAAGTCATTTTTAAATTATTACCATTTTTATTGTTTTAAATAAAAAATAAAACTATAACTATAAGTGCAAATAAATTTAAATAGCAGATTGAATATTCTAAAAACTAAAATATACATGAATCATAGATATTGATAATCATTGTCTATGAATCATGTAGGCTTTGCATAGTCTTTTCTACACATTCCCTATTTTCTGAGAGAATATGAAAATTTTTTCCATTTTTTAATAATTTAATTCTTAAATGTACATACTTTTATTAAGATTTTTAAAAATCTTCATCTTATTTAGAAAAACAAATTTATTATTTATTTTGAATTCTGCAAGATCCAATATACATTTCACCAAGATTATTTACAAATATGTTCTTAGTTAACAGGATAACACTTTCATCACTCTTTTTTCTCCCACAGATCAGTACAAAATATAAAGAGTTAATATCCCTAAAATGAGGGCAAAAGATTAGAAATGGAACATTGGCAGAGACATAGATTTAACTTGAATACCTCTCCACTATCTAGTTCTCCTATCGCCAGTGGTTTAATAGGTTGTTTGCTTGTCTACACAGTTTTTATAGAAGTTGTAAGCTATTTGTTATTTTTGTACTATAAAATGAAAGTTTGGGGAAATTAAGTTGCTTATCTGTAGGTTCTGTAGGTTATTCATAGTGTAAAATAAATGATTTATTTATGCCTCCTTTTGTATACTGGGATTTTAAACACAATGTTTCAAAACAAAAGCCTCATTTTTATTTGCCTTTTCTTAAGTTAGCAGCTTTTCAATAAAATATATTGAAAATATATAGAGAGTATATCTGCTATTGCTAACATAATCAGTATCTTTGGTCTGGACACTGATATTAAAAATACTAATGCAATATCAATAATATATGGGCAGCATTAAAAATAGAGGTGTGACTATTGTTATATTCACACGTAAAAATCATTTTAAAGCTTCTTTTAGTGGATGCATTTCTTGTCCTAATGTCAAAAAAAAAAAAAAAACACTTATATTTTGTTCCACAAACATTTATGAAGTTCCTGCTTTGTTTTTGGCACTGTGCAGTGTCTTGGGATGCAACCATGGACTAATACAGTTTTTATCCCAATGAAGCTCATATTTTGGTAAGAATGGAAGAGATATAAACAGGTAATTACCCTAGTTAAAATATATACCAAGTGCAGAGAAGCTGAGCCTTTGGTTTTCTTGAAGTTATGAGAAGTTTGCTAGCAGCCTGGAGAATAAGGAATTTTATGTGGAAGGAATCAAGCAGCCATACCCATGAAGTCAAAAAATGGAATATACAGTTAAAACAGAGATCTTTTTCTGATAAAGAAACTCCAAGGCTCTTTGTAATCCTCATATATGCATATGAGAAGGAAAGAATAGGTAATTTATGCTGGGAAAGTAAACAGGCCAACCACGACTGGCCTTGTATGCTATGTTAATATTATGACAACTACCATTTATTCTATGTTTAGTATGCTGAGTCCTTCCCATCTTTTTTCATTGAGTGCTTACAACAGCCCTTAAAACTTGATATTATTATCTCCATTTAAGAGATGAGAAAACTAAGGCACACAATGAAATAAAATAACATGTCTAAATTCACATAGTTCAAGGTACCCAACACTATGATTATTAATTGGGAGTTATTAAAAGCACTTAAACGCATCAAAATAACATATCAAAATATGTTTTAAAGAGTTGCAATTGATGTAAAGAAATATTAAGCTCATAATTTCAAATCACTTAAAATAATAAATCGGTGTATTAGCAAAGAAAATTTCCTATAATCAGAAAACCTAGTTTATAATTAATATCCAGAGTTTAACATATACTTTATATAATAAATATCATTCTTACATTTTAATTTGCTTGAATGAATGATTTCAAACTTTATAGAGCAATTGCCAAGCCATATTCCCTATTAATACACACACACAAAAAGAAATCTAGTAGGACATGATAATTGAATAAGACAGTACATCTCTGTACTGAACAGATGCCTAAATATAGTATATCTCTGAGGCACTGAAGGCTTCGAATATGTTGTATTTAAAATGTTTATGTTAAATTTCAAAATGCCATTTTCATGTTTATGTTAAATTTCAAATGGCATTTTGTATTAGAAGAAAATAATGTGAATAAACTGAATATAAATGTTTCCTGATATACTGTTTTATTAAGTCAATTTGGCACATTTATTTCTTCTTTAATTTCTTTCTTAAATACTAACATTTATTGAAAGATTGTTAATTGCTAACCATCGTGTTAAGTGATTCAGATTCATTATATTTTTGAATTCTTATAGCATTCTTGTTATTCCCATTTTGCAGATGAAAATATGTGGCTTAGAGCAGATAGCAAGTTAAGCAAGATAACTGATAATTTATGTCTAATAAGCAAAGCTGGGATTGAATTTTTCTGTATGACTTCAAAATTTGAAAAGTTGGGAGAGGAGTATTTTTAGCAATACGTTTTCATTTTGCCTGTTATAATTGCCCCAAAATACATACAGTTGAAACTTTATCACATGTTGTGGTGGTGGTAGTGATTAATCTCAAGCATGTGAATTCAAATTTAACTTAGACTGATTTGAAAATAATTCTCTTAACTTTGAGACATAATGGAGTTACATTCCCTGCATACGTGTGTGTGTGTGTGTGTGTGTGTGTGTGTGTGTGTGTGTGTGTGTGTGTGTGTCTCATTGCCAAGTGTCCTTTTGTGGATAGCAGCTAATGAATGTTTCTTGTTTCTTGAACACATAACCTGGTAATCTAGCACCAAAAAATTATTGCTTGTCTGTAATAATTTAATAGCCTTCATTTAAATTGATTACTGAATCAAGGTAAATCACCAACTGGATAATCCATGTCTCTTGTATTCCCAGTTACTGTGTACGGGTTGAAAAGTTGGAAAGTGAGGAAGGCTAATATTATTGATTCATTGGAAATATTGTATTGGAGGAAAGCATCCATCTGGACTGCCAGAAAAGTGAACAAGGGGTCCTAGAGCAAATTAAGCCTGAAATATTGCTGGAGGCAAAAATAACAAAACTGAAGCTGTCCTACTTTGGGAACATCATGAGAGAGCTGTCTTTTTTAGAAAAGACAAAAATGCTGGGGAAAATAGAAGCCAGAAGGTAAAGAGGAAGACCAAATAGGAGATGGGCTAACTCCATAAAAGAAGCCATAGGCATGAGTCTACAGGAGCTGAGCAGGGCTGTTGAGGACAGGACATTGTGGACGTCACTCATTAGGGACACCAGGAGTTGGACCTCACTATATGGCTCATTGTAACAAGAGCTGTTATTTATCAGTGGACTAATAATCTATTTTCCAGCTTTAATCAAATGGTTATTTTGGCTGTGTGATTAGATGCTTAATAATTCTTTTTTCTCTTTAACCAATAAAACAAACAAACAAAAACATAACATTAAGAATTTTGCTCAGTTCCAAAGTTTTTATTTTAAATAATAGAAAGTGAATGTCCTATTTACAATACAAAATTAATAAGTACAACTATATGAAATCTGCTTTTCATTGGTAGGAGCACAAAATATGTTACATGATTACGTTTGCTTGCCATCCAAAACAATGTAGGGCAAGTGAAGGATGCGTTCAGAAATAGTTTTCTAAAGAAGTCTAACCTTGGACAAATTTCATTACTGGACAAAATAGAAAATGTACTATTTTTAAAGAGAAATTAACCATTTTCAGTCAGTTTATTGGAAATATTAAGTGAACATCAGAGGGTAATATTTGAAACATAGACAGTTGGAATATATTTCAATGCTGTATTCATTCCCTGCAGTTATATGTTTTGGATTTTTGTTATTGGGGTTGGTTTATGCTAATGAAGCATCAGATTTGAAATAACCATGAAGTAGAATTATCTTTAATGAATCATTCATGCAACTTTCTGCCAGGCCCCTAATCTAAAATGCCAGGTCACTAGGCATTCTGAAGGGACTTGCTATGGCATTAAATAAAATTATTATGTGAACATATAATGGAAGGTGCTCATAACCCTGTATTTCTTCACTTCTCAGGGAACAAAAGATGCTCTTGACCCTTGGTGGCACTTTGCGGATAGTCTACTGATTTAAGGCAAAGGGATCTAAAATGGAAAAATTAAACTAAAACTAAAGGAGAGAGAAGAAAAAAGAAAATTTGTTTTCTATTTGTAGAGGAAAATTTTAGATCTGAATCTTATAATTTTGTAACAAAAAAAGAACTATGGTGAAAATAATTCTTCAAAATTAGACCTGGCAAATTGATCCACAGAGTTGAGAAAATGTTTAATGCTAATTCTCATTACTGACTATTGTTGGGAGAGAGAGCTGAAGAATTACTAATTCCTTATGGAATTTTTAAAAGGGATATAGCCAATAAAATTTCTGAGACTCAGTGAGAAATATCTTTCAGAATGTACATATCATTTATTTCATAATACTTTTCTGTAGTTACAAGTGATGGAAATCAATAGCCATAAAATTACCAAAATATATTGGTCATAAATTGCTTTAACTACAAATATGCAAAAAATTTTATATAAATATCATTATACATTCATAAACACATACACACACACATACACATGTACCTATATATCACTTAGGTTAAAAAGCATATGAGTGACTTATGTTAGATGCTGTAAATAAAAAACTGTAAGTATTATATTACATGGAAAATTACATAGAATAAATATTAAAAAGATAAATTCTATATATTATATAAATATGAATTATGCATCAATTCTATAAAAATAATTTATTCCTTTATAATCTTAACATTTTGCTTTTTAATTTTTTTATATTTTGATTGTTTTTCAATTATAGTTGACATACAATAATATATTGGTTTCAGATGTATAACACAGTGACTAAATATTTATATAACTTATGAAGCGATCACTCAAATAAATTCAGTACCCATCTGACACAATACGTAGTTCTTATAATACTACTGACCATATTCTCCAGGCTACATACTCTACGTCCCATGACTATTTTGTAACTGCCAATTTGTACCTCTTAATCCCCTCCTTCTTGACCCATATCCCCACTCTCCAATCTGGCAACTGTCAAAATGCTCTCTGCTTTTGAACTTATTTCTGTTGTGTGTTTGTTTATCCTGTTCTCTAGATTTTACATATGACATTTGTCCTTCTCTGTCTGAATTACTCCACTCACCATGATACCCTCTAGATCCACCTGTGTTGTTACAGATGGCAAGAATTCACTCTTTTTATGGCTGAGTAAAATTCCTTTGTGTATATACATGCACCACCTCTTTTTTATGCATTCATCCATTGGTGGACACTCAAGATGCCTCCGTATTTTGGCTATGGAAGTAATGCTACAATAAAAATGTGGATTCACATGTCCCTTCAAAGTAGTGTTTTGAATTTCTTCAGATGAACACCCAGAATTGGAATCACTGAGTCCTTTCTCTCTTGTTATAGCTTTTGCTTTAAAATCTATTTTATCTGGTATAAGGTTTGCTACCCTAGCACTTTTTTTGTTTGTTTCCATTTCCATGAAACATCTCTTTTCAATTTCAACCCTTTACTATCAGTCTGTGTGTATCTTTCAATCTGAAGTGAGTCTCTTGTAGCCGGCATATGTAAGGATCTTATTTTCTTATCCATTCAGCCATATTTTCTTTATAATTCAAACATTTAATCCATTCACATTTAAAGTAATTCTTGATAGGTCATTGTTGTCATTTTATTATTCATATTTTAATATTTTTAAAATAATTTTCTTCTTTTTAAATTTTTTTCTTCTTTTTAAATAAGTTCCTCCAACATTTCCTGTAGTACTGGCTTGGTGGTGATGAACTCCTTTAGCTGTTTCTTGTTTGGGAAGCTCTTTATTTGTCCTTTGATTATAAATGATAGCTTTGTAGGTAGAGTAATGTTTGGTGTAGGTTCTTGCTTTTTGTCACTTGGAATTTTATGCAAATCTCTTTTGGCCTGCAAAGTTTCTGTTTAGAAATTAGCTGATAGTCTTATGGTAGGTCCCTTGCAGCTAACTAATTGTTTTTCTCTTGCTGCTTTTAAGATCCTCTCTTTGTCTTTAACCTTAGGCACTTTATAATGATGTGTCTAAGTATGGGCCTCTTTGGGTTCATTTTGTTTGGGACTTTTTGTGTGTCCTGGGCTTGTATGTCTATTTCTTTCACCAATATAGGGAATTTTCAGTCATTATTTTTTGAAATAGGTTTTCAATTCCTTGCTCTCTCTCTTTCCAGTACCCCTATGATACAAATGTTGGCATCCTTGATGTTGTCCCAGACACCTATTAAATTATCCCCATTTTTTTGGAATCTTTTTCTTCCTGTTGCTATTCTGATTGGTTGTTTTCTGCTACCTTATCTTCTAAATCACTGATTCTATCCTCTGTTTTATTTACTCTACTGTTAACTCTCCCTAAGGTATTCTTCATTTCAGTTACTGTATTCTTCATTTCTGACTGTTCTTTTTATGTTTTCTACGTCCACTTTTATGTTTCCTATCTTTTTGTTAAGATTCTCACTGAATTCAGCTACTCTTCCTCTAAGTTCATTGAACATCCTTGTAGCAACTGTTTTCAACTCTGCATCTGGTAGATGGCTTATTGCCATTTCGTTTAGTTCTTTTTCTGGAGCTTCCATCTGTTCCTTCATTTGGGACATGTTTCCTTATCTTTCCATTTTGGCTCCCTACTTGTGTTTGTTTCTATGTATTAGAAAGGGCTCCTCAGTCTCCTGATCTTAGTAGACTGCCCTGATATAGTAAGTGTGCTGGGGGGCCTAGTGTCACAGTCTTCCCTGGTCATCTGAGCTAGGTGCTCCAGGTATGTCTCTTGTATGGGTTATGTTGTGCCCTCCTGTTGTATTTGAGCCTTGGTTACTGTTTGCTCATCAGTGGAAAGGGTTGACCCTTGGGCTGATAGGTTGTGATGACTGGCCGTGACCGGTGGAGGAGTTGCTGTGCAGGAGTTGACTCTACAGAGCAGAATTCACTTTAGCTGGGCTCTGGTGCCTGCCCTGTCTGCCCTTTGGGTGTGTTGTCTTCAGATGTGACCCTGGGTGGTTCTTTGGCTCAGACAAAAGCCAATCAGGCCTCCTGGGAGGGGCCCTGTCCAGGCCAAGTTCAGCTGCAGCCTGTGCCCTGCCAGGGGCCACCTGGCATGGGCCACCAAACAAGCCAGAGATGGCTGCCCCCTATGCTGGGCTTAGAAGTATCTTGAGAGGCCAAGCTGCAAATTAAGGCTTGCTGCTGTGAGTACTGGGCTTGGGACTGCTCAGCAAGTGGTACAGGGCATGCTAAGGCCAGATGCTGTGTGTTGAGGTTTTGTGAAACTTTAAGAGATTTTAGGAAAGTCTGCAAGTGTGAGCTAAGACAGTTCATTTGTAGAAAAATACACTGGAAGCAGCTTTTGGGAAGCGCACAGGTCTTAGGGAATCACTAGGGCAGGGTGACCAGTGGTAGCCAGGATGATGGAGACTCAGATTTGGCACCTGCCTGGGTCTGCAAGCCAGGCAGATGGGGGAGTGCTCAACAAAGGAACAATGCTCTCTTCCAGCACTTCTCTCTGAGAGAAACCTGCCTCTCCAGTCCTTGCCAACAACTTAAGGCAAACAACTTAATTTCTTCCCATGTATCCCAGATTCCTTTTGAGCTACTGCCTCAAAGCTGGAACTCAGAGCAAGTGAGTCTCTCAGTGAGTAAGTCCACACACAGTCCCCTTAAGAAGAGTATGCAACTCCCGCAGTCTTTTATCTCTCAGCCACAATCTCCAGTTGTGGGGACTTCCTCTTTCTGTCACTGGAACACTGGGCTGAGGAGACCAGTGTGGACCAGGACCCCTCACTCTTCTGGGAGAGACCTCAATAGCTGAAATATTTCTTCTGATTCTCAACAGCCATAAGAGGACACAGGACCAGCTTGTTTTGTACCTCCATCTCTCCTTCCAGTCAGTCTCATTGTGGCCTCTTCTGTGTGCCCCCAGTTGTAGGACTTCTGTTCACCTAGACTCTAGATGACTACCAATGATGACTATTCTGTAATTTGGTTATAATCATTATGTGGTTTTGAGGATGCAAGCACAGCATTTATCTACTGTTCCATCTTAACTAGCAGCCCAGCATTTTGCTTTTTTTATGCAAAACAGTTATATGATTCTTCATCATTATATAACAGTGATATAATTCTTCATCATTATGACCATTTAAATAAAGATTGAGGTAATCAAAACTAATATTTTGATGGTCTTTGTTTTATTAAAAATTATATTATATATAACCAATGATTTTATGTTTTCTATTTAATCTCCAAAATTATGTGCACACAATACAAGATGTAATGAGAGAACTTGGTTGCATTTGAAATTTTCTTTTAATAAAGCTTCAAATACTGTAAGCAAAATTATGCTAGGTCTTAAAAACTATGAGCTTAAAAGCTGTTTGAATTAACAGTTTGAATTCATTAGTATTCAAATTTATCTTAGTGATATATTGGATATTACCACAAAATTAATTGCTGACTTTTAAGTTATCATCTTATAGATTGGTATTACTAGTTTTTGAAATATACTTAGCAAGTAGTAAAAAAATAAAGTCAGATTTTAAGATACATATACAAATTTACAAGTTATGTGAGATATTTTAGCACTTTAATTTGAAAGAATAATTAACCTAGAACTAAAAAAAAAAAATTCCTAGAGGAAAAAAATTAGATAATCAAGAGTTGTTATTTATTTATTAAACTAGAATTAACTGTGTAGCTCAAGCTTGAAAACTGTGATAAATAATGGGGATGCATTGGTTACCAAATACAAATATGACCCCCCCACACCTTATGAAGTGTACTATCTAGTGGGGGAAACAGACAGTCATCAAATAATCATGCAAACACATGTCAATTTTCAATTTCAAAGTGCTACAAAGGGAGGTTTCCCAATTCCATGAGGACACATAATTCATAGGGTTGTGTCCAGCCAGAGAAGTTGGGAAAAATACTCTAAGAGGAATAGTCAGAATTATGTTTCATCTTAGTACGAAAAGGAACAAGACACGGTTCAGGAACAAAAATAAATATGGGGTGCACAGAAAGGGAGATTTATACATGGAAAGGCTGGAAAGGT
The DNA here is from genome assembly GCA_030015415.1 of Cynopterus sphinx. NCBI lineage: Eukaryota > Metazoa > Chordata > Mammalia > Chiroptera > Pteropodidae > Cynopterus > Cynopterus sphinx. The sequence goes on along the minus strand of CM057386.1, from coordinate 80,568,710 downwards.
AAATTGAAGTCAGACAGTAAGTCATGTTAAGAATTTTGGTCCCTATTCTAAAAGTCATGAAAAGCCAATTTTAAACAATTTTTCTTAGATATAATTTGCATACCATAAAATTTACCCATTTCAAGTATATAATTCAAGTATTTTTAGTAAATCACAGAGATTTCCAACCATCATCACAATCCAGCATTAAAGCATTTTTATTATCCCAATAAGATCACTCATGCCTATTTACGGTCATTCCCCATTCCCACTCCTAGGACCTAGCTGACTACTACTCCATTCTATTTCTCTATAAGACTGTCTTTCTGCACATTTCACATAACTAGTTCCACACAATGTGAGTCTTATGCATCTGGCATCTTTCTCTCAGCCTAATGTTTTCTCAGGTTCATTCATATTGTACCAAATAGCGAGTCCATTCATTTTTATAGATAAATACTGTTCTCTTGTATCAATTCCATTTTATCTGTTCACCAGCCGTTGAACCTTGAGGCAGTTTCTACTTTTTTTATCTTTATCAATAATAGTGCTGTGAACATTCATGTTTAAGTCTTCATGTGGACTTATGCTTTCATTGGGTCATATGACAACTTTATGCTTAACTCTTTTAAAAATTGTCAGACTGCTTTTCTAAAGTGGCTGTTCAATTTTACATTTCCACCAACAATGTATGAGAGTTCCAGTGTTTCCATATCCTTGGCAATTCTTGTTATTATCTGTCATTTTAATTATAGTCATTCTAGTGGGTATCAAGTGACATTTTAATGTACTTTTCTTTTGTATTTCCTTGCTTACTAATGGAAATGGGTGTCTTTTTATCCAACATTGAAGAAATTTGACTGTTGGTTGAGGAGGAGGAAACAAAAGAATTAGCCGGACAGAAAAAAAAACTACAAGAGTGTATCATGGAAGCCAAGGAGGAAAGAAGAGAAAAAATAATAGTTTTAGTGCTACCAAGAATCTAAGAATGGTGAGGACAGAGAAAAGCACAAGTGGGCTTAGATGAGGGCATTCATGGCCTTATGAGCAACTCACTGAATATAAAGATGTGGACAGAAGCAAGTCTGGAGAAGGTGGGAGCATGAATGGGAGTTGAAGAAAGGGAGGAAAAGAATCTTCTACACAACTTTGTTGGCATATTTGGCTGTAAAGGAAGAAGAAATATTCCTCAGCAAGTGGAAAGGTTGTAGGCTTAAGAAAGAATTTTATTTTCATGGGAGAAAGTTAAGTTTATGTAAAATCTATTAGAAAGAATCCAATGGAAAGGAAGAGATAGGTTATATAAAAGAAAAGGGGTAAATTGCAGTGTAATATACTTTTCCACTTACTTAGGCTATAATGCCTAAAATATACATGGTAGAATGTCCCTTGCTAGTACTATGAATCAATTTGAGACTCTCTTTTTCACATAGGAATTTTTCAAGTATAAAGTGACTAAATGAAATGTCATTGAAAGGTGTTCTTGCAGAAACTTCTGTATTTATGTTTGTTTAACCTATTATTCATGCTGTCTAGTAAATGTCTTCTCTCACTGAAAATCATTTGAAGTCACTTGATCTTTTCAGGGCAATGGTTGATGTCTTGTTCAGGTTTTCTATAACTATCTGGTCCTACAGGAAAAAGCCTTACCTGAACTAACTAACTACCTGATGCAGCCAAACAAGAAAAAAACATTTCTCACCTCACTCTTAAACTTGACAGATAAGGATTTAGTATTATCTTAAATATCTCTCCAAGTCCTATTTACATAACCTTACTCTTCACCCGTAATCTGGTCCGTTCACTTAGGAATCAGAATCACATGCCTTGGTTCTTTCTGTTCTATATTTAGAAGAGAAAGTATTGAGAAGGGAATAGGAATCAAGTTAGTGAATGTTCTCCCTCTCACCTGCTATGAGAAGAGGGTGGCAGGCACTGCTGATTTACTCTGTAGTATCAAGTTCTTTCTTCCTGTTTACTAGGGCAGTAATACACCCAGCTTAAATTAAAAAAAAAAAAAAAAAAACTATTTGCAGCCTAGAGATGAGATAAATGAGATAAAAACAGAAGATAGCTAGAGCTTCCTGGAAAAGTTGGCTTTCCTTATTTAGATCCTGAGCATCCCACATTGCCTTATCATTGCATGCCTGTGGCATGGGTGTGATAGCTTATAGTAGCAGTAAGGGCAGCATATTAAAATCATGATAGAAAGGCCACAAAAATCGTCATTATATCCTTGAGCCAGGAAGCAAGATATAGTAACTATCTTTAGAGTACATTTTTTTTTTTTTTTGCATGAAAAAACAAACCTTAAACCACTGTTTATTTGGGTTTGCAGCCAGACTTTAACTCAGGGATAGGCAAACTTTTCCTGAAAAGGATCAGATAATAAATGTTTAACACTTTGCAGGCCATATTTTCTCTGTTGCAATTCATCACCTCTGATATTTTAGCATGATAGCAGTCATAGACAATATATAAACAGATGGATGCTGCTGTGTTCCAGTGAAACTGTTCACAAAAGAAAGACAGACTAGTCAGATTTGGCCCATGATCATAGACCTTTGTTCTAAAGAAGGTGAAATTGTACTTATGATCTAGTTAATGAAATGTTTATTTCCTGGTGGCTGGAAACTATTTAGGAATAAAGTCATAAGTCCTTATTTGGCAAAAGGAGTTGAGAGACAGGAGGCAAGTCAAAATTGATCAGTTTCTATCTCTGGCTAAGAGACGTCAGAATTTTAGCAGGATTTGAGAAGATCTGAATCCCTATATTGATGAACCTGTACTGAATATAATAAACACATTTTATTCATTGTATTGTTTTTGTTTTGTTTAGTTACTATTATTAAAACAGAATATGTTTCTAATTATCTTTCTATGCAAATCTATAATATTTTAACAACATTCTAGGTCAAATACATGTTTGTAGACTAACTTGGAAATCTAATTGCCATTTATGATACTGTTTCTTTGGGAAGTGAAGTTCAGTTACGAACAACTAAACTACAAATGAACTTTTGGAACCAAACTTATTCATAAATTTGTAACTTTTTTTTTACATACAACTATTCATTATAAACCAGATTTTTCCAGTATGTAAAAGTGACTCTCTAAGAATTGGCCACTTTAGGAAACTTCATTAATTTTCTCTTGGTGCTAAAATATTATTTAGTAAATTAATGTCATATTGCACCATTGGTATAGGTTTAGGAAATTTAATGCAGTTTTCATTTATACCTAAATTCCAAGGCAGTACCTTTGATGTTGTGAAGCAACAGCTTTGAAATACACATTTCAATGCCAGTTGAAATGTATTTAACAGACTCTATTAAATTAAGTGCTTAGTTGTGGTAGGTCCTTAAAATAACAAATCTTGATGGTATTGAGAACTTATAAAGTATTATGAATTTTTGAAGTTTGTGCACTTTAAAGATGAAATATATTTAGAGTACCTGGAGAAATTGAGATAACATTTTTAATTGTGCATTTTAAATGAGGTAATTTTAATGAATTGTGAGATACTTTTTCTTTTTATTTCCTCTTCCTCATCCTCCTCCTCTACCACCTCCTTCTTGTTTCATTCTTCTTCTTTCTTTTTTCTTCTCCTTGAATAACTCAACTTATAATGGAATGAAAATTAAAATGAAATCAATTTGAGTAGCACCAGAATGAGCATTTGAGGAAAAAAGATAAAATAAAATAAAATGAACAAAACCATTAATAAGGAAAAATCTCTACAAAAAATAATAACTTTGTTCAATAATATTTAAGAAAGTAGGTAATTTTGGATACATATGAATTTTAGGCCTAGAAAAATTTCATTCAAATACAATTCATACTAGAGTAGAAGACACAAAGAGGAAAAATGAAATAAAAAGAAACCATAAAGTGAAAAAGTATGGGATTGATAGAGCCAGAATATAATGGAATTGGTCATTCTCTTCAATCATCATCAAGGACTTTGAGGTAAAGTAAAAGAATGACGTAATATAGAACTGTCAAACTTAATTTGCTGCACTAGTTTTTATATTGTGTCACTTAAACACATGTATTTCACTCTATAAAGTGGTGTACCTTCAATTATATATCATGTAAAAAGTGGCTTTTATTAACTTTTAAAATTATGGTTGCAATACATTATATTGTTTTTAAAATAATGAAAAACAGTGATGTATTGGAAAAGGATTTGGAAGTTATAAAAGCAGTGTAGTCACATAGTAAGCACAGAGTTGATGTTCAGTAATTCAAGTTTTATTTTAATGGGAAATGTGACTTATTTTGAATATATATGATTAAGACTGCTTTAAGGCAAATTTCACATCTCCTCTTTAATATTTTTTATTGACAATATTTCTCTCAATGAATAACCTACATGTTGTTTAAAATACATGCTTTATAGCTCCTGAAAAGTGAAGCTCATCTTGTAGTTCCAAAATGTTGTTATAATATACAGAGCAATATTTTAAATATTGTGTAGATACTTAGAAAGAGGAACTAATGAGCTTACTTACCCATTCATGTTTTCATGATATATAAATTAAACTATTATTAAGTGAAGAATGACATTTATGTATATATTGTAAGGAAATATTGTTACACTCTATCAAATACAAGATAATTTACATTTAATATAAATTGAGATGATATGTAATAAAGAACTTAGATAGCTATGAAAATTATAAAGATTACATAAGGATTTTAACTAAATTAACACTTCAAGAATAGTCAACTAGTATTGTAATATTTTTGTGATTGAAATATAATACAATTCTCTGTGACAAAACAGGTTCCAAGTTCAAAGAAAATGTACAAATCTAAAACTGTTATTCTGATGATATATAAAGGAGGGTTTGGTCATTAATGAACATGTGTATGTGTGTGTATATGTGTGTGGTTTATATATCATCTATGCTCTAATGTTTAATTGTGCATTCAAATTGTGTACATTCACATTTTAACTTGTTTTTTTACTTTAAAATCTCTTTGAAAGTGGGAATTGTGGGAACTATGGCCTCATCATCTTTGCAATTTATACAATTCTTTGTTTATACTATTATGAAAAATTATATGTCAGATTTATAAATGAATGAAGCTCTCATCAGAAATCAATAAAAATGTTACATTGATCTTATCTTCTAGACATTATAGTGTAACAGTGAAGGGTATTTAGACTAAGGCTAGAATACTTTTAAAAGACATTCCTACTGAAAATATTAGTATATAAGTAGCTTGCACCAGAAAGAAAATTATCAAGGAGGCTACAAAGAAAAAGAAATGTTTTCTTTATCAACAAAGTTTTACTAAGAAAAAAACATCAGCTGAGCAATGACAAAAGGTGCTTGCTGACATAGGTGTTTATCTGACCCAAGTTCCTCATCATCTCATAGGCCAATAACTTGCAGCTGAACTTTGAGTAGCCCGTCTGAATTTAGAGTAGCACTTTCTAAACATTTTAAGTGGTAGTAAATTTATTTAGTCCTCATTTCCTTTTATAAAGCAGTTACCCTAATGAGTTTTAACAATGACCACATTTTGCTTATTCAGTCCATATAACCTCACACACTTATTTTCACCTTCAGGCACTAGACCACTCTGAAAAATTTTATTCTGCTTAAAGATTTGTATTAAATACCAGTTTTCCAGCAGTTTCATTGCAGCATAATTTATATGAGAAAGATGGGAAAGTCTCATGCTTTTAATAAGGGTCTAGTCAAATAATAGTGTATGCATATAATGAATACAACACAGCTGATAAATGAGCTATGCAAATCTGTATGTGTTCAATGATTCAAGTTAAATAAAATGCAGTATAAATGAAAAATATTAAGGTTTTAAACTATGCTATTAGAAAATACCATTTGTGCAAAAAAAAAAAAAATAACAATCCATCACTTGTATATACCTAAAATGTTTCTGGAAGAATACCAAAGAACTTCTAAGAATGGATGCTTTAGGGAAGAGTAACTTAGTGACGTGGGGCATCAGGTTGGGAGAGAGTCTCACTTTTCACTATATACTCTTGTACCTATTGAATTTTATAGAATGTACATGCATTTGCCATTTATCTAAAAAATGTAATTTTGAAAACCTGTGCTCAATTTGACCTCTTTTGGTATTTGCCTGTTCTAGGACTGCTATTCCCTACTAAATAGAATGTTTGGGTGTTTTCATTATGGCATATCATGGAGGCTCAACAAATATTAAAGGAGGAACGGCTACTCAGCCTTCCTCCTTCTAGTGTCTACCCTCAAGAAGTGCCAGAGTCTAGAATTATTGCATTGTAGTGGATAAAAGATGGAATTAGGACTTAAAACATGAGATTGAATCCCAAATCTGCCCCTTTCTGAGTGGATTCTACTCATTTCTGGTATCCCCAGCTTCTTCACTAATAAAATAGATTGCTACGTGCCTCACAGGACTGTACTAGGGAAGAAAGATTATATATGTGTGTATAGATATTGATAGATACATACTATATATAATATATAATATACATATATATATAATCAAACTGTAAGGATCTATAAAAATGCCACAATGCACTGCATATAATAAATTCTGAACAAAAATTATTTGAATAGAACTAAACTAGCAGTCAGTACTATTAACTGCTAATTGAAAAGATAGGTAAAACATACGACTCAATGTCAAGGGCTCCTTTACCTTGCGGGATTGTCATATTAGGTCATCATTTAGTTATTCCTTCATGGGTAGGACTGGTGTGCATAGTACAGCTAGTTCTGGGAAGCTGCCTAATTTATTCCTACTGTTTACAAAAGTTTATTTTATTTTATTTTATTTTATTATTTTTATTTTATTTACATTGAGAGTTATAATTACCATTGTAATTGTATGAAAATACAAATATACCAGGAGTTACAAATTGACCCCTCATCAATTAACATTTTAATCAATACTTCAATAGAGATTAGCAGCAGTCACAATATTTGTTTAGGGCCAATGGTCACCTTAGCTTTCTCCACAGCCCTCACCTCCATGACCTTAAAGCATTTTAACTAGAGATTTTACCAAGAAGTGCTAACTCGTAGAGTAATTCATTAAACATCTAAACAATAGGTTACTAATCGTCTGATGATAACAAAGAAGAAAACTTTATTCTCTGAAAGATGTATGTTCAAATTATTTTTACAAAGATATTGTGACTATTGATTTAAAGATAACAGCCAATCTTAGTTAATCAAATAGTGGAATAGTGCCTTTTCCACTGGGACCCCAATCCAGAATGCTTTCTTTTTTCTTTGTCAGTTCAACATCATATTCATTTTTTTTTCACAGAAATTTCAGATCTTATTTTTACTCTTATTAAAGTTGTCTTTTCAGTAATTGTGGTTAAAAATTTTTACAAATCTATCCTGTTATATATCTTATTTATTATATTATGTGTTTTCCATTTTGAATGAAAATCATCCTAATTGGTGTGTTAAATAGGTAACAATGCAAATAACATTAAATTTTGAAAAAAGATAAATTCATTTTCTGTTGATATTTTCCAACTACCTTCTATAGAATGAGATTTTATGTTTCTTTTAGCTACAGATCATACTTCTCTCCAACCAATAATAATTTGACAGCCATCTATTACAAATTGATTGCTCATAATTGTTGCAGGCTCAATTGCCCTTAGTTCCAGTGCTTTTCCTCTTAGATAACATTTTATATTTATTGATCATAACATTATTACTAACCTTTTTTTTACAGCCAGGAAATTGAAGTTTAGTGATATCACATATTACAGTTTTCTTACCTAATCCTACATGTCTCCAGAATGGAGTTGATATGTTACAAGATAATCCACTGGACCATGTATACTTATAGCATAGTGTTTTGTTATTGAAATACATTTATATGTATTTTTATATGTTTTTTTTCCTATAGTGCAAAAATGAAACACCTGTAGGGAAGAATATGGAAGCGAAAAGTTATGTGTTATAAAATACTAAGCTCCTAATAATACACACATTTATGATTTCAAAAAATTGCTAAAAATGAATACCATACTGTGTAGCAACAAAAGTATTCAGCAAAAGACTCTTATTTTATTCTTGTCAGATTTGCACTTGACTGTGTTCTAAATATTTCATCATTCCCGCTTCTTGTTTATTGGAAACATAACAAATGTCAATAGATTTAACAACTTGAAATACATGGCAAAAGGTCATTTTATGCTTGTTGACCCATTTTACCTCATTTCATTGTTTAGAAATACAAATATCATTTTTCCATTCATCTTTCTTTGTTGAAATTCAGAGAACATTAAGTGTAGTAAAACTGATGACTAGTATAAATAAATTACTTTTAAGTCCAAAATCAAATTTATGAGCTTTACTGAAGTTCTACCACAAAGAATGTTTCTTTTGAATGTACAATGAAGATTTATTTCCCATAAGACATTGTGTTTTGAGTCTTAGTCAAGATAAAAATCTCTTTACTCATCAGGCTATTTTTTTAGTTTGACATATCACATGATGAAACTATCCTATCACTTTTTCTCATAAATTTCATAAATAGCCCAGTAAGTCTGTTTTTTTTTCTTTACTGTATATATTGGTTTTCTATTGCTACCATAAAAATTACTATAGAAACTTAAAAATTAAAAACAACACCTTTTTATTATGTCTCAGTTCTGGGGTCAGAAGTCTAGGCACAGTGGGCCTCAGCTGGATAATCTACTAACAGCCTCACTAGGTAAAATTATGTTGTCAGCTGTTCTGGGCTCTTATCTGGAGAATCTGGGAAAAATTCTTTTCCAAGCTCATGCATATTGTTGTCAGAATTCAGGGCCTTTGTGTTTGTAAGATTAAAGTCTCCATTTTGCTGCCTCTGTCAACCAGAGCTAGTCTTTGATCCTAAACTCTGTCCCTATATCTTCTCATGTTTCCCATGTGGCACGCTCCGACAATGACGGTTGATACCCTCATGCTTCACATCTCTCTGGCTTTTTTGTTCTGCAGCATCTCTCTGACCCTGGCTGGAGAAATTTCTCTGCTCTTAAAGGATGATGTGATTAGATTGGACCCACTGGGAAATATCCAGGATAATATCTTTATTGTAAGGTCTATATCCTTAATTACATCTGCACTGTCCATTTTGCCATATACTGTTGCACATTCACATATTCCAGAGATGACACTGTGGACATCTTTGGAGGGCCATTCCCCTAGTAGACTGTTTTAAAATTGTCTTTTTTCCCCATTTTGTGCTAGGAAATTTTTCTATATGTATAGGTAAACTTAACGCTTTAGCAGGGAAATCTAGCCTCTATGAATATATTCTATCTTATAATTTAAACATTTTTTTGTACTCGGATTTTAATTAGAAACTGATTAAGGTAAAAAATTGTGCATGAGTCCTTGGAGCTTGAAATCTGTAAAATGTTGATTGGTTCAGGTCTGTACATAAACCCACCAACCTTACTAATTATTTTTTAATTCAGAGCCTCTCACTAACAAATCCAGTCCACAAATTTACCTTCTAACCTGTTACTAGATTTCTGCTTTCCCGTTGCATCAACTTTACCATCTGTTTTTTATGATGTTGAGATTTATCCCTTTAAACCAAAAAGCTATTTTCTAAATTTTCTAAGGCCATCTTTCACTATCATTTGTACAGACTCCATATATGTCCCCAATAAGTTGTAGAGACCTTTAAGGGCAAAAAAGTTTCATCTGTTTCTTCAGGTGAAATTAATTTTTATATCTGAATATTTTTAGAAATTTAAATGAGAAATTAATCTGTTAATCATTTGTTAGAAACTCTACTAAAAATTTATGTTTAAATGTAGAATTTGTTTTTCTACATTTTCAAATTTAGGGAATTTATTATTATTGTTTACTATTTATTAGCTTCACATCAATTATAATTAAAATTTATTTTATTTCACTTTTATAATTGTGAAAATTGTAATTTAAATGTTTTAACATCTAATTTGTTCTTAACTGTATATACAATTTAATTTCATACATATTCTTTTCAAAATGAATTTCAGATTGTAGTAAGTTGATATTTTGGTGTAAGAGTGAGTGCATTCTTAGAGAAACAAGGTGATTAAATTAGTAGATCAAATCTATTAACCATAGAACTCATTGAGTTTTAGGATTATCTTATGTAACTTCAATGTTGCTTTTATGTATAATTTTATCTGAAAATAATGACCCTACTAGAATCTGACTAGCTTAGAGATGTTTTTGTTCATGATCTACATATCTTGTGAGTTGTATATCCTTTATGCTTAACATATTGAAACTCTTGAAAATATTATCAGTGTTTTCTTACCAAAATGTTGTATTTGAAGGACATAGGGAAAAATTTTTCCTATCATACAATTTATCTATTCTCAAAGGCCATGTCCTAGTACTTCTGTCTCTGATCTTCTTAAATGTACAACAATACAGTATCAGCAAGGGATAAATATTTTTTTAAAAGGAAATATACAGGAGAATCAGGAGTACAGTCACAGATATGGCTGCTTGTGTAAAAGAACGAAAATACGTTTTAGCATACTGCACTGGTAGTGCTGTGATATGAGCTTCAAAATACTATATATTTCAGAAGTATTTTCAGGTATCTTTTCCCCCCAATTCCCAATTATTATAATTTTACTGATAAAAGTTCTTTTCTAGGATGAAAATGTGAATATAATTTTAGCGTGTAACTGTAACTTGCTGAAATCAAATCTCATTCTATACTTAGATCTCACTACAACATATCAGAAACTAAATGAGATACATTTATACCCCGTCTCCTCTATACCTTGGAGAATTCAATGTCTCCTGCCACCTTCACCTAATATTTAAGGGACAGAAAATAATCAAAATGTCTTATAGTTTGACTTAACTGAAAATCATATTAAGCTATGTGTGTTATTTGAAGGAGACCTAGAGATTTGCACCTACTAAGCTCTCTAACCTATTTTCAAATGGTACACACCATGTTGTAAAACAGCAGCTTTAATGGGTATTTTCATGTATTGACTGCTACAATATTCTCCTGTGCTGCATTCTATTTTTTATTAATTTAAGTTAAAATACAGATTTTTATGACTGTTTTTAAGTACATTATACTGTTAGATTATTTGCTAAGTCGAATCTCACCTGACAATTAGTTGGGGTTTGTTTTCCGAGGCTATGGCTTGAGGAAGCAGCCTCTTGAAATTCAGTCGGCTGAGGTATGCTAAGTGGAGGTTGTAGATGGAGAGCAAATCACTTTAGAAACAAGTCCTTCTTCATTGCATATATTCAGGTTTTAAAATTTCTGGAAAAAATAAGCTTTCTTATTAGATATTTGCCTTGGAAACATATCAGAACCATACTTAGCCTGTAGACATAGTATGTTGAATACTTCAACCATATCCCCCCAAAAGGAAAGTTATTCCACTCAATCTGCCCTAGTTATGCTTCTGTTAGTAATCTGAGAGGAAATGGGAGTCATGAATCTTCTATGTCCTTTCCTTATGACTGCCAAGCCAGAAAGAAGTGAAAAATGTTTTTTCTAGACATTGATACAAGATAATATTAAAAAGTAGAAGAAACAAAACAAAGCCAAAGGGATAAACATCAGAAGCTTGCTTAAACAGCTTCGGCCCCATATAATTGCTTTTCTGTCAGCAGGATTATTAACAAATTTAGACATCTGAAAATTAAATTAACAGCCTGAAAATATTTTACAGAATGAGATAGAGCATGATACATGAAACATAATGACCCCACTGATATTCAGCCAAGCCACTGCAGCTACTCATTTAGACAGAGAAGACAACTAGTTAATCATCACTGAGTAAATTAGGCAGAGTAAATTAGTTGCTACATTCCACAGTCTTAGCTACCAAAAAGAGTATATGCCATTACTTAGAATAAAAGAACTCTAAGCATATTATTTTCTATATAGAAAGAGAAAGCAAAATAGTTTTTTGAATTGCTTCTATCAAAACTGAAGTGTAGGTTATGTAGGTACAAATTCTATATGCAGGAGTATGGATGTGTATGTATGTGTTTTCACACACATATATTAAATAGCAGAAGCATTAGTACTTTCTTGCCCTTGACCAAATGAAATGTAAAAAATGTTTTTTAAGATTACTTAGAATTCTTTGGGATCACATACACACACATGAAAACAAGAAAAAAATTTTAAAGTTATTCCTTTAACTGAAGATTAAAGTAACCATTTCATATACTCCTTCTTGCACAATATTAAATATTTTTTTTTCTTTTAAAAAGTGTTTTGCTGTTGCCTCTGAAATAAATATTTGGACTTAGTTTATCACTGGAGATTAATCTGAAATTATATTTTGTGGCCTTAGTTAGCATTCATTTGCTTAATTGTCATTCTCAGCCCCATCATTTTCATTTTTCACTAACTTGAACAATGCTATCTTCTGCTGTTTGCACTTTAATTTAAATTTCTATTAAGGTTTATGAACAGTAATAAGGTCCTGTTTGAATATTCATTAGCTTCTGAATTGTGAGCTATGAAAAGGTGCTTTCTTTTACCTTAATGAAACTGGCACAGCATGGGACTGATCAGTTGTGACATTTGATTCGAGGCATCCAGTGAATTTTCTCATTGTTTATTGACACATCTTGTCCAAACAGCTCCCTCGCAAGTGAGCGGAGTAATGAAGGAGAGAGTGCTGCAGCGGAGTGTCGAGCTTTCCTGGCAGGAACCAGAGCATCCCAATGGAGTCATCACCGAATATGAAATAAAGTATTACGAGAAAGTAAGTGCTAAGAACAGCTGAAATGTACATGTGCGGTGTGACTCATGTCATCCTACCTCATTGTTGACTTAAGATGGTCAGTATGCCAACTGTTTGGAGGTACTTCAAAATTCAAAGTTAATTTTAGCCATTTTTAACAATGATCTCCTTGAATCTCTGGTTCATTATTATAATTATGATTTCTGTGTATTAAATTTCTGTTATGCAAATGAAAATATTCCACTAGTAGTGTTTTTATTTATTTATCTTTCGATATCATAATAATTAGATGTAGGATGTTTTAGTACCACAGAAACCACATAATCCAAGATGTTTTTGAAAAATATTTTTTTTAGGGTGTCTGTTTGGTCTTTTAATGATTAATTTTATTTATGTGACTTTAGTGATAATAATGGTGGCCTCGAATAATTTAGTAACTTGAAAAAATAAGAATATTTTCTTCATGAATTTGTAATATTCTTCAAACTTCAGAATTAAGTCATTCTGATGTTCTATTTCTTTAAATTCCTTCTGAAATTTACTTCATATATGTTATATTAATCATATCCACCACTTATTTGTACTCCTCTCTCCATGAACATCCTATTTAGTATGACTAAATCCCAAATGCTGCCCCTTTAATTTCCATAATAGATATATTTTAGCAAATAGTGATATATCTGAACATATGAGTGCATTTATTTCTGACCCATCTAGAGAAAGGAAGGGGGTGGTACATCTGTTCACAAATTATTATCTAGGCTCTGCCTCACAGAAGGACCTGTTTCAAGGTTTGAAACATGGAAACTACTGTTATTACTAATAGTAATAGTAATAATAAGTGTTGCTATTATTGGCTTAAATGAGTTAGCTGAAGTGTAATATATGTAACCATTTAAATCATTTAGGCAGCATTTCAAAATAGGAGCCTAAAGCTTTGGAAAAATTTGCGGAATGAGTCGACTCAATTGTATAATTAAAATGCACATTGGCAATAGATAATTTTTTCCCCTTTGAAGAAAAAAAACTGATGGATTAATTTCAGTGTTCAGATTAAGTTTACAAGATTTTGGCTTATTATTTTCATTATAAATTCTTGACCTCCACGGCCCAAGTTACAGTTTAAATACCTCATTTTTGTACCAGGGAATACATTTTTTGTCCTATCAAATGTGTTTCTGTGGGAATCCTTGTTTTTAATATCTGTTTAATGTCTGTTTTCCAATGAGCTCTAACAGTTATAATATCAAAATCAATAAAATACTTTTTAAAATATAAGTTAGGTGGTAAATGAGAGTGAAGTTTCTCACAATGCAGCAAAATAGTTTGCAAATCCTTACTCTGGAATAAATTCTTCAAACGATTGCTTTTCTGTTTTGCATGAAAGAAACAATGCATCTACATTAAAGATTAGGCAATTATTAAAAAAGAATAATAGTATTGCATTATAATATGCGTAAGCATGCGATTTATATCATTATATCATCAAATATCAGTTATGCCCAGTTCTTTTATTTGAAGTAAATACATATTTATATTATCAACTAACATTTTTTGGAATGATTATAATGAAGACGATCATAAATCATCTTCACTAAATCTAAATTAAATATAAATATATTTACACTTTTGTAAATATCAATGTAAAGGCAAATCAACAATCAGACTGACATTTTCAGATTTCAATGAATAGTTTTATTGCCAGACACAGCTGAGCACAGGTATTATAGAACAAATAAGAAACTGTCTGAAATTGTATATTTGGATGAGTAGTTTTTATAACTTTTTTCATAAATAGACCATTAGAGTCATTTCAATTACCAAAACATTTTATTCATTTAAATATTGTTTTGATGAAGACTGTTTAATATTCTTGAATTTTTATATTTATGTTGTTCTTAGGTTTATTATATATAATATTATATAATATATAATATTATATAATAATAATATAACATTATTAAACTCTATAAGTTTTTATATCTGAAGAATGAGGAAATTGAACAGTGATGTTTAAAATATTGTCAAACCATAAATTATATATTTTAACATTTATGTTGATCATTTTCATTTAAAATATTTCCTTAAATACTATATTATAAAAATGATTTTACTCTGTTAGATGTACAATTATTAATGAAAATAATTGATAATGTCACTATGGTAGTGGTGTTAGCTAAATTTCTGGACTTGATAGCTTTCTTAGTTTTTAGAATATGTTTTTTTACTTGCTGAGAAAATTTAGGAAAAATAGTAAGAGAACTATGTAATGAAGTGAAGACTTCTACTAAACCATGGATTTTATAGGTGTACTCATGTTTTGGTCATTAGGACATTTTACTATCTTTATGGCTAAATAGTTCATGTCACTATGCCTTCTACCAACAAAACAAAAGCTCAAATCATCAGAAATGATTTAACAAAATTATTTCTCTTTGAAATTTGTAGAACAAAGGCATGTGTTCACATTTACATTTTATATTATCTTAGAAACAACTCAATGCTACATTATTCCACAGGGTACAAAGTAACCTTTACAAAAACAAAAAACAGTGTGACCAATTGAAATAAATTTCGAGAATTGGCTGTCACATTGCCTGGTTGCAATCACAATTAAATATACCCCATATATATTGTTTCTAGGATCAAAGAGAACGGACATACTCGACAGTAAAAACTAAGTCCACTTCAGCCTCCATTAATAACCTGAAGCCAGGAACAGTGTATGTTTTCCAGATTCGAGCTTTTACTGCTGCCGGTTATGGAAATTACAGTCCCAGGCTTGATGTTGCTACACTAGAGGAAGCCACAGGTAAAATGTTTGAAGGTAATTACCACCTTTGGTTTGGATTCTTACTCTCTATACCTCTGGCATGTATTTATATACACATATATATGTGTGTGTGTGTGTGTGTGTGTGTGTGTGTGTGTGTGTGTATGTGTGTGTGTATACATATACACATAGATACATATATACACATATATATTAATATTAATATTGGGGTGATGATTTTGTTCAAGATAATATTTACTTTTAAAGGTGAATATATGTGCATATATATGTACTTTGTAAAGGTTATTCAGAATAATAACTTAAAATATGCTGTTTTGTTTTGCAATGATAGAACCTGGTGTTTTAAATTAGTTCTTTTAATAAATATTGGGTTTATTAAAAAAAAAGAAAAGACAAAGTTAGAAACAGAAGCAGGACTTGTTCAATTGTGTATTGACACAAGCTGTTTTTGTAGAACCCAAAATGAATTTACTCTAGTTGTGTCAATCAAAGTACCTTTTTTACATAAACCTCAAATGAAGCCAGGATGTACACCAGGGTGGGCCAGAGAAAGATGATATGTAAGAATCTATGTTAATTTAAGCTACTTGCCCTTTAGCAATGATTTCAAAAACTGAGTTCAGGAGGATCTTAGAACTTGTTTGTTTTTATGTTAACCATCTCCTTTTTCATTTTTGTGAAACATTTCAAGCATACTAAAGAATATTTTTAAAGTATATATTAAATATCAAGAAGCATATTTAAATGAATATCTGTGTACTACCACTCAGTTTAAAAATAAAACACCAATATCTTGATTCCTCTTTGTCATTTTGTTTATGTTTTATAACAACATAGGAACATAACAAAAATCCATGTGTCTTTAGTGTATCACAAATAAGCAGGTGTCTCTTAGGATGTATGTCCCAGGTTATCGGTGGAGTGCAGGTATAGAACAGCTTGAGTACCACTACAAGCTAGCTGAGGTCTCAGCATGTTTTATATAGCGAAATTTTTTATTTTTATTGGTATTACTGCTCAGGCACATGGTTCACCCAACACTTAACCCCTTAGCTCCTTGCCAATCTAGCATTCCCACAAAATTCAAAACAAAAATCAGCAAAAAAATTACATAATTGTCTTCCCTTGATTTTTAATAAAAAGTTTTTAAAAATAAATTAGATGAATACAGTTTTGATCAGAGTTATTTTGACTTCAGAAAATATTTTTATATATCTTTAAAAGAGAAATTGGTAAATATCCTTTGCATTAGCTAATGTTTGTTAACTTTGCTAACAGTATTCTTTCAACATTTTTTATACTTTTAAATTAAACAGCAACTCTCAGGCCTCTAATAATAAAGCATATATTGAAATAAATTTGAAATATAAATAATTGTATAGAATTATAGATATAAAATCATCAATAAAAGATCACATCATTCAATGCTATAAAATTAATGCCATTGCTCTTTATTATTTTTTAATGGTATTTGTGAGATTAAAATGAGAATAAGTTCAATGACACCCAAAACATTGTTAAGATTTCAACAGTTAGACATTTGAGTGGTCTTAATGTTAAATGAGTTCTTATCATCTTTAGCTTAGCTTGATCTTGTGATATTACTTTGTGATTTTTATAATAATAATAAAACACTTCAAATGATGTTTTTATATTCTAATAAATACTTTAAACTTAAATTGGAAACATCAATTAGTTATCTCACACATGCCTGCACATTTTTATCAGTTAAACCTTTATGTTTGAAAACATTTAAAATATTTTCAAATTATGTTTGAATATATAGGTTTGAAATTATTCCAAATGATTTTTATTGAGTGCTGAAATTCATATATGTTATTTTCATTATTTAAAAATGAAGTAAGACTCAAAGTGATTAAAACTAAGTTATGGGAACCTAAATGATCACATGAAATAAATGTTAAAAATGGATTTTTACATTAGAAAGAATTTGGTGCTTTTTAGCATCAGAATAGTCTCTTCCACTGGAATGTAAAGTTGATGAAAGCATGATTGTATCTTCTTTTTTTTTACTATTGTCTCGCCAGTGACTACTATAGTGCTTGACTCACAGAAGACAATAAATAAGCAAGGAATGAATATCTCAGTCATCAACTTAAACAGATTATCAATATGGTAGTGCTGTAGACATATCTCTGGTTTCAAATTTCAGCTCTGCCATGTCCAGTTGTGAGACTTTAGGTGAGCTCCTTCTCTGTACCCTAAATGCTAGGATAACAGTACCCAACTCCTAAGGTATTATGAGGATTAAATAAGTTAATGTACACAAAATGTCAAGTATAGTGCCTAGCACACAGACAGTCTCAAGTGTCAGCTTCTATTATGAAACACAACCATTTCAAGATTTTTGGTCCCAGGAAGCCTTATAAGCTATTAAAAATTATTGAGGATCCCCAAAGAAACTTTGATTAATTTGATCATATCTATCAATATTTTTCATATTAGAGATTAAAACTGAAAAAATTTTAAAACACAAAAACACACATATATACATTGGTCATTAGAGTGATGATGTCATCACATCATAATTTCTAGAAAACTGTGCACTTGTGAACATTGCAAGTGAAAAAGTGAAATAACATTGTATTTTATGAAAATAATTTTGACCTTGCAGATCCCCTGTAGAGTTTTTGAGGGACCATCAGGGGTTCCTGGACCACCCTTTGAGAAATACTGATTTAGCACAAGGTACTGTGCCAAGAATTAGGGATGCACAGAGACACATGACACAGTTGATGCTCAGTTTATTGTTCAGTGAAAGAGAAAGACTTATGTGCAAATGATAGTTAAACAATTAGATGCTGGTAAGAGTGAATAGTCCAGTGCTGTTAGTGTGTCAGGAAACAGTGACTCACAGTGCTAGGAAGGAGGGCAAGAGGGAAGATGCCACTGGAGAGAAATCGTTTGAGCACTGTTTCTAAAGAGAAGTTGAATAAGTTATTCCGTTACACATACATCCTAACATTCCCTTCTATACAGAATCAACTCCACTGTTTCTACAAGTTTTTAAATGATGGTATGATGATTATGGCACTTAATTACTTTTAAAATTTATTATCCATGAAATAGATGAAAATATTAACTGTAAATGTTGATTGTGGAAAAATTAAAGTGTGACCCTGACTTTATATAAAAACGGATAACTAAATATTCACGAATTCTTAATCTTCATTCACATGAGTTCAGTTTTCTTATGGGAGTTCCATTTCTGAAGCTAAGGGCAGAGAATTAGACCCAAGGGACACATTAACTGAATGGAAACAGTTTCTATACATATATGTATAATTTTTTCCTTCCTCATGAACAGACTACTCCATTCTTTTTCCTCTCAATATGAATATAAAAGACAGATAAAAACAAAAAGCAACCAAACCAACCAAACAAAAATTACTTGAAGTAATCTCTATGAAAAATAATAGGCTGTAATTCAAAAATAAAGTTTTCTTTGTTTTCTCTTGTTTAGTTCCCTTGGGGAGTAAATCAGCAGGTGGATTAGGAAATGTGTATAATACCTATATTCAGAAACTATCTATTACACCAGAGTCATTTTTACCATTTTTCAATACAAAAGCTGTGTATAGTTAGCATAGGTATACAAAATTAAGAGATGAGTTGTCAAAAGGAGGACATAGAAACTAAAGGCCAACCAAAAAAAAAAAACTTATACTTTCTATTGTGGCAAGGCATACTCTGCCTACATATAATTTACTGCTCTGGAGACCCAGTCCCTTGCCACCAGCAAGGAGTAGTATTTTCCATCCTGCCATAAATTAAAGATTATAGCTATTAATTTGTTTCAGAAATAAGCAAACTATATTAGTTTGACATTGTATATTATATGATATTTACAGCTAAATCATTTATGGGAATATACATTTTCATTGTTTTACATTTCTTTGATTATTTTATAAGGTCAATACTGGATTTGAAAATATAATACTCTGGGGAAAATAAGACAATTGCAAATTACATTATAAGTAAAGCTTCACTAATTTGGAAAAATGAAAGTGGGAAAGCCATATGACCTGATGAAGAATTGGAATTAGAGGCTGCTTTAAAGTACATGTAAATATATACTGCTCCCAAAGAGAGTCTCAGAAAGTTCCAGCCAGGCTTACCTTAACGAACATAGAAGAATCACTTAGCATTATACAGAAAGTATCTACAATTAGATAGTGTGAATATTTTTTTAAGTACTCAAAGAAAGTTTACTCTTTTATAAATAACTTACCTCCTCTGTAACGTTGAACTCTTATATGTGTGTATTGCATACTTTGTCAAATTAATACAAATAGTTCTACTCTTTTACCTGAATTATGGTGCACTATAAATTCATGATGATTTATTATAATCACATGATTTTTATTTTATAATAATAATATGAAAGATAAAGCATTTAAAGTGCTTTGAAAAATACATGGAGCGTGTATTTTGGTTCTTTTATACATAACAAAAATAGACACAGGAATCAAATACTTTGCTGAGGAAAAAATAAAGATTTAATAATAATTGTAGATTAATGATCTCTATCTCTTGATTCATAACTAAGTTTCCAGCAATTAAGTAGGGGCTAGCCATTTAATAAGGCATTTGGTAGGTATCTTTATAATATGATATAATGCATTTATTTAAAATTAGAGGTGAATTCAATAGCATAGGTAGATCTTGTTAATAAGATTTTGTTTAACCTTTCAAGTTCTTGCATGGTATTGAGTGTTTCTTTTTCATCTGTTTACAGCTACAGCTGTCTCCAGTGAACAGAATCCAGTTATTATAATTGCTGTGGTTGCAGTGGCAGGGACCATCATTCTGGTGTTCATGGTCTTTGGCTTCATTATTGGAAGAAGGTAAAACACAAATTTCTTCTAATCTCTATCTAACACAAAATACATTGATTTTTTAGAATTATATTAGCTCATTACTTATTGTTTAGTGTACTAAAAGAGCAAATGCAAACATTGATATTAAACCTTAAAGGATAATAAATTTTTATTCTCCTACAGTCAATGAGCTTAATCATTGCCTAGTTTGAGAGAATAAGTATTGTAGTTTCTGTTGAGTGAATTTATTCTTTTAGTTAATGGTTTATAGAAACTGTTTAAAACCTGTTGTTGTTACTGTTGTTTTTCAGAAAAAGTATACGCAAATATTTACTCATTGATAAATCTAAATGTATGAAATATGTTTCTTCTGCATTGTCTCATATAAATATTTTATATTCAGTGCCTTTTAATCTTATTAATTGCTGTGTTACTAAATGAGTTTATAACTATGAACAGGAACATTTTTCTGTTTATAACACTAACTAGCATGTTTTGAAATAAAGTATATTTTCCTAAATTTTAAATGTCTAAAGTAAGATCAGTGATTTTATCACAAATTTCATTTTTTTCCAGACACTGTGGTTATAGCAAAGCTGACCAAGAAGGAGATGAAGAACTTTACTTTCATTGTAAGTGTTTGGCTTTTCTTTATTATATGTACCCCCAACTAATACAGAAACCTGGTTGTTAGTATTGACATGAATAAATTCCTAATATATGATGCTTGAAATTATATGAGCTCAAAGTATTGCTTTAAAGCATTTGATCAGATATTTAGAATGAAAGTCATATGATATGAATTTTTTAAAAATATATTCCAAAATGCAACGTCATAAAGAATTTTAATATAACTGTAAGATATTAAGGTGCTTTGATGTCACAATTTTTCCTTTTGCAAACTTTGCTCAGATGCTTTCTACTATTCTAATAATAACCTATTAAATGTTGCATTTCAAATTAGAAGCATAAGCCGTTTTATCCCACCCTATGAGTGATGCTACCTTGAAAGGCTAAGCTGAGGAGCTTTGTTTTTTTCAGCTACAATGCATTGTCTAACACTGATAGATATTTCCCAGATGTATGAAGTATAATAATAGGATTTAATCCTCCAATAATTCCCTGTGGATTTGGGTTACTTGATTCTTAAAAGTTCACTTTGGAAATCATATTCAGTGGAGACCTCAGAGAACCAAAGAAAATAGATGTCCATCTGCATTAATCTTATTCTTGTTCAGTGTACATGGCAAGTAAAAAAATGAGAGCCATATAAGCAAATGTTATCACTTTATGCATCCAAAGTAACCTGGCAATCAAATTATTTTAATTCTGATAATTAGTTACATTCTTATCAAAACCTGTTATTTCTATTTTTAATCAGTAAAAATATTAAGAGCAATTTTATTTATTATTTTTCTTAGTAACTGTATTCTTTACTAAAATTTTCCATGGATAAATTTTCTTATTGAAATAAGAATTATACCTATTATTGTGTTATGTCTCAAATTATTATGTCAATATCTAAGAAGATATTACCATGTACTCATCCTAAAGTCATTATATAACATCAATCAAGAAAATGTATCACTTAAAGACACAAATTGTAAATGCTAGTATTATCATTCCTGAGTTTCTTCAATGTATTGTTGAACCAACAGTTTCCTTGACTTCAGTTTCCAAAACAGAAGTGGCTTTAGATTATATATATCCAAATTGATTATGAAATGCTATAGAATTCCAGCCACTGAAGGCAGGAAGGGTATGTGGGATACTATAATTTAGAGCAAAGGCATGAACAGAGGTGGCTTTATGACGATGTCTCAGCTTCAGGGCCCCTCTCCTTCATAGACCCCTTTTAAGGCTCTGGGAGAGCCCTAGCAGTTTAATGTATATAATCTTTTTTTATTTTTTAAATAAGAGAATACCCCAAATTATAGAAGGTTCAAGCCTCATAAAACTTAAATTTTCCCCTGGTTCTGAATGAATACATGTGATGCTGCCACCTCTCCTGTGAGATTATTTGATATGCTCTCAATGTTGGTGCTTCCTTTTGCTAATCTAGCAGTCTTGTGCTGAGCCCCAGTAATTAGAGTGTCAAAGGTAGTTTATAGCTAAAAGATGTACAGAGAAAGCAGAGGTTACTTTTTTTCTTCCAAGACATGAGTAAATATTTTTAACACTTCCGCAGACAGGAAGAAAAGGATCAAAACTTGAACGCCTAAACTTTTAAATGTCTATAAAAGAGTAACAAAATACTATAGTTCCTAGAATCCCTGATTCTACCCATATGTAAATAATTTGATGGCAGAATCATTTAATAATGCCTTGATCAGTGTGTCACTTTGCTTTTCTCTATTGAGTGTATCCTAGACATCCCCAAATTATCAAATATGTTTTAAGTTATTTGGTTTTAACTTGTGGGTTAATTCACAAGGTAAATTGAAACATGGCTTCTCTAAAACTTGTTATATAGCCTTGCTTAATTGTCATCACTTAGTTTTAATATTTTTATCCTATTCACTTTTTTTTTTACATTGGATATTCAGCTGGTAATTCTAAAAAATTAGTGCTGCTTGTTTTACTTGCTAACATGGACAAGATAAGCTTGATAAATACAGTTTTCATCTTTAGAGCAAAATATCAATGGTGATTTTAAGATATTTAACATTCGTGAGAAATGGTAAATGAACTACAGAAACACAGAAAAGCTCACTCTTAAATTGAGATAAACAACAGACCAGAATATTCAGAAATTATGTCAATATTTTTCTTATGTTAAACATTCATTTTTAAATGAATAATGAAAAAAAATTAAGTATGACATATTCTGTTCTAGTAAATTCTTGATGTTTTTGAATCACTGTTTTTACAAGAATATCTTTTCTTGCCATCTGATAAGACCCACACATTTTATTTGATTTTATAACTATCTAAAATATGTAAAATACAATAGTATGGTCACCAGCTATTTACAAGTTGGTGCCTTTTTATTTCTTTAGTATACAGACACTTTTCTTAGGTGCTAAGACACCAGATTGGATTTTTACAGAAACATGAAAGCAACCATTTAACTAGCTTTTAGAGCACTGAATTTAATAGAATGTCCAGTCATTTGTATCAGGCACCCTCAACTCTCCATGGCCCCAAGTGCTACATTTAAAGACATAAACACAATGGAGGAGTTTCGTGAAGCAATTCCAATTTACATTTTGTTTCCTCCTACCATTTCTTCTAACAATGTCTTTGAATCTGAGCTGGGCAGTATTTCATGTTTTTATGCCAAAATTGCTCTGGCCTGTCAAAATGTTTTATGACAGCTTGAATAAAGAACCATCAGAGACCCCATTTGAGATGCAGAAGGTTACCTCCACTCTGGCTCCCTTATCACAAAACAAAACCAATAAAAAATAAAAAACAGTGAAAGAAAGAAAGAGAATAAAAAGGGAGAAGATGGCTCATTCTCCATCTGCCTGCCAATCTAGGAGGTTAACCTATTGTTTTCTTCCCTTCTCTCTTTTTCTCTTCCCTTCCTCTTCCCTATACTCCTTCTTCTCTCTTTTCTTCTTCTGTCCCCTCTCTCTTTTCTTCTTGTGTTTTTTTCCCCATGTTCAGCTCTAGTAACAAATGAGCATCTGTCAGTTTTATAAACTGCAACAATAATTGTTTAAGACAATCAGTTTTGGATAAACAACTACAGCAGAATAAATCAAGATTTTTAAATCCCATTTTCCTTTATACATTCTGCTTCTTTTTGTTTGTTATGTATTTATTTTTTAAATATGATTTAATTTAATGTGATGACATAAGCACAGTTAGGCTGCAATGTAATACATGAAGAAATATATTGTTCTCCAAATAGTAAGATTTAATGAAAGATTGTTCAGTGGCTTTGTTAAAAACAATAAAGTTTTTTAAGGATATAGTGTAATTCTTTTCATTGCATTAATATAACCAAATATATGCCTATCTATCTTATCTTTGTCTTTAACCAAATGATTAGATTTGGAATACATTATTGTAACAATTTGATTTAAACTTAATATAGCATTATTTGTTACCTGCATGCTTCTGGGTGCATTTTAAGAAGATTTTAACTTTTGCAACTTTTAAGCTGATTCTATGTTGTTTGA
Organism: Cynopterus sphinx; assembly: GCA_030015415.1. NCBI lineage: Eukaryota > Metazoa > Chordata > Mammalia > Chiroptera > Pteropodidae > Cynopterus > Cynopterus sphinx. Next base: position 80,544,248 of record CM057386.1, on the reverse strand, counting down.
ATTTTGACTACCTTTTCTGAGGCATATTGGCTACCTCCTTCCAGAGCCTTATAATTGAAAGTTCACGTAAACCATTCTTTCAAATTGCTGTCACATATGGTAAGCAGATCCCAGGAATATTGTAACTTTTCTAACTTTACTCTGCACTTTGTACCTGTGGCCTCTATTGCCCTTCAAGGTAAAGATGAAACTGTCTTTAGTAGATGTCTCTCCAAGTCTGTGATAGTGGCCCTCACATCTTGTATTAATTTTATGTATATGTCAACAATGGTTGGTCTTATAAAAAATAAATCTAAAGAATAAGTAAGATGTCTAAATGTTTTTAATATTGCTGTCAGTGTAGTAGGCTACCTGTATATGAAATGTCTTCTTTTCCTAGTGTATTAACTTGATTGATTGACTGACTGATAGATTTACAAATGTGTTTTCAAGACCATTATAAACCTCAATATGGCTTGAACTATGCCATGATAGCAGTGAATTTAATTAAACCTCTAGTCTGATAAGTCATGTCAGAGAATTCTCGTGATGTCTTTTGTTGATTTACTGGAAAAGCAATTTGATTAGTAACCTATGAGCTGGATCCTATGTAACCTATAGAAGCTTGCAGGTAATACCTATACGCCAGCAGACTGAAGTAGTCTGCTAAAACTGCTGTGAATCAGGTGATGTGGAAGCAAGTTCACTGTTCCAAGGAGCACTCTCCATAATGAAATTCCTGGGCTGACTGCACAATAAGTGCTTTGCTTCATCACAGTCATGCTTTCTTACATCATTACAGTTAAATTTCCAGGCACCAAAACCTACATTGACCCTGAAACCTATGAGGACCCAAATAGAGCTGTCCATCAATTCGCCAAGGAGCTAGATGCCTCCTGTATTAAAATTGAGCGTGTGATTGGTGCAGGTAAGGCTGTTGTAGCTTCCTTGTTCAGCTGTTCCATTTAGCCAAGATCGAAAGTCATACATCATAATGACAGGCAAATAATTATACCTCAAGTATAGAACTTTTGCATTTACCTCTACTGTTGAAAACAATGAGGCTGTGCTTGCTTATGAAATCTTAAGAAAAAAAGTGAAAAAGAAGCATGTGGCACAGAGAATCTGTATATCTTTTGTCTTCTGTTGGAGTTTTAAGATACTGTTCTATCATAAGATATTAAGTTCTGGCCTGTCGTTTAAGAAATGACCTAGTATTTTAAAAATTAGGATGTGCCTGAATTTTGCTAGAACACAATTCTTCTCACTTGACTTACCATCATTTTGCTAAACTTTAACTTCTATATTTTTTCTTGTATTTGTAGGCAATAGTTGTCATTGTACTATTTAATTTCATATAGAAAATTGATATGTATGAATTACTTAAAAGGAATATTAGTTTCTAGGTATTAAATATGTAGTTCCATGATAATTTTACATTATTTGGGTCCAAGTCCCTTTACTCTAGCAGTCATAGTACATATGAATTCCAGACTCTTAAATCTTTAAGAAATATTTGCTCTTTAGACCATAAAAGCAATAGCAATGTTTACAGTTTGCTGATGTGTCCTTACGTTTAAGTAGACAGGTATGTTATACAGCATAACTCAGAAACAAATCTAAATTTTGTTTCTGAGTTTGTGTTAGTCCAGTTTAAAAATGGTAGCTTGTATAGCAGATAATTTAGAAAAATTTTAGAGTGTTTAAAGAATTATTTGCATTTAATTTGAGATGAGAAATATTTCTGAAATTAAAATGTATCTGCCTGTTCTATTACTTCAGGAGAATTTGGAGAAGTCTGCAGTGGTCGTTTGAAACTTCCAGGGAAAAGAGATGTTGCAGTAGCCATAAAAACCCTGAAAGTTGGTTACACAGAAAAACAAAGGAGAGACTTTTTATGTGAAGCAAGCATCATGGGACAGTTTGATCACCCAAACGTTGTCCATCTGGAAGGGGTTGTTACAAGAGGTAGATATCGATTATATCTTTATCAAATGGACTATCAGAAAGAAATTAGTGTTATTTCATACATAGATTAAAAATCGAATTATGAACATATTGCATATTCTAAATGAATGTTTTTTCTTGGTATTAACTTACTAAACAATTATTTTATATCACAACCCCAGGGGAAAAAAATCAAAATAAATAAATGCATGATTAGATTTACAGAATAAATCTGGTAGCTAGACAAAGATGCTGATATTTTCATTTAGCTTCAAATACCATAAGTGATAGTTTAGTATTTAGGTTTTATAGAAAATGTCATTTGCTCTGAGTTTTCACAAAACAGGAATCAGAAGAACACAGTGACTTGGACTTGTATTGTTTAATTTTATGAATCATGACTATGTTCCAGATAGACATTTAATGACTCTGACCTTCGCAGCAGCACTAGAAACATTTGAAACACTCACAGCTCACTATTCAGCATTTCAAAAAAGCACCATGTGTCTTATCTGGGATGAGAAAGAGAATAACCCTGAAGTTGAGGTTGCAGTTTCTGAAGCAACACTTTTATTTTCTTATGTATATGTATTTATTAATTTTAGGGAAACCAGTCATGATTGTAATAGAATTCATGGAAAATGGAGCCCTAGATGCATTTCTCAGGGTAAGTAACATTCTAAATATCCTCTACATGCTACCATATAATTTTCTAAAATTTTTGCAGTGTAAAATATGAATATTTTGTAACTTGGAGCAATCTGTGGGTTAAAAATGGGGTAGAAATATATAGTGGCCAGTCTAGTTGCAAAGAGTTTTCAATCCCATTTGCTAGGACATTTATTTTAGAGAATCTTTGTTGTAAGTAATATTCCAACCAATAGCAAAATAAAGAAAAGTATAAAATAGAAACAAAGTCACAGACAATATAATCATTTCTCTACTTCTTAATTTCTCTTCAACTTTAATCAAAAAAACTTTCCTTTCTTTTTTTACCATTTGGAAAAAAATATTTAATATACGTGTGTTCTTCCCTGTATATGTTTTTAGATATTTATATAATTTTTAGCAAATGAGGAAAACAGCTGTCAGGGATAATATTTTCAGATACTTTGTTTTGCATCTCTGACCTAAATATTAACATATACTTTGGATTTGCATAATCTGAAACTATTATTTATTAATATTAATAACATCAATATAAATGATTACTAAAACTATTTTATATATTTGACTATCAGTTAAAGGAAGATCGGTTGTTTTTCACAAATGTCGGTATAATAAAGAAAATTAATAATTCTTTTTATAAAATAGTAATTGACTAGTGTGCAGACATTTTTCATGGTGATTTATTATTCCCTTTCAAAGTACAGTTAACTGGACTTCTATTTTTGTCTTCCTCTAGAAACACGATGGACAATTTACAGTCATTCAGTTAGTAGGAATGCTGAGAGGAATTGCTGCTGGAATGAGATATTTGGCCGATATGGGATATGTTCACAGGGACCTTGCAGCTCGCAATATTCTTGTCAACAGCAATCTTGTTTGTAAAGTGTCAGATTTTGGCCTTTCCCGGGTTATAGAGGATGATCCAGAAGCTGTCTATACAACAACTGTAAGAAAAAGTCTGTTACTGCATCTCTTCACATTCCTAAAATTTTCCTACCAAGAAAGTAGTGCTTAATAACTCTAACTGGGAAAAGGAGGCAAATTGATCTCAGCTTTCTTTCTTTTGAAAGAATCATTGTTGCTTTTATAGTGTTCTATAGGAAAGGGGGAGAAATGATAATAAGAATGACAACATGCTTATCTTATATTAGAATGTTTACATAAATAATATTTAGTCATATGTAACATCTAGTTAGTAGCACTCATAATTGTACCAGAAAATATAACCCCATTTTAAATGAAAATTTTAAAGGAATATTAACTATCCTAACTCTTATCATAACTTTTGTGATATTAAGTAAGGGAAAATATGTGGTTTATTTAAGTCCTCCATATTTATTTTATTTTAGTAGTTATTTTGCCTAATTTGTCATTGTCTTTTGACTAGACTCTTATCCTAAGGCCACAGAAGGCCAATTAAGTTGATTTGCCTTGAAAATGAAATCTTGTAAGGATTTTAAGAAACAGATTCATAACTTTAAATACACTTAGAGAGAGATTCAAGATGGATGGGCCTGATACTGCTGAATTGCCAACCGGATGTATAAATGTCTAACGGCACCTTTACGGTTTTGCTATAAATGACTTATAAGTCATTGTACATATTTAAAATGTAAATTTCTTTTTATAACAGGGTGGGAAAATTCCAGTAAGGTGGACAGCACCTGAAGCCATCCAATACCGGAAATTCACATCAGCCAGTGATGTGTGGAGCTATGGAATAGTCATGTGGGAAGTTATGTCTTATGGAGAACGACCTTATTGGGACATGTCAAATCAAGATGTAGGTGTTACACTATTTAAAGGAAAAGGATGTAATACAGTGATATTCATTATTGTTGGAATATGTAATGGCTCATAGAAAGAAACTTTTGTAGAATTATAAAAAATATGATTGCCAAGTTTTCACGATTATTAACAGATTACCATGATAATTACTATAAATTAGGGGTTCAATTAATATAATTTTGGTTTTTATTTTGAAGAATTCCTTTTTATTAATTTAAATTCTCCGGATATACTAGAAGACTACAAAGAATCTTTCCCCCTTATTAAAGATAATGATGCTGTGCTTACACAGTTCTATTGTGAAAGTTACATGAGTAAAAGAATCATTTGTAGAGAGGAGAGGGAAGGTTGTGGTTGTGTTTTATTGTGTATTTAAAGCTTATTTTTCTTTCTCTTTAATATTCTGAGAAAATCTGTTCCAATGATCTATTGTAGTTTGATTTAATTAAATTTTAATTTTATGAGACAATCTAGATTTTATGATCAATTTCAGTTAAGTATTTCATAGTGACATTTTAGATTGTAATCACAGTGGAAGTATCTTTGGAAATTCATTAAAAAATAGTACTCATTAGCTATATCCTGTTATATACTAAGACATTAAATATGCTATCATTCTTTGATAGAATAAACTGATGGCAGATATTGGGGTATACATCTCATACAGAGAGACCATTTATAAAACCATATAGGATAAGTAAAAGTGAATTTTGATTATATTAGATTGAATTTTATGAAGTTGACATTTTTGTAGGTTAGAAACTTTCAATACACCAGATTCATATAGTTCAACTTACTACAGTGTGAGTGAAATTTAGATAAAAGTAGAGCAAGTGAAAATCCAAATAGGTAGCATGGATTTGAATAGAAATCTGAAGAAGACCTTATAGTTCACAGCTGATGAGAGAATTCTCCAAATAACACATCGTTAAGTTCAAAAGCAAAAGCTTAGCAAGGTGCGTGGAGACCAATCAAATGGACTCACTTTCTTATAAAAGAAATGCATACATTACATTGAGAATGATTCAAAACGAAGAGTAGGTTGGAACAAATTGATGAAAGGCCTTTTTGAAGGAGTTTGGAAATGTTACAAATGCATATTCTTGAAGAGTAGAGCAAAAAATAAGTAGTGCTCAAGAAAAGTCTATATTACCATTTAGTAGAAGGATATGACTAACAAACTAGATTAGTTGATTCTGTAAACATGGGCAGCAAGAGAGGCTGACTAAAGTTAAACTTGTATTATTTTTCAAAAGATTATGAACATTGTTATATTAAACCAGTGTCTTTGTTTTCAGTTTTAGAATTTTTCATATAAAGTTTAAAACTTTCATATAAATTTCTTAAAACTTATGAATAGTAATTTTTAGACAACAAAAGTCAGGTCAGAGTGTTGGTAAAGTTATTTTCAGTACATTTTCCTACAAATTTCTGCATTAACTAAAAAGTTTACAGCCATAGAAGGGGAAGCTTTTAAATCATTTAAATCTTTTAGTATTTTAAATTGAGGGATAACGTGAAACAAACTTATTTATTTTTAGTTTTGATTATGTTTTTTCAAAGATAAAAGTATAAATGATGAGTGCGTGTGGCAGAGGCAAAGTTGTTAACATTTGACAGGTCTCAGTGTCAGAATTTCATGGACTGTCAAAATGAGGGCAAACAAATCCTTGGGGCAGAGAAAGAGAAATATTTACATTCCCTAGACACTGTTAGAGTTTCATTTCTTTTGACACCTTCCTTCTGTACTAGATTCAAACATAAAGGGAATGACAGGAATATAAGATGACTGAAATTCAAAGTTCACTTAACTTCTAAAACAAATTATAGAAATGGTTAAAAAGAAAAAATATCTTAAATTTTAAATTTAAAATTTTCTAAATATTGTTCTTTTGTTTTTCTAGAAAACGAAATATCATACATACATAATTAGCATATCAAGAATTAATAAATATTTGTATTGATCAAATGAAATTATGTCTACAGTGAAGTTCAGTTCTGACCTAAAACATTTAGTACTATCTTTATTTTTTTTTAATTTTGAAGGTCTAAGTTATTAAATTCAGATATGTTTGTATAATAATAAGAAATTACCTACACAGTTCAGTTTTTGTAGTGAAATTGATATTAATATTTCTCTTATAGGATAATATTTATAATTTTATACTTATATCATTGAAGTGCTATTTGAGCAATTATATGTTTAATTTTCAATATGCAAATGAAAAAACTAGATAATTTAAAGTATAATACTATTCCAGTAAAACATTTTCTAGATAAAAATTTTACTTAGAGTCTGTGGTAGGAGTATGTGGAGTGACTTCAGATCTCTGAACCCCCTGTGGAAATCTTGTGTATATGTGAAAATAATGTGATTTTCTGAGAAATTTGTTTTTATCAGATTCTCAGAGATATTAATCTTTTAATTACTTTAGATTAATTTATTAAGTGAATCAGTTCACTTTACAGAGTTTAAATTTAGTTGTTAAGAATTTGTCAGGAATTTTAAAGAGTCCTCAAATTTCAAATGCCCTGGATTTTAAAAGACTGAACAAAGGGAGGATTCTGTGATCACCCTGAGGAAAAATACAAAAGGGGTATTGTAGAAGTCAGGGAGGTAGAAAGTTGCCAGGAGGCTTTAGTTGCTCTCCAGAAGGAGCAGTGAGCAAGATAAACTTGGGAAGAGGTAATATGCATATGTATGATGATATGGAGGCTCAAACAGGTTGTCACTTAACACTTGAATGAATGTTCATTGTATTTTTATGTGTTTATAACTTTTCTAGAATTTTCATTGCAATGGAAGCAGTTAGAATCTAGATACTCTCCGTTTACAACCAAGAGTGAGCTTTCCAAATTTCCAAATTTTATATCCTAAAAATCTGTAGATATTTACCTTCCCGGAATGGCCTTTCAGAGGAAAATATTTATATACGTAAAATGAAGCAAATATAATAAATCTTAAGAAATTGAGTATACTGTTAGTTGGCATTCACTGCAGCTCTCTTTTAACTGAATTTATATTTTAATTAGTTCGAATAAAATTTTTACACTTAAATTTTGAAATTTTGAAATTCTTCATTAAGCACTTGTAGAGACATTTTCTTAAAACCATTCTAATTACCCTAGTAATGTAAGACTGTCGAAACCCTTGCAGTCCCTCTTGAAAAGCTTACCATAAATAAATGGTGTTAGTGCTCTGCCTTAAAAAAAAAAAAAAAAAGCAAGAGATCCTTCATTACATATATTGTTTTTTCTATGTATAATACTCAACAAAGTTATTTCTTCTCACTTTAAATTAGGCCAGTAAATTGTTTATTTTACTAGTAGGTAGTCAAAAGCATGATAAAGACATAAAGATAAAATTCTTAAAAGTGTTCCATTAAAAGACATGTAAGAGCTTTGAAAATATGATACACTGTAATTAAATTTATATTCGGCTAAATTGTGAGCCCTCAACTTTTTTAAAGTCACCACTAATTTATGTCTTTGTATTTTTTTATATTAACAGAAACAAAATTATAATTTTTTTGTAAAACTTTGCCATAATCCCGTTAAGTGGGGTCCAGAATGTTTAATTGTATAAAATGTGGGTTATGATGTGTGAGGTTAATGAAATAAAAATGGTGTGAGCAGAGAACAGAGCCAAGCATGTTATATCCAATTTTGATTTATTCCAGGACTATTATCATGGGATCATTTTGTAATCCTTTTACTCCTAATAGCGATGGTCATACTGTAATAATACTGAAACACTTGTCTGCAAGCAACTTTTGTTTTTATTTCTTTTTGCAGTACATACCAAAAATGTTCTCTCTGTTATATCTCAGGATTTTTTTTTTTTTTTATAAACCATGTATAGAACCTAGTCACTTCCTATTTTTCTGGGAACTATCCAGAGTTAGAAATTGCTTATGTTTACTTTTTCTTTGACTTGTATTATCTGCTAACACTACATCTGGACAGACAAAACCAAGGTATTTCTGGTAATTTCAGAAAAAGAAGTTTTAAATTAATTACATGAGTAATTAATTGCATAATGCTCTAAGAAGTGTAGGTTCAGCTTTCTCAACTGTGTGCCTCATTGTTTCCAAGAACGTGTAACAATTTGCAGAAAGTACTTTTTATTTTCCCAACTGGAAATCTAATGCAACTAACCATATTAAAAACGCAGAGCCTCTAGGTTCAGACTGTTCTCAGATCACCCTCGTTGTTGGTTTATCATCAAAGGATATGTATATCTTGGATTATGCCAAACTGTGCTCCGCAAAGGCCTAAGTTTCTCAGCCAGTGTCTCTAGTACTTCTCTAGGTCGGGGCATGATAGTGGGACTTTAGGGTACCAAAATCGATTCCCAATCCAGAGCATCTCTTATTTTAAATGTTATACATTGCTGCTTCTCCTTTAAAAATGTACAAACCACTGTACCCTTGAGAGCTAGAAGTTTCATTTTGTGTTGAAGTAAATGTTGTTTCTCTGCTGTAATAACAGGAAGCGTGAAATTCCTATAACACAATAAGACATCTATAGAGATGTAGTAACTCTTTTATTACTGTTAAGAGTCATTTAATTGTCCTGTACTGTGTTCATTGGCACAAAGGTTTAAGAATATGTTGTGTTCAAAACTTAAGAATCTTATGGGAGAGCTGCTGACAAGTATTATATAAGGAGGATCATGATAAAATGTAGGTTTACATTTTAAAAGATTATTCAGAGGGAAAAAAGGAAAGCTCACTCTACCTGCATTGTTTCTTTGGGGACATTGGAAGACAAACTTCTACCAGAGAAAATAGGTTAGGAAGTGGTGGAAAATAATGAGGTCTGAATTAATCTTATGAGGATAGGGATGGAGTCCTGTCAAATCAGAAAAATACTACATATATTCAAATATAAGCAACCTCAAAATATAAGGAAAACTACTTTTTTCCTATTGAAATTGTTTATTATTTAATAATTTTGAGATCATTTTGAGTACATAAAGTTTGGGAAATTTTTAATTTCCTTATTAACTTGAACTACTGTTTAAATAATTGAACCCAGCTTTCCGAAGTACATTAATTTTACTTTTATCCAATTTTTTAACATGTAGCACTTTTGAATCCAAGTATTGTTGCTGTCACTGGAATGTTGTTGAAAGCCACATGAAATTCTTTGCATTTAAAAGTAAAAGCGTTTTTTTTTTTTTTAATTTAATTTCTCCTATAGTAATATATCTAGGATCTGTGCAAAGTTACCATTTGCATGTTTGCTGGTGTGATGTAAAGCTTTTTCAGGGATATTCTAGAGGAATGTTTATAAGGTATCCAGTGTTTGTAGTTATAAGAACATAAACAGGAAAATTTTTAAATTCTGCCATTTACTTCATTAGCTTTCAATTCCAACACTGATCAAGGTCACTTAAGTCTAATTGTTATTCAAAATAAAGTACTTAAGGATAATGAAAAATACTTCTGATATTTGAGCATATATTGTGTTTAGGAAGTAGCATCATCAAAGCAGTGACTAATTGGCTATGCATATGAGTATATAGGAGAAAGAGTCTAGAACTGTTCTCATTTCGGCTTTTTTGGCTGGGATGACCGGAAGTTCTATTGATTGAAATAGTAAAAGGTTTGGGTGAAGATAATAAATTCAGTTTTAAATAGATGGAGTATAAGATGCCTATGGAAAATCTAGATGAAGCTGTCTAGTAAACTAATGTATAGGACATAATGATCAGTGGAGAATTGGGGCTGAGGATTTTATACTATGCAATACTTCTCAAAAATTGCTATTATGAAGTTAATCTATGCACCTTTTGAACTTTATCAGTTTGCATATATAGATTTTTTCTTAAATAAAAGTGAACTATTTTCTTATGAGTATTTTCTGTAAAAATTGTTGATGCAAGCTACTTTATTCATTACATCCTATAACCTTTTACATTTTAATGTGCTATTCTTGAATGTCAACAAGCATCTTAAGGATATGTTTCTCTACAAATAGTGTTTGTCAACATTTCTTAAAGCTAGCTTATTATCTGCCTACTTTTGGTCTTATTTTCTCCAAAAACTCAAGAATACCTCTTTTTATATTTTAGAGTCATTTTTTCTTACATTTATACTATACTATGTCAGTAGCAAAAGATTTGTTAATCCCCCTTGAATATTATAATGTTTTGCATGTTCTTATTTGTATCGTTTGCCTACCTATTATTTTCCTTGTGCTGCTCAAATTTGTAACAATTTCTGATTTTTAAGATCTGTTTTTTTTTTCTTTTTATATACATTTTTTTAAAAAGTCCAAATAAGTAACTTTTAAACTTTCTGATTGCCAGGTACAAATGTTTATGGAGACCTATTTTTCATTAGCATCCAAAGGTTGATATAAATAGAATCTTAGACGGTTATTAGAAATAAATTGGCAGTGATGTGCTAATAAAATTTTGCCACACTCTGAGCGGGAAAACCCTGATTTGTAACCTTTCCCAATTTCCTGGTGTAACTTTCTTCCCTTCTCCTCCCTGAAGGCTGGGTTCAGTCTGCCAGAGTGAGGTCAATAAACTTGAGTTGCAAAGTGATTCCATCACCTTCAAGAACAAGTACAAATTGGCTCCAGCACACCACTGTACTTGTAACACTATATACTTCATAAGCATATTAGCTTCATATTATTTAAAATAATAGTGTGCTTGGTAATATTTTCTGTCAGAGTACATTCACATATTTTGATATCTTGTTTAAAAGTGTCATTTAAACTCTGCAAAAAGTGAGACTTTTGTGGGGGCTCAATTCTGGGTAACTGACAGCTTCCTCTTATAACTGGAAGAATTCATAAATTTATAGACTAATACATGCACAGATATATACAAGTAAAATCGTTCCATCACATATTCCCTTTTGAAAACCCCTGGGATGACATTAAAAAAATTTCCATCTATTGCACCCTGAGTGAGCTTAATTGCTGCTCCCTATTACTGAGTTAACTAAGAAATGTCATCATATCCTACACTTCATGCACCCCATAACAACATGCTTAATATTCCTGGAGGTCTTGAAAAAAAAAAAAAAGTAAGTCTTTTGCAAAGCAGCGTGCTTCACTTTTATCAGGATAAATCACTTTGCCTACTGGGCAATTCATTTAATTATAGGTGAACCTCAGTCGGTAACATTTTTAATGTCCCTTTGGCTGTTAGGTTATAAAAGCAATAGAAGAAGGTTATCGTTTACCGGCACCCATGGACTGCCCTGCTGGTCTGCACCAGCTGATGCTGGATTGTTGGCAAAAAGAACGTGCCGAAAGACCAAAGTTTGAACAGATAGTTGGAATTCTAGACAAAATGATTCGAAACCCAAATAGTCTGAAAACACCCCTGGGAACTTGTAGTAGGTAAGAAATACCTAAATATTCACATGAATCATTTATCTCCTCAGCCCCACCCCAATGGCAAATTGACATTTGTGTTAAATTATAAGTCCATATTAAATATGTATTTAAAGAAGTTTTTATTTTTTTTCTTTTCAGATGACTTACTTTAATTGGATTAGTGTTTAAAGTGACCTATTATTATTGCTTTTTTCTTTTTTTAAAAGTTTTGATAGATATCACTGGCTGTTATTTAGAAAACTTTCTAAACTGGAATTTTATGATTAGCGTTTCACATTTTCAAACTATTATATGGGTTTTTATTACTATTGTTCTAGTTTTTTGCATATTATCGTATTTGCTACTATTTAGCAAAAAGACTCTGTGAAGTTAACATTTGAAAAGTAATTCAATACATGATTAAAGACTTATACCGGCTAAAAAGTGTAAGAAACACTCCATTCAGTCCTTACACTTGGCTTGCTCCATTGAAATGCATATTAGTAGTTATTCAGCTTCACCTGCCAGGTAAACCTGATGCTGTGGTCTGTACTGATAGTTAGGCCCTTGTGGAGATGTATGAACTCAAGATACTAGCAAGGGGACGAGCAGTTCATTGGATGCATATGTTCTCAGGAGCACTCTCATAGTCTGAATGAGTTAGTCCACAGCCAGATGTACTTCTTTTACTCCCAGTTAGTTTTGGAGAACAGATAGTTATATGGAGAACATATAATTATGGATTACAAATACTATCAGGTGTACTTTTAAAAATACATGGGAGATGCAATCTGGTGGTCATCAAACCTAAATAATGTAAATTTTGGAGTCTGTAGTTATTGGGCAGCTTTTGAACATTAGATTTGTTTGCATATCTGTTTATTTGTTATTATAACATTAATTAAAATGTGTAATTTTATTCTCTATACCTTTATTTTTGTATGGGACAAGACATTCTTTAGTAGTTCATGAAAAAAATTGCTTTTCTATTTCATTCTTATATAGGCCAATCAGCCCTCTTTTGGATCAAAACACTCTTGACTTCACTACCTTTTGTTCTGTTGGAGAATGGCTACAAGCTATTAAAATGGAAAGATATAAAGATAACTTCACAGCAGCTGGCTACAACTCCCTCGAATCAGTGGCCAGAATGAATATTGAGTAAGCTTAAACTTTTAAATTATATTTAAGAATGTGTTAGGTACAATCCAAGCTTTATATATTATTTCCATATATTAAAGAAGTATGAACCACAAAACCAGGGAGAAAAGCATCTCTTTAATAAATGCCTACTATCTGCCAGATATGATGCTAAATAGACCTTTGAACATACAGTATCTTTTTTAACCCTCACAACAACGATTTTATTAAGTCGATAGTTTTACGCATAGCAAGCCTATGGCTCAGAGGATCCAAGTATTTTCCCCAAACTGACTCAACTAGTTAAGTGGTAGCTAATTTGTCTCCATAGCTCGTGTTCTAAACACCACCCAATGAGACTTCCTTTTTTATTAACCACTGTATCATTTAGTCTCCTATTCCCTGAGAAACTTTCTTCATTGCAAAGGAAGATTTCTTTCACCATGTTTGTATCAGACATTAAAAATCTCAGTTTCAAACCCAGTACCAAAATACATTATGACATTTAATGTGATTACTTTCTTTCCGACGAGGTCAAAGGGAGCTTAATTTAATTCACTGTAACTAACAGTTTAGTTTCACTTACCTTTTTGAAAGTGTGTGATTGATTGATTCAAGTTTTTTTTTTTTAACCTTAAGAACTGCCTGGTAAAAACAGCTTTTGAAATTGCTGTGAACTAGAAGTAAAAAGAGATAAATTTTTCTTTCTGCCTTCATTACTCTTTTTGTGGTCCTAGGAAATCCATTTAATATCTCCAAACTTCAGCTTCCCCAGCTACGACATATCTTTTACAGGCAATGCAGTTCCTCTCAGTAATGTGTTTGAAAATGGAAATTATCAAGGTTGTGTTACTGGAGTCCTATTTACATACTGTTGGGAGAAGGGTTTCACATTTTTCAGATGAGATGAAGACCAGCAATCAGACATTAATTCCTGACAAATCAGGAAATGGCATGTACATGAATCTAAGCGTGTGAATGCTATCATGTCTAGCTTTATGCTAGTCACCATGTGCATGGAACTGGCATAATTATTCCCCTCTCTCCAAAGCAATCTACTCCCCTGAAGACTGTCTCTCTAAGTCTTATTAGACCAATGCTATGAAATATGACAGCACTGTACTACTGCTATATTTTTAGATGCTTGTAAATGCCTAAGCTCATTATTTCTGGCTATTAGGAAAGGCAAAAGTATGTACACAGATTCAGTTAGCTTCTATCAGATTTAAACTATTCAAAAATAGGTATCACATTATTTAAAAGCTATATCTTGTCTAAAATGTTGTCATATGACTAAACTGAACTGAAGTAGATATATGGCCAATAATATGCTTAGAATTACCACATAATTATTAAACTCAGTTGTATGATCATTGATGATTCTTGATGTACTAGAGGCTAGATGTATTCCATTCATACTATAACCTATTTTAACAATTAAAATTTTTAAACTTCACTTATGTTTGAGAATACAACATTTTGAATGCATTTTTTAATTTGACCTTAAATTAATTATAAGACTTTGATGATTTTTTATAAAATTTCAGATTAGTTGAAATATAACTTATCTTGGCAAATCGAGAGCCTGAGCAATAAGGTTTTCATAGGAGAATGTTGATGCAGGTTGCCAATCTGACCCATTGCAGGAATATGATCATAATACCAGGGACATGAAGATAAGATCTGTTGCTTAAGATACACTGATTATTTAATTAAAGAATTGATGACAGTTTAGTACCAAATAAATTCTTGGTAAAGTAACTAATAAAAAATGTGTTTGTTTTTTTTTCAGGGATGTGATGAGTTTAGGGATCACACTGGTTGGCCATCAAAAGAAAATCATGAGCAGCATTCAGACTATGAGAGCACAAATGCTACATTTACATGGAACTGGCATCCAAGTGTGATAAGCATTTCTCCCTTATGAGGGAGATTACGTACTGCGAGAGAACAGTACTGGCCTTCAGTATATGCGTAGAATGCTGCTAGAAGACAGTTGATGTCTTGGGTCCTTCCTACAGTGAAGAAAAGATTTAAGAAGCACCTATAGACTTGAACTCCTAAGTGCCACCAGAATATATAAAAAGGGAATTTAGGATCCACCACTGGTGGCCAGAAAAACAACAGTGACAATAAACAAAGTACTACCTGAAAAACATCCAAACACCTAGAGCTCTCTAACCTCCTTTTTATCTTATAGACTTTTTAAAATGTACATAAAGAATTTAAGAAAGAATATATTTGTCAAATAAACTCATGATCTTATTGTTAAAATCAATGAAATATTTTCCTTAAATATGTGATTTCAGACTATTCCTTTTTAAAGTCATTTGTGTTTATTCTTCATAAAGACTTTGTTTTAGAAAGTTGTTTATAGCTTTGGACCTTTTTAGTGTTAATCTATGATACATTACTACACTGGGTAACTTTGAAAGAATTTCAAATTAAAAAAACATAGCATGGTTGAAGATATTTCTCTCAGAACATTGGTATCCTTTTGTGCCATTTTATTTTGTTTAATCAGTGCTGTTTTGATATCGTTTGCTAATTGGCAGGTAGTCAAGAAAATGCAAGTTGCCAAGAGCTCTGATATTTTTTTAAAAGAATTTTTTTTTTTTTTGTAAAGAGCAGACAACACACTATCTTTTCAATTAAAAAAGCAATAATGATCCATAAATACTATAAGGCACTTTTAACAGATTGTTTATAGAGTGATTTTATTAGATAGAATTTACTAAAAAACAACTCAAATTGTAGGTTTAAGACTATAAAATAAAATATGAGGCACTTCATCTAAAAGATGTTGGTGAAGGCAAGTCTCTGAAAGCAAAAACTATCCAATGTTATCGAAAATTTAGTCTGAGCACATCAAGGTTTTTCAATATCGTGACATTAGGAAATTTAGGAGAAACAGTGGACATATATTTTATATCCTGTTTGGTGTAATGCAGTCCAAACATATAAGGAAAGAATTAAGTTTTATATTAGAACTCTGAAGCATGATAAAAGAGGCAGTTCACAATTTTTACCTTTCAAAATCAAATTTACTGCACAATATATCACTGATGCAGTTTAAAAAAATCTTTTATTTGTGAACACTGATATGAGAAACTTAGTGGAAGAATACTTTTTAACCATGTAAGGAAGAGGTGAAGGATCTGATTTTTTTGACGTTTTATTTATTACACCATACTATTTGATTACGTGTTAGAATTTCACAAGCAATAATTAAATGTGTCTTTATAGCTATTTCAGGAATGTATACATATTGTGAATACTGCTCTCAAAAGTTATGAAAATCATAAACTACCCCAGAATTCAACTGTTGTACTTCCAAAGAAAATTGGGCTGTTTATAAAGATTTTAATAGAGAAAGATCCCAGGGATCGGTCACAATTGGTCTTGTTTGATAATGTGGGCATCCACAAACAAACAAACAAATATCAGAAACAAAATCTGTAAATGTTCCTTTGTAAAACTTGTAAATTTTATTTATACTGTCTTGTTTTGTACACACATTTCTCTGTAGTGGGCTCTGAATACATTGAAAATGCACTATATTTTTCTATTTTACTTGCAGAGCATCACAAAAGAACAGGTATTTTCAGTGCTACATAATGTGTTTTCCCACTTTTAGGACCAAAGATGGTAATAGAAAAACACAAATGGATTGCTTCCCAAACCCCTCCCCACCTTTTTTTTCTTTTAAATTACTGTACAGTGTTATTTGATATTTTAATTTATTTTTTGATTGACTAGAAAATCATTTTAATTTCACTAAAATGTTTTTTGTCCCTAAGGAAAAATAATCTGTAAAATAATTTTAATTAGCATAATATAGTCACCTAGACACTTCCATTTGTAATCTTTGTAATAGACTGTAAATATATTTTTGGAACTACAACACAATGTGCTTGAGGGTTATTTTTCAGTGTCTGCAGTATATACAAGTGTTTATACTAAGTACAGCACTTTACAATTCTAATCAGTAGCATTGGCCTTTGTGAGAATGAGTGAAAGAGTTTGAGTGAGTGATCTTAATTCCGTTTGGATTCTAGACTCACTAATAATGAAGTTCTTTTCTTGTTCATAGCTTAAGGTGCTTATTTTTTCTATTAAAAATTAAATTAACAAAAAGCCATTTTAGAAATAGAAGACATAGTATGGTACATGCAACTGGTGTCTTTCCTGCTTTTTCTAGCACTAGATTTATAGTTGAGTAGTCTTTCTTGAGTAGAAGGGCAGAATAAATTTTTTTTTTCAAAAATAACTTTTTTCTTCAGCAATATACCTCATCTGCCTTAAATTTTTTACAGCTCTTTACAGGGAAAGGGAAAAAGGGATGGGAAAGACACACAGCACAATAGGAAGTGAATAATGACATCACTCTCATTTATAGGTTTCTTTTCCCAATCAATATTATGATTTGGAAATACATGTATGTGAAATATATTCAGAGAAAAATAATGAACATTGTAATGCTGATTGTAATGCTCTCTTCCAGAAAGAGATGAAAAGGTATAACAATAAGAATGTACAACTTGCACCTTGAAATCTTTTTTAGGTAAATTAGTGCTCAGGGGAGGAAAGAGAGAAATCAAACATTCAAAAATAGAATTCAAAAATTATAAAAATGCAAAAGGAAATGGCCTCCTTGCTTTAATAGAGCCACCTTTTTTAGAATGCTGTCTTCACACTTGACTAGTGTTTTGAATTCAATACTGAAATAAAAGTAATTTTTATTACATCTGAATCTAACATTTTCTCAGCAATTGATCTGGGCCTTGTTTACTAAAACTGGTGGTTTATGCTTGTCAGAGCACTATTAGTTGAATCATATTGTATACTTATGTAATCTACATTAGCTAGTACTATTTAGGACTATATTTTAATTGCTCCTCTTATCCGTGTTTTTAAGACAATTAAAATGGTGTAATTCACCTCTCTTTTTTATTTAGGTAATGCTGATATTCTCCCTTTTGTTTCCTGAGTAGCCTGGAACTGTGCTACTCACAGATGTGCATGTTCAAATAAATTACTGATGTGTATTTTTTTGCTATATGTGGAGAAATCATGGGGAACTTGGGGCGAGATGTGCTTTTTGTTGATTGAATTTGTCCCTCCTTGCCTAAGAATTACTACAGGGGTCATCCTTTTATAAGGACAAACTGCTTTTGAACAGTGTCTTTAATGTATCAAGCACAAATAACTTTCTTCAACACGAATCATAAGTCTCTTTTTACCAGCTTAAAATAATAAACGAGTCTATTAGACAATGTAAAGAAAATCCTGTCTCCAGTCATTGGCGGATTCCTTTATGTCCTTTATTCATTCTTTATTTCCTTACACAATATTATGAAGGGAGATGTTTAGAGTAAAGGTTTTACTGACATATCTCAGTGGGCCCATCAGAATACAAAGAAAATTAATATCTTTTGCTTTCATCCTCATCCTCTTTCATACTGACTTGATTCCACTCCAATTATTACAGAATAATAAGTGAATGTCTTCAAAGAGCCATACTGTCAAAACATTTTAGTTAAAACCTCTTTTTGTTGTTGTTATTTCTTTTTGAAACTACAACTACATGGTACTAACAAGAATATTTGCATGGGAAAAGAAATATTTTGTCACTGGACCCTGAAAAATATTCATTTGAACAACTTGGAGAGTTCTTGCATTTAAGATGCTGCAGAATCCAAACATGGGGTCCAGAGCAAATGTAAAAAAGGATAAATCTGTTGGTCTCATTAAGTTGTGTATCATTGACACTGACTCAATAATCATTCCAACTTGCACCCAAAATGAAAACTAAACACTCCCATTTCTACAGTATCGCAATCTTAAGCTCTGCAAGCTCTTAACAAATATCTAAATGTGTTTCAAAAAATGAGACTAAGCAAATACCAGATGATGTGCTGTCACTGATTGTCACCCTCCTTATGCTGAGGCTCAGGGTAGCTGAACTGAAATTCAAAAATAATCTTGAAGTCTTGGCTATCCCTGACTATTCAACAAGCATTACGCTTGTTAAGTTTTCACAGTGATAATTACATAGCCTGAAACACTGAAGAGCTCTCAAATGATCTCTTAAAGTACTGGATTCACAAGTAGCACAAAAATACACTATCCTACCAGCACGCTTTTTCTCCAGAAATTATAAAGCCATTATTAAGGATATATAGGTTCTATACCTAAGTAAAAAATAGATTTAAAACTTATGGTAATTATCAGTAACAACTTTTTGTTGAAATACTTTTATCTCTTACCCTTTGTTTTATATTGTTAACTACAATGAATATTCAATATTAATTTTGAGGAAAGCTGCTGAAAGATATGAAAGAGGTGATCAAATTTCTAAATGCAAAAGATCATAACTACTGACATTAACAAATGATAAAAGGCAGTGCATGGTGACTGGCAAACTTTTGGACTGCTCTAAAGAAGAAGAGAATCCTCTTGGCTTTGTGTCAGTGTCCCTTCAGTAGCTCCTACCTAGCTGCTGTCACTGTTCTGTGTAATGTATCTCTGAATAGCTTGAAAAATATGGACAGAAGAATAAAATAATTCAATGGGAAAGCTTATGTGAGCCTCATTAGAATTAAGAAAGCAATGTAAGGGGGTGTATTTTATTTCAACTTCAATAATTGAGTGTAATTAAATCTATAAACAATAAAAAATCTGATCAAACTTGAGATTAAAATAAACGTAATTAATTGATTTAATTAGACCTATTGTACCAAGTTTGATAAGTAGCAATAAATAGATCAAGTCTATTCTGTAGGTATATAACAGCACTGGAAATTCTTTAA
Organism: Cynopterus sphinx; assembly: GCA_030015415.1. Taxonomy (NCBI): domain Eukaryota; kingdom Metazoa; phylum Chordata; class Mammalia; order Chiroptera; family Pteropodidae; genus Cynopterus; species Cynopterus sphinx. The sequence continues at coordinate 80,524,569 of CM057386.1, read as the reverse complement.
GTATGTAACAGTAGTAGTGATTCCTAAATACCAGCATTTGATAATATGGGGACAGTAAGGTGTAAGTGAGGTGTTGTCTATTCTAAACCTCCATAAATAGCAGATAAAGCTCAATCAGATATCACTTGCAACATGAATATCATTATTTTAAATATCTCAGATTTCTACTGCTGAAGATTAGTTTCATTTCTCTTTTGAAATTTGCTACATATACTCGTAGATTTTATATATAGCTACAAGAATTCACAGCATATTTTTACTGAGTGGTTAATCATAGGTCTTAATTAAAAACACTGAGCACAAGAAATGGGCACACTTGTTTTAGGTAATGTTGGTTCTAGCTCAGTAAAAGACAAATACTATTGCACTGTGCAACAAAGTGCATGACTGGACAACATACTAGGAAAACAGAGAAAATTAAATGACACATGCAGAGCTAGTGTTTATATATATCACATGCTTTTAAAAATGATTTGCAGTTCATGGAAAAAAGGGAAACAATTCAAGCATACTTTCTAAGTGATATGAATTTGCAGACTATTATTATGTTGGTGGGATAGACTGTACAGCAAATTACAAGAGAAAGTTCTAAATTTAACCTGATATCCTTCTGTTAATTTGTTAAGAGATATGCACTATTAACATTGAAAAGAGGCTAAAATGTGCTCTTTCCAGATAAAAGAGACCCACACCTTTTTTGAGCTCCAATATTGGCACAAGTTTTGTCAGGGATCTACCAGTCAGGAGATCTATTGGCCATGCCTTATTTTTATGCCATGTTTTCACTAGCTCTTTGCCAGGGGTACATCAAGCTCTTAGTGTACGCACCAGAGCCCCACTTACAGGAACAGAAACCCAGTGCTACAAACAGACCTTGAGAGCTGCACAGGAGTAATGCATGAGCCACTGCTGCTATTTCAGTGTTCCCACTCATTGTAAAGGAGCACCTATATAGGTTAGGTGTGCTCAGCAGCCAGCAGAAAAGGGAGCAATTAAACCTCTTCTGATCTACTTACAAAACAAAACTAGCAAACATCAACCAAAACGATCTTTCATATTTTGAAAAGGAACAAATAACACTGTATGTAAAAGTGTATATGAAAGCTATAGATGAATCACAGAAAATCTGAGGAGTCAGAAGAAGCTAGATTTAATGGATATGGCAATGATGAGCTACTGGCAATTCTAACCAGAAAAGGGATGTAGTGGAAAGGAAATTTAGGGAACCAAGGTCTGGCAATGGTGCCTGAAATGGGAATTAGTTACTCTTTATTTCTAGATCAGAGCAATAGAATATACTACTTTGATCCCCATTTTCACATTCCCTCTCATTTTTCAAAATGCGGGATAAGCTCTTTTTAAGACACAAGTCAAAAGTTATTTCCTCCATCTCACTGACACGAAAGAACCAGAATTATCTCTTCTGTGTTTTGCTTATGCTACTGGTGCTGATTATCCTACTGTGTTCTATCGCACATGCACGTGTGTGTGTGTGTGTGTGTGTGTGTGTGTGTGTGTCCCACCAGATCAAGTCCTCTTAAAAAGCAGAAGCCAAATAAAAATCTTTGCATTATGTCCTTTGGGACTTGGCAGTTTCTGGCACTCAGTAGACACTCTATAAATATTTTAGAATCCTTGAAGTGCAAATTAATTCAAATTGTTTTTTGTCTTAAAAGATAGCAAGGATCAGGTGCTCTGAAGGATGAATGAGGTGCAGAGAAGGTGGTAGTAAAATGGATGTTGAGGGAGAAAACTAATTTCAGAGCACGGATGGATGCTTCTGTGATAGGCTGGGGCAGCAAGAATACCCCAGGGGACTGAGCTGAGCAGTGCAGAGACTTAGACCCATGTGAGAAAGGGAGGTAGGAGTTGCTGATTAGTAAACAAGACCAGGATACATCAAACAGCAGTACCTTGCAGATGTCTAAAAGTAATGAGATATCACTGGCTGGAAATAACAGAATATTAAAGAACTTGAAATCAAGTAGAAGGAACTGGACTTGATGAGAGAAACAATGAAGGACTATATCTGTTTGATGAGGCAAAGACATGGTAAGAATGATTTTTAACGAACAGTAATCTGCAGAAATATGTGAGATTTGATTTTTACTACTTTAAAAGTAGGCAACAAGGAAAAAAATATGTCTTCTGTTATAAAAAATTTTCCTCAAACTCAATATGATATCAGTAATTCTACAGTTAAGTAAAAATATAATAACATAGAATTATATTATAATTCAACTTGTAAGTCTGCTCACCATTTACATGAAGTGGCAGCATAATGTTACGTGTGGTGGCAGAGTTTGAAGCCAGACCAGGTGGGACTAGTTCCTATCACTACATGTGTAATACAGGCAAAATTATTTATCTTTTCTCTTTTATTACCTGTAAAATAGGCATAAATACTTGTTAAATTTTTCAGTTGATACTTGGAAGGTACTCACAATAATAGTAAGTGACAAATACTTGTTATTTCTTATATTTCTTTAGGAAATATTTTTCTCTGCATTTCTTTCTATTTAACAAATATTTATAAACACATTGTTCTAAATTCTGAACTAACTCACAAATGAATTTTACAATATAAATTTTGTTTTTGCCCCAAATTTCATTCTGATCCTTTCCTCAGTTTTTTGTTTTGTTTTGTTTTGTTTCATTTTAACCATCATTAATCATATTTCTCATCAGTACTCAAAGTATCAAACTTTATTCTGGTCATGAGCAATTGCTGACTGCGTCCAAACTGATTTTAGGTCTTCAGTATCTCACAGCCACTGTCCTAAATTAGATTTTTATCATCTCTCACCTAGATTAATGTCACACCTTCTTCCTATGTTTCTTTTCCTATAGTTATTTTTTTAGTTATGACTTTAAGAGTCATTTCTCTAACACATGCCTGATCCTATTTTCTCATTTTTATATGTTTTTATAACTATGTTTTTATAGTTATAAAATTTTTTAAGTATAAATTTTTAGTATATTAAAATCCTAAGGAATGCCCCTCACTCATCACAGAATTGCACTCAATTATATAACAGCATCAATAACTAGGACCCTGCCTGAGTAATCTACTTGTGTTTTACACATATAAAGTTTTTCACACTCCTTTGTCATTATGAGTTTTCTTAGGGGAGCAAATGGAAGTATTTTATTTCTCTTGGTATCTACTGAGCCCAACACATTTTTAAAGGCTGGGATGCCTCTACTATTATGTCTCAAAGCAAGAATATGTAATTATCTTTAAAACAAATATTGGACAAAAAAGTTAAATTTGAGGAAAAAACACACAATTCCTCCTCAATTTATAATCGATATCATAATATTTTTTTTTCACTTTTATACATCCCTTTTAAAGACTCAATTATACCTCTGGAAAATATAAGACAAAACAGATGATTTTGTTAATAAACATTGTTTTCTGAGTTACAGTAGAAAATTATATGTTTATATGCTAATTTATATTTTCTGTCATCTAAATATATGTTTTAAATTATATTTTCATTACTGTTGCTGGAGAAGTGGTAGGGAGATCTCTGCATGGCTTTATTCTACCATGTATATAGTTTATTCTACTATTTATATAGTTCTCCTATCCCTTTTTTCCAAAGAACTAAGCTAACTACTTTATCTATTTTCCTAGCCTTATAGTTGCTTCTCTCCTTTAGCAAGAGATCTGTATGACCTTAGCACAAGGTGATATTACATTCAGTATTTAGTTTCTTTACTTGACTTTAATATTGTTAAAATGCATGCCTTTATGATTTGTCTTTTATTTATATATGCATGCTGAGTTAAATAGGCTAAACATGAGCTTCTGTAGTTCTCACTCTGCCTTTATTTCCTGTTCCCAAAGCAACAGCAGACCCTGTTGCCTGCCTAGGCAGGTGTCTGGGAATAAGGTCGAAGAGGTTTTCCATCTGCTACCTTCAATGTGTCAATGATAAGAACCGAAATCTGCTACTAGAGACATACATTTAATTACATACTTTTGCCTTCTTTCAGAAATAAATATATCACATTTCTTTCTTTCTTTTTATAAATAAATATTTATTTTTTTCATTTAAGTAGTGCAAGGTATATCTGTACATAGATATTGCAATGGACCTTCCTTTCCATATATTCGCCCAGCACTGCAGATATGCTGAATAAATAGTGTCTTGCACGTGACAGGCACATAAGCAATAATTTGAACTATATAGTTGCCATTGAGATTAAATAAATACATTTCAAGTGCAACTGAAATACTGTCTTTCACTTACCTGGTATTTTAATTTTTGATTACTAGGTTTTAACTATCATCATATGTAACTTCATATAACTTAAATGTTCACACTTAGGATAAGAATAACCCAGGTCAAGGGAAAAGTTAGAAGCTCTCAGTGTTAACACTCCGTATTGAAAGTTCTCAGATGTAGAAATATTAGTCCTGGTTCCATCATTTCCTGATTCCTTGACATTGGCAAAACTATTAAAATCTTTAAAACTCAGGTTTCTTATCCATTGGATTGGGTCTATTGGTCTTACTTTTTTAAGAGTAATTTTATGATGAACACATGAAATTAAACAGAAAAATTAGTTTTAAACAATATAAAGTAACTTTAAAATAACATTATGAGGATTTTGTTTCTTTTAAATGAACTTGAAGATACTATCTTCTTGCCAATTGCTTTCCCATAGTTTTATTTATTGATTTTTTTAAAACTTATTAATGATTTTGGTATACTTTCTTCTGATCTGGGTTGATATTTCCTGATTCCATTTTGTCTTGTCAAGCTTCATAACTTGCAAGTTAAGTTACATGGTCCAAAAATCCGTCTACTTTGCTTTTAGTTCAGTGGCTTCCAGTCAAGCACAGGCTTAAAGTCAAGGCTTTTCTTTTTAGCTTCTAAAGCTTCCTGCAATCTTGCAGCATGTAACCTGCAAGGTCTCTTAATCCCATAAATTCTAAATCACGTCCCCTACTCTCCAAACTACATGCCATTTATCTGCTCTTACAGCCCACCTGGAGTTTCTTGGCTGTCATGAATTCTGTGTGCTGGCCCCTAGGTTACTAGTGGTGGGGGTTACTCAGCACAGGTGTAAGCTGCTTGAATTTAACAACTGTAACTTCTGGTTAAATAAATGATATTTGATTATTTGGTAGTGCTCCAGGGTATAGTACATTTTGATTTCTTTATTTTAATCTTGTTTGTGCGCATGTCTAATTATGCTTGTTGGTTTAGCACCATGTGGGGAGTATTAAGTAATATTATTATTGAGGGTTTGCTCATCTCGAAATGTCAGCCAGAGGACTAGAGCAGAACAACTAGAGTTGAAGGTACACGACTAAGGTTAGATCAACATTGCTTTTAGGCCCTGTATAATTTTAGAGATTTATAACTTGGATGTACATATTCACAGAGGACTCAACCACGGCAGGCCTTTTCTGCCCCTTCTCACCAGGTTTCAGATGGTTTGAACATCAGGTAAGAAGATGACTGGCAGTTCTGAGATTTTTTTGTTGTTGTAGTTACTCTATATTTTCAAACGGCTGCTCCGCTTAAAATAAAATACTGCATTACTATTTTTTTTATTTTATTATATTTTAACAGAAACATGTTCAAATATATAAATAACAATTTTTTAAAGCTAAGTACTTCAAAACTATTGTGGTTGAATAAATTATTACATAAATGCTATTGAGACTAAAGAAAGAATTCAAAGAGTTACTCAAATAAACTTTTGCTTAGTTGAATTATAACTAGTATGTGTAATCATATAATTTTTGATAATATATGGCATACTGGCTCTTGATTTACATTTTGTCATTTTCTAAATTGCCTGCAATTCTGTATCCCAAAACTCACACTTTTTTGTTATCAAGTTTATAACATCCTGTCTCAATTTAACTTTCAAAATCTGATGGCAAAAGGTGAAAGTAGTCCTTGTTTTCATTTCAGAAATATATATGCAAAAATGGGATTCTAAGATGAAGCAGCTGTCTCTTCTGGTCTCAAACTAGAACAAGTTTGAGCAAGTCAGGTATTCACAAATACTTGAGCTTGGATGAAAAGGTTAGAAATGCTTGTGTTTGAAGAGGGTAGAAAACTTTGTTTCCACTTTCAAATTTCAGTTACTAGAGTTTTGACCTTGAACTAGTTAAACAACCACAATTTGTCTTATTTTCTCTTTCGTTAAATTGGAATAATAAATAGTATCTGTTTAATAACGTTGCTCTAAGAATTAAATAAATAAATATATGTAAAGATCTTAGAAGTGTGCTTAGCTGCTATTATTATAATTAATAAGCTCTGTTACTAAAGACCCCTTAGCATTTGTAAGTTAAGAGGCAGGAACTCACAGAAGGATGGTACACCTCGTTTTAAACATTCAAAATGATTTTGCTGAGAGCAACTGCTAGGCCTAAGAGCCCCATGATTATGGAAGAGTTAATGATAAAATTCATAGAGAACCCAGAAAATAGCTTTAGAGGACTTCTAAGAAAGGATCTCTACCTTAATATGTAGATTTCTGCAGCAAAACATGGACTCCATAAAGAATGCAAGAACACCGCTTAGGCACTGCCTTAGGGCACAAGTGTGAACTGTGGATTTCTTAAATCTCTTTCTAATCAGTTGCAGATGAGACCATTGCACAGATCTTGGAGCAAGTTTTTGAACCCATTCCATCACCAGCCAAGGGAAGCTAAAATACCTGCTTCAGAGTGCTGCTTTGAGAGAGAGAGAGAGAGACAGACAGACAGACAGACAGACAGACATAGTATACTCTCTGCTAATATAACACAATGTATCTTTCTTCCCCTTGACTGCATCAGGAGCTCCATAGGACACAATGAGGTATAGTGTGTGTCTTTCCCTTGGTCTATCAGTGTCTTTACCCAGAGATAAAAATGGTGGCAGTCAAGACAGGTGTAGTAGTTACTGTAGCTCCACAGTGTACATCAAAATGCTGGCTAGTCTCTTTTTCCCAAGGAAGAACAGGGAGCAAACATTTTCAGTTTATGTCCACCCCAAATTACTAACTTAGCATGAAGCAGCCACAGTGTGACACAGCCAAATTCTTTACTATTGCAGCATCTCCACCCAAAGCCAGTAAATTCACGATATAATTAGGATAAAAGGTTTTTAAAGAAGGATGAATTAGCAGTTGATAGATAGTCACAGGGATGGGAACACATCATTGGGAATGCAGTCAGTAGTAACGTAATGGCTAGGCTTAGAGGCAGAGGAGAGAAAGAGTGGTCAAGGCGATTGTTTCATAAACTACATAAATGTATAACCAATATACTGTATACTAGAAATTAATATTACAATTTTTTAAATATTAAAGATATACCAAAAATATTTGAATTACTTAGACTTAATAATATATTCTAAAACTCAATTGGCCTCACAAATGAATGGAATATGAGTAACAAAGAAAAAAAAAGTCAAGGTGAAAGAGATAAGAATCAATTAGTTGTTCAAGCAGAGACGTATTGGTGAAATATACTCACACACTCAAGAGATAAGCTCATTGAATGAAGTGTTTGTGAGTACAAACAGTATCCTGGTGATTATAATCATAATAACTCAATTCAATACCACAGGTAGTATAGATAAGATAATATTTTAACTATCTTTCGAAACTCAATGATATTTAATAATGAAGAAATGTAAGCCTAAAACAAATATCTAATTATTATTTTTATAACTTAATTTCCCCTTTGCCTAAATTCTTTTTCCTTTCACTAGCACACATATTGAAAGTTATTTTCAAGAAAATATACAAACAGCTTGCCTTTCTAAAACTGCATACATTTACAAAACCTATTTCTTTTCTATTTTGTAAATACCTATAGGCAGAATGATGAAAATTATAGAAAAACACCATCTTCTTCTATCTTGATATACATTCCATATTGTATCACAAGTAGAAAAAATAACATCTTGCCTTCATGCACAGTTCAGCATGTAAAAGTTTAAAAGGTGTCTTTCGCCTTTCAGTAGTTGGACTTTACTGCTTTTACTAAGAAAGTTGAAAAAGTGTTGTCATGATTTCTATAATGTAGAATTTCTCCTTATTTGGAAGCATGTCCACTCATTCATTAAGCTTTTAGTATTGAGTAATTTCTAATTTCTTTCTTTCTCTTGGAAGGTAGTAGTTAAAGCTTGCTTGAAATTATTTTATTAAAACTTGTAGTGTCTTAACTATTTTTCAGGGGAAATTCATGCTAATTTAATTGCAAAAAATTTAAAGATAAAAAAATTGGTCTTGTTTTTTAAATAAACAAAAATAATCATGTAAAACAAACAGATTACATAGTATTGATTCCTTAAGATCATTTCAAAAAAAGTAAAACTTCAATTTTTACCTCAAATAATTTTCATGGCACTCTCTAGAAGCATTTGTAAATTAATCATCAGTCTTTAGAAATAAATAGAAGCATGACTGGTCAGAATTCCTGATAACAAATACTTTCTCACATAATCATCAGATGACAAATCATCACTTGTCAAAAAATTTGAAAGACTATGGAATTTAAAACAAGAAATAATTTTACTTCCAACAAATCTATGTAGGAAATAGCTTTCTTGTGTATATTTGAAAATAGAGTGCCCTCTTCTTAATAAGCCGTAAATTAAATGCTTAATATGGCTACCTAAACCTATGCATTCTAATTCTCTTGCCGGTTCCTTGACTACTGCACACTCTCTCTAGCAGCCCTGATTACATTGCTCAAGAAGTTGGAAATCTTGCCAAATACAAGTGCTTTTTTTTTTGTATTTCCCACTTTACTTGAGTATTATTTCACAGAAAAGCCAAAATCCACAGAAATGAGCCAATCCCAAAAGATTTTGTTTAAATGTTTGTTTTAGAGTAACAATCTTTAGTTTGAAAATTTATGTTACATATAAGAAAAGAGTGGAGTCTAGGACTGAGGTCTCCAGGCTGACATTTAAGCCAGTGACTCCCAAACTTGAACGCACAGAAGAATCCACTGGGGGTCTTAAAAAAGCTGATTGATGCCTTGCTCCCACCTGCAAGATTTTGATATAATTTGTCTGGAGTGTAATCTGCACTTTGGGATTTTTCTTTTCTTAAATCCAGGTGATTTTATTGTGTAGCAAAATTTAAAAACCACTGACTTGAACTGTGGATTTACAGGCTTTGGGGTAGGCCCAGGTAACATTCTATCAGCTTTTTTATTTTTTTTTTACTTAAATGATATAAATGATGATTGCTTTCGAATCTCTTTTCCACCTTCAACCTTTATAACCTCGGGAAAAATGAAAGAGTTGCCTCTGTCTCATGATTTTTCATAAAGCTTTAGACATGTCTACAATGAGGGAATATACAAGGGAAGTGAAGAATATTTATCTTAATTATGTTAATCCTCTTTAGCCAAGAAATGAGAGGTTAAGATTATCCCTCTGGATCAACAGAGAGTATGCTTATTATTGCCATAAAATTGTTTTTGAGTAATTTGAACACATTTTTTGGTTTGTAAATATAGCACTGTATTTCCCTTTGAGTCACTCTATACCTTGTATAACACCAAAGGCTATGACTTTTTTTTCTCAAATGTTATTTCAGAATTCTAAGTGATTCTGCATGAGTGCACCAATTTAACTTTATAATAGTCGTCATGATTTTGCCTTTTCATGGAAATACTTTTGGCAATTTCAGACATGTAATGATAGTTCTTTGTTACTTCTTTACAAGAAAAATTCAGAATATGCTTATAAAGTTTGATTCATTTTTATTGGAAATGTGAGGTAAGTAAATATGTTTATGACCATTTTACTTGGGATAAAAATGAGCCAGATATTTCTAGGGACTTCTTAGTATTGAAATTCATTTGCAATACCTGATATTCTAAATATTAGAAAACTTCTTCAGATATGTGTAGTCAATAGTAACAATTTTATTTATTGACAATGCTAGAAGCTCTAGAACTTATCTCTCTTCCTTCTTTTCTTAACTAAACATCTTTCCAAATATATTTAAATAATAATAAAAATGGTGAATGTTCTTTTAATAATAATAATAGTTAATATTTTGCCAGGAATATACTAAACATGATACATGAATTATTTAAACTATGTCTTCTAAAACTCAGTAAGGTGAGGATTTTGTTATTCCCATTTTCTAAATGTAGAAACAGAATTAAAGAGATTCAATGGTTTCCCCAGGTTATACAGAAAACGAACTGAGAGTGTTTCACACCTAGGTAGATAATCTCCAGAATTTAGGCTCAATATATTGTAATGAAATTAAGACCAGACCTTAGCCATATGTGTAACATCTAAAAATCCTGAAGAAAACTTTAAAATCTAGTTACTGGTACTGGTCAATATAATATTCAAACACTTAGAACATGAATACATATTAATTTTATTTTATTTTTAGCCAAATACTTGGTGTTGCTTGGTGTTCTTTGTTTTTATATAAATGGATTAACAATTAGCAAAATCCAAAATGTTTATTTCAGAATAAATACATAAATATTAAAGCACTATTTGTATTATCACTATCTGCATATAAATTAGTGAGGCTTTCTTTTCTGAAAAATAAATGAACTTATAAATTATTTATTGACCATTTGGGATATAAACCTCACTCTTTTCCTTTATCCTCCAATTATGTGACAGTCACACTAGTATCGGGGATAAGGCTCTTTAGAACTTCAACCCAAAGAGCTTAATCCATAATGGTTTTCTTTCAAGAACTTTCAATAAATACTACAAACAACTGTTAGGTTTTTCTAGTAGCTACACTCGCAAGGTGATATGTGTTCTGATGTGCTAAGGCAACGCTTAAACCCAACAATTCCTCTTGTAGATTATTGTCATATCATAAGTGAAGATAGAAATTGGCATACTTTTTAGATAGAACCTCTAAAAAGCTACTATCCATAAATTACAAAAAGTTACCATTTGAAAATGAATACACTACACTTTAAGTACAAATTTAAAACGCATATCAGAAATATTGATATACATAAACAGACTTAGAGAACAAAAACTGTCCTCAATTCAGAGAAGATGCTGAAGGCTACTGAAAATACAAACACACACACACACACACACACACACACACACACACACACACAATTCCTATTAGGAACACATACATAGTATATGTAATGCTTTGATGAGAGAAAAAATCATATCATCTTGCTAAAGTTTGATGGATATTTACTGCTAGCATCATTACATCATAGTCATCTGTAGGGAAGTACATTGCTAGACTCAATATGTGGTCTCTTTTTATTTATCATGATAAATTCTATGAGGCAGACATTATTATCATTCTCAGTCCACAAATGAGAAAGCTAAGATATAGAGCAGTTAAGCAGCACATTCAAGGTTTTACAGCCTTGATGGCTATATTTCACTCTGAAACACCATGCTCTTCCCTGCATACATTAACTAAGATTATTTCCTTTTTCCTGCTTTCATGGGTCTAAATGGAGTCCTGCAGGAAGAGAGAAATGAAAGTGTATATCCAAGAAACTTGTCATAAAAGCTTTCCAGAACCATAAATTTTAAGTATCTTACATTTATACGTAAATTAAGAAATACTTTTATTTATTGAATTTATTCTTGTTTAGCGATAGATTTATTTTTTAATAACTTCTAATTAGAAAAACAAAGAACAGTATTTTGTGGATCCCAAATTAGAAGTATAGTTTTATAACACTGAAAAAAACTTTGATAAAATTCAATAAGCAAAATAAAAATATTTTCAATGGTGAATAACTAATAAAAATGACTAAATAAGCAATAAAATGACTAAATCAATAAATGACTGTATGTTGTAAAAACCTTCTAGACCTAGTCTTTCAGGTGCTAAGAGGCATGATTTATGCTATTTGGGGAAAAAAGAGCAAAAGTGGCACGAAACATGAGAAAAAAATACAAAAAATTTAAAACTTTAGAGTGTAGAAAGATTATAGTAATTTTATAGTTATGAATTACAGACACCTAAAACTAATTTTATTAGTGATCTAAAGTTGTAACTGAATGTAGGGGCTGTAAGATTCTCTGATAATGATCCAGGACTAAAATTCTCAAGAAACACGTGATCCCAAAACTATAGTTGTGCCCCTCCACCTCCACCCTGCACTGCAGACTTGTCGTACCTCTGAGTTCTCACTGGCATTCTTTAAAGAAAATTATTACTGAGTCATAACTTAAGTTCAGAATTTAAGTAAATGCATAGGTATGAAAGAAATAAATAGCACTAGCAAAAGAAACATGATTCCTAATTTCACCTTGTCCCAAATAATAAAACTAGTAACCTCTTTGAGGCTCAGTTTCCTTATCTGTCAAGTGAAGACCTTGAATTAGATCAGCACCTCTCAAAGAGACATCAGGACCACCAGGATGGCTTGCTAAATAGACTGCTGGACCACGCCCGAGTTTCTGCTTCTCAGCATTTGAGGTTGAGTGGGGAAATTCACCTGTTTTAGTTCCCAAATGGTGCTGATGCTGCTGGTCAAGGACTACACTTCAAGGACCACTGAATTAGGTGACCCCTAAGGTCTCTGTTATGTCCAGATCTGATTTTAACTTGTGAAGATTTCAAACTATTACCCAAAATTTTCCTCCAACAACATCGTATTACTTACCTTTTCACATGTTTATCACACAAATAATAGAATAAACATATCTTTACGATGGACACTCAGATAAGCTTCTGTAATTTCTAACAATCTTTTAGGAAAATAAAACATATTCTTTTCTATTGTTGTTTTTATTAACATTAATAGATATGAAAGCAAAAATGTTAAATAACTCCCTCAAAAGCCTGTTAGTGCAAAAAATTCAGGTTTAACTGAAGTTCTTTTCTTGTGGGTCACTAAAATATCCTCTGGTTCAATCTTGCTTTAGAGTTGTGCCCAATACTATATCTTCTACTGAGGAAGGATTTTTAAATTATTTTTGTATTTCTATATACTCTAGATATGAATAGATTCAAATCTGAATCAACACAACAATATCAAGGTGCAATTTTTCTGGGCAATAGTGTGAACGAAATGATATCAACAGTCAGATAATTATCATCACAGCCCAGCATAGTAGTTTGAATGTGTATCTGATGTGTCATCTTTGATATGAGTCCTGGGTATACATAACAGTTCCATTATGCTTTTTTTTTTTCCTTTCAAAGAGACAAGTTCAACGAGAGCTCTTTAGCAGTCATGAGTCTGGGACAAGGTTATATAATTGCCTGATATCTCAGGCACTCTCCTGTCACCCAGCTCTTACTGAAATACTTAGCAAATAAATGTCAGCAAGGAACCAGAGGAGGAATCCAAGGTTAGACTTATATACCAAGAGGGTTATTCTCTTGCAAAGCTATGGGGCTCAGGATGCTTTAGTCGGCTTCCTCACAGTGGATCCAAATTCATTTTCCACATACATAGGTTGATATTACCTTTCACTCTTTTCGTAATCAATCTGCAGAAATCATTGGTCTCTGGATTTAGACCATGTCATCTCTACACAGGGAACACAGGTGTAATTTAAGACACCTCTCACCATGAAAAGATTCTTTTTTGTCTCCTAAATTCCTGAGGCAGCTGTGAAACTGCCACTGGTCTGGTGTCTCATTCTGGGCTGGTTTGAGGTGTGCCATCCTCCCAGGAAGTCAGAGAGTAAGAAAGCCTCATTCACTCAAATAGCCTTCATGTTGTCCTTGTATTTGACCTGACATTTCTGTACTCTGCTCTGGCTCCTGGGTACTGGTTGGACCTTAATTCTTACAATTTGGTTTCCATGGTTTCTCATCTGGCCTTTGCCATAAAATTGTCTGCTTCTGCAATTTAGTAGAATTCCTTTTTATAAATAATGTTATAATAAATAATTTTTTAAAATAAGAATTATATGATTGCTGAAGATTTCAGACACTGAGATAAAATTTGAGAGAGGGGACACTTAAGTCTTTAAATGTCCCTCAATTAAGGATAGGTTCTGGTGAGTATAGTGGCCTGAATAGCAAAAAGCCAAGAGTGATGACATTTTAGCTCATGTCAATCAGTGTTAGAAAGTACTCCTGTTAGATTATCACCGTATGAGTAAAAACACAGCAATTGCCTGGTGCAGAGCAAATGTTTAATAGACGGGTAGATTACCATGCTATCAATTTAGGCATATAAACTTATTTGTGTTGAAAATCTTCTATAATCAGACTAATAGCACCTTAACACACAGCCCTTGCTTCAGCCAAACACATTCCCTGCAAAAGGCCCTTGGACTAGATGCTTCCTTTCCTTTTTTAGGGGTTGTCACATATGTCATGCACACTGTGATCCTGCAAAAGTGCTTTCTACTTTTTAACTAAACATCCATCTTCCTCTTGTGAATAACCCATGACATTTTGTTCTTCTCTTATGGTCATTTAAATGTTTTCAGAGCTGAATAAATTCAAATTTCAATTACACCATGAATTAGATATGTGACTTTGGGAAATTTATTGTGCATCCCCCTGAATCAAAGTTTACTCATCTAAAAAATGAGGTATGAATACTTAATTTTAAAAATTAAAATTAAGGTTTATTTAATTTTTTTTTAATTTTAATTTTTTAAATTATAGTTTATAAAGTATCTGCATGGAGCCCAGTAAATTTATGCTTTTTATTATACAAAATACATACAGTGAGGCTTGATTATAAAGATTGTCATAGAAAACATAAATACTGAGTAGAGAATTAGGAAAGTGAATCTTCTAATTTAAGATTTATAGATTTCTCTTTAATGTTTGGGCTGGATTAGTTAAAGAATTACCAAACATTTTATTCAATCATATATCAAAAGGTAAGTCTAGTCATACATGCAAATGTATGTGTACATAACTATTCTTATAATTTTTATTTTGCTAAGAAAAAAATTTATATCTGAAAAATTCTCTACCCCATACTTTTTAAAAAATTCTTGCTTTTAATTTAAGAGGGTGAAGAGGGTGTGGATATTAAGTCTACAATTCTAAAGTTTATGATTCAAGGCATTTTGGAGAAGGTAATACCTTGAGTTAACAAGCTCAAATGTATATGTGGCTTATAATTAGAATCCTCTTCTGTTATAATGTTGGTCATGGTTTTGTCAAAAGACAAATAAATATAGGTAATACACTCTGACCACCTGATAAAGTAGGTGATAGTGGACAAACAGTTTTTGTTTTCTCACTACCCACAGTCCTCCCTTGGGAAACTGACCCGTTCCCTATCATGTGATTCTTGTGTTCTTCCAAGTGAAAGAAGCCATGCAACTTGCCACAGGAATGGGTATGTGGTCCATGGCAAACCACCACTTGGCTATTGCGAGTGGACCAATGATAAACATTTCACCAAAGAAGTGCAGAATGTTACTCACTATTGCTGACAGACAGTGACTCTCTCCTTCCTTGGAATTTTATGACTCTTCTTCTGTGGCCAATCTCCCTTCACCTGCTGCCTTGTGAAAAAAAAATCTACCAGCAAGAGGGAAAAAATAGTAAAAGAAATATGCTCAGAAAAGCAGAGATTATATAGGGAGAAGGAAAGTCCTAAAGATAAAATCTGAGTCCCTTGAGTCACTGAGACCAGTTCTGTCACTGTTAGCTGTGATAAGAAATTCCCTTTGGTCTGCAAACTTTATCTTTAACATACAGCTTAATTTTCAACCATGGAGAGGTCATATATCTTGGTATTTAAGAACATAAACCCTAAAAGTGGACTATTTAGATTCATATCGCAGATATATTACCTTCTAATTCTGAAACTTCTCACACTCAGTTTATGTCCTTTTGTTTCCTGTAAAATGGAATAATAATGGTATATATCTTCATGAGCTTTTGTAAGAGTGAAATGAGTTAATTTCTCTAAGTAACTTTGAACATCTTTGAAACATATTGAGTGATTAATAAGACTAATTATTAATATTTTCCCTCAAACCATTGTTTAAAAAATTTCTGGCATAACCCATATTTCCACCTGGCAGAATTGAGTTCAATAATAGTTATAGTTACGTATTATCAAAATACTTCTGTAGGCATTTATTCAATAACTAGTTTTAGAAAATCTCTATGTTCTAGTCTAAATTATAGTAATGAATCAAAGTCCAATAAACATATTCTTTACATTCTAGTCTTTTAAAAAATAATAAAAAAAACAAAATGATTAAGTAAAATACATTGTTTGTTAGTTGTTGTTCTTGTTGTGAAGAAAAACACACTCAAAAGGGGGAAAAGATTATAGGCTTTGTTGACAGACCTAGATATGTGTGTCGATTTTAAATAGGATGGTTGAGGAAGACCTCAGTGAGAAGAGAGTATTTAAGTAAACTCTTAATGGAGGTAAAGAAGCAAAAACATCCCAGTCAGAGGTATTCAAAAAAGAGAAAATACATAGCTTTAAGTGGGCAGCAATTGTATAAGTTTGAGGAACAGTAAGGAACAGGTATGGTGAAACTATAGAAAATCTGAAAGGTAATAAAGGACACTGATTATGTAGAACCTTTGGGCTGTTAAAATAACTTTGACTTTAATTTTGAGTAAAATGGTGAGGCACTGGAGGATTTGAACAAAGAAGTAGTGTGCTCTGATGTACTGTTTTAGTATGACTCTGGCTACTCTGGGAGAATAGTATCAGGAAAGGAGCAAGTCAATAGTATTTTGAGGGAAGGATCCTAGCACTGCTGGATGCCTCCCCTGTGTTCCCAAGAAGAACCCTGTGCTCTGTACAAAATATGCTGGGAAGTTTACAAATTGCATTGCATGCAACGAGCTCTGAGCACAGTTAAAACATCCCTGTTCCCTCAACTCAGGTACATGTAACCTTTTCTTGAAACTTCTTGGCTATGCCCATGTAAGTTGACCTTAGACCTGCCTCCAGCTTTTTGTATTTCAGACCACACATGGCCAGGGTTGAGGTCTTTCAACTGCAGCATGAAATGTGGTGCCTGCCTACCACATTTGGAAATGGATCCACCGGCCATGAAGGAACCAGCAATTGCAAAGGGCTAGATATTGAGTACTTGCTCTCATTCTCCTTGCTGTAGCACTTAAATCTGTTGTGTATGTTGTCTATCCTCAGTGAACTCAAGTCATGCACTGGGCGAGACTTATGTGCTTTTGACCTTGGCTTCATTTATGTTATATTCTATACAATAGCAAAGAAATGAAACTATCCAGGAAAGAGATGATGGTAGTTTGAAGCAGGTTGCAGCAGAAGAGTTGGTAAGAAAAATTAGGTTATGGATACATTTTTTAGATAGAAGCTGCCTAATTTACAAAGATCATAAATTAGTGTGTGTACTAAAGAAATAGAATAGTAAAGGGTGACTCAGAGAACTGAACAATTGAAAAAAGAGGAAGGCCTTATTAACCAGTGAGGCAGACTGGAAGAGGAGTCTTGGGGCTAAGTAGAAGCTAGAAACTAGTGTTTTTAAAGATGTCAATTGGGGGTTGGGGGAGAGGGCTATTAGGTATCCAAATGGATTTAACAAGAAGTAGCTTGATAGGTGCACCTGGGGTTTAGAGCAAATCCAGATCCTGGGATGTAAGTCTGGAAGGTATCAGCTATAGATGGCAGTAAAGCCATGAAACTGGCTGAGACCATCAAGGATGAGTGTAGATAGAGAACTGTGTCCAAACGAACCTGGAGCACTCAGGAAGCCAGAGAGGGAAATAAGAGCCATCGAAGGAGAACAAAGAAGTAGGAAGAAAACCAGAAGAAAGTGTTGTCATGGAAGACTGGGAACAAAGGAATGTCATGCAGGAAAGAGTGATGAGCTCTGTCAAATGGCTCTGGCGATATGGTAGCTGAAGGAAACTGGACTTTAGGTGGTAAACACGCAAAAGAGTATACAGATATGAAATTATAATGTACACTGAAAATTATATAATTGTATTAATGTTACCCCAATAAACTTAACTAAAAAAGAAAAGAAATATATTTTTAAAATGGCACTGTTGAATCACATAGAAAAAAGACTGGGAATCAGCCAAGGGTGACCTTGACAATAGCAGTGTTTGCAGAATGGTAAGGCAAAATATTTATTGGAGTAGGATCAAGGAGAATGAGAGAAGAGAAATTGAAGATAGTGAATATTGACATTAGGCTTTCCTTTTGAAGTTTATATCTTAATCTTTTGGAAAGACTTACTTGCTATTCGACATTATATTAGTGTAAAACATATGGCAATTAATTTAATAAATTTATTCTTAACATCTAATGAAACATCTGTGCCTTTTTGTCTACTGTGATGATTGAGATGTATGAGGTGTGATAAAATTATTAATAATGTTGTCCTTCTGAATGAAAACCTACTCTTTGGTTCACACCATTAAATAACCTTCTAATCTGTGAGCCAAAAAGTCAACCAATACCTTGGACTGGGTCCTACGGATATTGGTGGGTAAAAAAGAACATTCCTTAGCTAGTTTATTTTACTTTAGCATTAGTGCTGGCTTGGCTCATCTCAACATCTGTAGTAAATTGCTTTTTTACCTGGGAATTTGCAAATAATTTAGTTGAAACATTTCTGGCCATATGTATATATATTTATATATTTCTTATTAAATCCTGGCTAGAATCCATCAGTTCTGGAACTGTATTCTGTGGTTCTGTGGCTAGTTTGTCACAAAAAGTAGAACAAAACATAATCCCTTCCTTTGTTTTGGGGTATCAGCTTCCTTTGACAATGCTAGTATTTCAACAGCATCTATGAGGTGCCTGAAGTTGGATCTTGGCTGAGGCTAAGCCATTTTTGATAACACACACTCATAATCCTGAGCCCAGAGTATCACCAGACTGACAAAAACAGTCGACACTTCTGAGTCCCCAGCAATTTACTTAGTTTCAACTCCAGTACAAGCAGATGGATTTCAATAAGGTACACAAAACAAAACTTGCAGGTTGGGGGACAAATATTTACTTTTATCCCAAAACCATTTTATTTGAGCATTGCATTTTTTCACTTACAATTACTGAAAAGAGACAAATTTATAATTACAAAAGTTACATGAACTTTAACACAAACATTTAAATATATACATGGTGGTCTCGAACTATATGGTAACTCTCTAATCTCTAGAGATTTGTAGATGCAGGAATAGATTATTTAAATAAACGTATCACTTATATGTTAATGATTTTAAAATATCAAAATTTGAATATCTATTAAAAGTGTACTTATGTACATAAAAAAGAAATCACTGACTATATGGGGAGAGTAAGAACAAATTTATGTAGAATTTTACAGAAATCTTCATCATCTTCTGAATGAGTTTTTTAGGGCTGCCATAACAAATATCATAGACTAACTGGGTGTCTTAAATAAAATTAATTTATTTCCTCGCAGTCCTGGAGGCTAGAAGTCTGAGTTCAAAGTGTGGGCAGGACTGGTTTCCTCTGAGGTCTCTCTCCCTGATATGTAGATAGCCATATTCTCCCTATTCCCCTATATGATCTTTCCTCCGTGTCTCTCTGTGTCTAAATTTCCTCTTCTTATAAGGACTCTGGTTGTATTGGATTGGGCTCCCACTGAGGACCTATTTTAACTTTACCTCTTTAAAGACTAAATGTCTAACCTAAATGCAGTCATATTCTGAGGTACTGGGATTCAGAATTCAACATAAGAATTGGAATGTGGGGCACAATTCAGCCCATAACATTTTCTATCATAGTAAACATTTAAAAACTTATGCCTAGAACAGGGGCAATTAAAAATATCAAGTGTATATCATACCAGAAAAAATATTTTTAATATATGCCCACAATATTTATACATTTACGTGTTTATAAATTGGGACACCTAAAACATATACAAATGTGAACAGTTTAAAGAATTACCTGAAGATGAAATATAGTGGATATTTTATCTTTGTCATAATTTCATAATATTGTTTTCTAATTTCTCAAGGAACAATATACTTTGGGAAGAAGTCTATCATAATAATGAATGGGTTATCTTTCAAATAACTCCGTGTCTATTTAATTTTAGGTCAGACAACTTCTAGTCAAATTGTCATTTTTTTTTTTTTTTACCTTATAATGTTGTTGAAGAAGAGTCCCATTTTAGGTGAATGTCACTACATATTCTAGTAAGTAAGGATTCGAACAAAGTCCCTGGCTTCATGAGGCTTACCTTCTAGTGGGGAAAATACATAGTACAATAAGCAAATAAATATAGCCACTAATGCATAAGGGCAAGGAAGAAACTGTCAGCAAGATAAAAGAAAAAAGTTGTTTAGTTGAAATTTCTACAGATGCCCTCTGCAAGGTGACATTACAGAGACCAGAATAAAATGAGGGACAGACATCACCTTGGGAAGGTTGAAGCAGTGCTCCAGACAGGCAGTTGGTTTGCTTGTTGCCTATCTCTTTCCTAAGGAGAATTTAAATACCACAAACGTGGCAAATCTTGGCTGTCAGGCTAACTGCAGATACTTCAGTACATTCGTGGTGGCTGGTACAGAGTAAAAATTCAGTAAATATTTGATTAAATCATTTAAAAATGATTTACCTTTTGAAAAATTAGTTTGGTAGTAACTTGGAGAAGAATTATAAAAATGCAGAGGACAAATGGGTTTCAATTATAAATCTGCCAAGATTCTACGTGAACAATAATGTGACAAGAAGTCCAATGTAAGCAACAAGAAATATGCAGAAAATTTCTAGTGGCATTTTGATTATTAAAGGTACAAGGAAGCAAAAAAGTAAACAACTAAATAAGCAAAGGCAAACGGAACAAATACTGTATTAATTCAGTTTCTGTGGAAACCCAGTTTTCAGGTGTCAAGTTTCAGTTCTTAGACATTTTTAGAGACCCCCTAAGTCATTTGCGTTCTCTGGAAGCAGAGGCTGAGATGGAGTTAGGAGTTCGAGAGTTTTATCAGAGGTAACACTAGTGAAAGGCAGAAAAAGAAAGAAGCAAGACAGCAAAGAAAGCCTTCAGACGACATTGCAACACAATGCTGACACGTGTGAAAAGGAAGGCACAGATAGGGGACGGGGTGGGGAGAAGCAGGATTGGGCAGAGAGCATCTCTTCCTGACTTGCAGATCTGAAAATGTCTCTACTACCCCCCAAATAAGCTCCAAAGCGAAGGATGCTCTCAGAAGAGTCCTGCATTGGGCAGAAATGGTCACGTCCTCTACTTGGCCATCGCTGGGGGGCTGCCATGGAAGAGCAGAGACAGACCTTGCTGCACAAAAGTCCACAGGCTGTCAGTAACTGCTCCTTGCAGCCACACACCGAGCTTTATCTTGAAGGGAGATCGAAGAGATGCAGGCCGCTCTTGCCACTCTCACAAAAGAAGAAGCAGCCATGATACCAAATTGGGTAGCTTTCCAGGGGACCGACATGAGACATTTCTTCCCGTCATTCTTGTTGTCCTCTTGTGTTGGTCTTATTAGTTTTATCAACAGTCAGATTTGACAAGAATCTCTTCGAGCCTTCTGTCTATCTTGTGAGTATTGACGTTGTTACATTAAAAAAAGCAGGCAATTGTCCACAGATAAACTGCTGACACTGAGATTGCTAAAAGCAAATGAAGCAGTGAGGTTGTTCCATGCATCTCTACCCTTTTCTCAAATTCCTTCTAGAGGCTCCATTTCGTGTGACTGTCCCACACTAGTGCGGTGAGGTGCTAGTTCAAGTCTCCCTTAATGTTAGGGGAGCCTATTTCCTGATGTTTGTCTTACTTATTAAGATGCACACACAAACACATACACACACACAACTGGTAATGCTATTTCCTCATCTTGCCCATGTGGAGAGTGGAAACAATCTATGACATGTAATGAGGAGAGGCCTAAGAGCATAAACATGTCTGTAGGTCTTCTGGAGGCAGGATTCTGTGAGGGTTTTTGCTCACCACACCTGCCTACTGCTGATGTTAAGGGAGATGCACACAATTCCGAGACCTACCTTTAGCAATAGCACAGGTAACTAACTCCAAATATGGCAATCTGACTACCATTTTTGAGGGCTTAATATATGTCAGAGGCTTTCTTCTTCTTCTTCTTCTTCTTCTTCTTCTTCTTCTTCTTCTTCTTCTTCTTCTTCTTCTTCTTCTCCTCCTCCTCCTCCTCCTCCTCCTCCTCCTCCTCCTCCTCCTCCTCCTCCTCCTCCTCCTCCACATATAGGCTATGAGGATATATGTATTTTTTGTTTGTTTGTGATTATTTTAGCTCTTGCTTGCTATGGGCAGCTACCCTTTCTACACCCTATTTAGATTTCAAAAATTCTATTGCAGTGACATTGAGAACAGGTTTCTCATTAGCATTCAGGTGACATTGAGAGGAAGCTACCCAACAATGCACGAAAAAGAGGCAAAGCTGTTGTTATACATTGAGTTTATGAGAAATGTCAATCAATGCTAGGTCCTCATAAGCTTTTCCTTTGTTGTTGTTGTTGTTGTTGTTGTTGTTGTTGTTTAAACAGGGGAATTATTTAGAAACAGCCTCTGTCTGCATGGTAACATGCTGAGCAAGAGCAGCAGTAGTGTTTTGGTAGATTGAAACCAGAGTAGAGGGAGCTTAAAAGAGATTAAGGAGCATTCCAGATCCACAGAATGAGCCTTTGAATCAGATGGGGATATAGGCGACCTTTCGCAGAGAGCAACAAGCTCTGCTCTCTGTTCTTGGAAAAATTACTCAGAATTGCCATGTTTGTCTGGAGAAAATCTGCTTTGATACCCTAATATGATTGGCCATTTCAGACTGGCTCAGCATTCATCGGAGGGCAGAACCCATAGCCGCGGTAGCTCCCCTGCAGGTGGTGAGGCTCCCCCTGAGCTGAGACGTGTGTGGCTT
Organism: Cynopterus sphinx; assembly: GCA_030015415.1. NCBI lineage: Eukaryota > Metazoa > Chordata > Mammalia > Chiroptera > Pteropodidae > Cynopterus > Cynopterus sphinx. The sequence continues at coordinate 80,501,784 of CM057386.1, read as the reverse complement.
CCCACCACTGTGCAGTGAGAACTGCCTTGCAGTATCGGAGCTTGGTTGGCCTCCACTGACTCCTCAGTTTGTTCCTGACATGATGCGCAAAGATTCCGATTCCCATCCATTTGGAACCCACTGGGAAGTCATCTCTAAACAAGACAAAGGTGGGAGGAATGGCCCCTGAACTGGGGGGAATAAATCACTGCCCCAGAAGAACCGTCTTTATCCTCCCTTAAGGATCTGTGTAACCCCTGTCTGGCTGGCGATAAGCAGTCAACTCAGTACATCTGCCCTAGAACGTAGTAAGTTCTATGGAAAAGATAACTGGGTCTGTCTAGATATGTCTATACCCCCCGCACTCTAGCACTGAGTTCATTACAGGCAGTCGATAAATACTTATCTTTATGAATAGATGGGCTGAAAGGAAAGCTTTCTATTTACATTGGCTGGTTAATTGACATTACCCACATGACAGACTATTTTCAGGCTTGCCAAATAACTCCTGTAAAAACCACCTGAGGTTCTCCACTGCTGCTTGGTTTTAGTGACCTATTTGGCTAGTTTCCTGCTGGTTCTTTCTGCACCACCTATTACTGGTTATCTGTCACTATTTATGACTCCTCTGGTTCTAGCTGACTCTCCAGGCTCTTGCTTCCTGCTTTCACTAACCTCTCATTCCTGCCTGTTTCTTAAGAATCTGCCCTCTGCCCTCATGAGCTTCACTTTCCAGGGCCTCCCAAGTGTTTTCATTGCAAGTTTTGACTTTAAAAAAACTCAGTGACCAAACCAGTCTTTCTCTTCCTGTCACTTCTCCTTTCTTCTCCTTCATTAATGTTCTTTAGGCAGAACTACATATCATGAATGCTGGGATTTTCTTTTTTTTTTAAGTAATGATGCTTGCTAATGCAAGATGCTTCTCTGGGAAGAGAGATTAACAGATAAAACACAACTAAAGAACTCTTGCTCAAGGTAGAAATGAAATGCAGTGTGGCTTCCCATTCTCTGTGCCTTGAAGATATGTTCTCTTTTAGCAGCCATCTGAGCAGCTATTTTGAACATATCACTAGGCAAGATTCTGAGAGAAACACAAAGAAGCAGGTTCCTCAACACCCAGTGACGGCAGGAAGAACAACATAGTTGGGCATAGTTACTAACATGAGGAAAGGTGTGAGGCATATGTGAGCACTACAGATAGAGCAGGAAGTTTTTAGTAGCAAGAGGATTGCTGAGAATCCCCTTAAGTATAGACAAATGCTTTACCTTGGACTGGTTTGGTTTCACTCCCAAAGAACTGCAGTCGTCTTGGGAGAGTTTTCATGTGCTGGAAATATCCAGGGGGGCATATTCTAAACCTTTAATCTATTATATTTCAAAAAGAGATAATAGAAAGTGTTTCTTTTAAAATATGTGCATTAAAATATTTGTCCTTCCAACAACTTATATTGAAAATATTTTCCCCCATGTGTTTTCCATTCATATCTCACTTTAAAATCAAAATCAAAGAAGGGGATCTTAAAGTATACAATTATTATTTTTGGAAGTATTATTTATGAAAACATTTGTACAACCCAGACAACAAATCATATGGGTAATTCACAATTTTTAATTTTTTTTTCAACTGAGGAGTGTTACCTTCTATACTGCAAAGCATTTGGCTCCTTAGTCAATGATGTTTAGCTAAGGGAGTGAAAGAATGTAGGGTAATCTCCAGGGTCTGCTGTAATTTGAGATGTGAAATGTTTCAACTGTCTGTCTCTGAAGTAACAATTCCTTTCTTCTGACAAAACAAAATCTTTTTGTATATGTTATCTACCTTTGTGTAGCAAACTATCCCAAACCTTAATGGTTTGAAACAACAATTTATTCTTATCTCCCCCTCAGGGTCTCTCATGTTGCAGGCAGATAGTGACTGGAGCTACAGCCATCTGAAATGTCAGCTGGGCTGAAGAGCCAGGATGGCTCACTTGCACGAGCAGCAGTTTAGGTTGGCTATTGGCTAAGAACTCTTCTAAGGTCATTAGCCAGAACACATACATGTGGATTTTGGATGTGGTTTTGGGCTTTCAAAGGGATCATAAAAACAACTGTATATTATAATACCTAATATATTAGTTATATAACTATATAATATAATAAATATAATAAATAATAATAAAATTTATATAATATAATATAATTAATATAATATACTATAATAATATACATCCATTTTAATTTGCTCATAATTTTGTATGCTGAGAATTTGAGGAGAAGATGATTGGGGGGTTTGCCTCTCGTTCATGTGAAGTCCTCTGGAACACATTCCAAGAAGCTTGGTTAGAACTGAAAGGATTCTTATGATCTAGCTTCAGGAGTCCAAGAATGTCATCTCCATTGCATTCTATTCGTCAATTAAGTCACTGGAATTTGTCCATCATGTTCAAACAGAAGGGCATTAGATTCTACCTCTTGATATGAAAAGCAGCTTGTGTTCAGCAAGCAAGACTGTCTACCAGTTTGCCTGTGGCCATTACAATTCACATATCTTCCACGTTCATAACCTCCATCTCAAGACCTGCCTGCACGTCCTCATTCCATGGTGGCATTAACTCCAAGTCCAGGAGCTCACTGTTAAATCATATAAAACCGCAGCTGTGGCAGAGGTTTCTCAAGTGTAGTTATCCTCAGTCTGAGACCTGTGGCTAAGGAGACAACTTACATGCCTCCTATATCTTTAACATATAATGCTGATGCAAGCATAAGATAAATGTAGTAAATGGTTCAGTGCCAAAAGTGAAGGAGTATGAAAAGGGTTATATGTAGCAATCACTGGCCTAAAGCATTTCTGAAATCTTACCAGGCACATGTCACCTTTTTCTTGAAACAGGCCCTGACTCTGCTTCCTGGGTGAACTCTGTTTCACTACGCTCTGTTCTCCAGGCTTGGTCTTTGGTCTACATTTGCAATTGTGCAGCTCTCTCAACCTGCTTTCAGCCCTAGACGACTGGGGTCCCAGAGGCCTTTTTTCATTTTGAACTGTCTTTTTCAATCTAAGCTAACAAGTAAAATTCTCTTACAAACTTCATGAGTTTCTTATAAATCATATTGAGGTTAACTTTATTAGACAAAAGCCAGGTCTATCGATCTCTTAGATAAAGGTCCTCTACCCTGAGAATCAAGGTGCTGTGGGACAACACCCTTAAGATCCATAAAAATCCTTTTGGTTAGCCCAGTATCGAAAAAGCATATCCTCAAGATTCTGAGAAGCCTCATTGTTTATTTCTTAGAGAGTCTTTGAACATACCCTTAAATCTTTCTGAGTTCTCAGTAAAGGATGTTAACATTGTACCCTTGACTTTATCTTTACCCAGAGGCCATTTTTTACTTTGAGAAACTTTCCCTGTCTGGAAAGACTGTCTCAGACCCTCTGTAGTTCCATTTTAACTTCATTTCTCTCTCTTGTTCCCATGCCACTAAAAAAAGTTTTTGCTTTAATTATTCTGCCTGGAAATCTCCTTAGCAAAACACACCAGGTAGATACATTTTATTTTCCCTGTTATCGCATGTGACAGTGTGCCAAGCTTTCCTCCGTAGTATAACAAAAGGAGTCTCTTCTCCAGTTCTGATCACAATGTCCTCATTTTTCACCAATAGTCTTCTTAAAGACTTTTTAATTTCTGCCTGTCTTCTAGTCCCAAAGCAAATGCTTGCTGTTTCAGGTTTTTGTTACAGCAGGACCTCATTTCAAAAGATAATTTCTGTTTTAGTTACTTTTTGTGGGAGAGAAAAAAACACATTAAAGCTTAGTGACTTATAACAACTATTTTATTTTACTTACAACTTTGTATTTCAGAAACTTGGAAAGAGCTTGGTTGGGAAGAGAGAGGGTTGTTTCTGGCCCATGTGATGTCATTCGGAGCAGCTGAGTTACAGGATGCATTTCCAAGATGGCTTTTTCACTCACATGTCTGGTATTTCAATAGTCCTTGGACCCTCTCTCCTTCTCCACATGGTTTCTCATCCTTCAGGGCCTCACCACATGACTTGGGCTTTTCACATCATGGTGCTGTCAGATACTACCTCTGACTACATGGCATATGGAAAGAAACACAAGCTCCCAGGCCAGATAAAGTCAATGCCTGGAACTACACAGCATTATTTCTGCAACCACTTTTATTTGTCTGAGAAGTCACAGAGACTATCATGTTCTATGAAGTGGAGAAATATATTCTACTCTTTGATCAGGAAGATCAAGGTGTCATTACAGAAGAGTATTTAGTTGAGAGAAAGAGTCAGAAGCAAATACAGTCTACAACTCTCTGATGTTTCTTCAAAACTTTCAGTCCATAGTATCTCATGGCCATATCCTCCCACTTATCTATTCCACTTGATGCCATACTGAAAAATTTATGTTATCTTACCCCAATTACAATGAAAATCAGTTTTTAATGTCAAACTGACCATTTGTTATACTTAGAATTTTATTTTTAAGGATAAAATTTAGATGTTTAAAATTAAGCTCTGTATCCCATCAAATACTTAATCATCTATAACTCCTAAATGTGATCAACCATTAAGAAAACACAAGAATTTTCAGGTTAAATCATATGAGTTCAGGTCTCTCTTTGACCTTACATGCATATAATGTTATTGTGAAATGTGAAACGATATTTATACACTTCTGTATGAAAAAGGAAATCCACAAGTTCTTTGACAAAATTTAGCCATCTGCATTTATGTCTGAAGAAACTTTAACAATCAGGAGGTTGCCAAGTAATCTGTGAAATGCACAGTATTCAGCATATATCTGCATTTATTACTGTAACTTCACATCATGGTTTTTAATTTTTCTCTACTTGTGATTTTAAGAATAATTTCTTCAAACAATGATATAAACTTGTCATAGAAACAAAACACAATTATGGGTTTAAAGAGGATGTTACTGTGCAGTGGACACAAATAAGCTAACACTTCCCACTGTTTAAACTATAATATTTTGATAACATTTTATAGCAACCAAAGAATGAAAGAAAATTTGTATAAGCATTTACACTTTGTCCTTTGTTCAAGATTCATTCATTCTTGCTTCAGGGTCTAAATAGCACATACTATTCTTATTTTATAATAGCTATTCCCAGAGCTATTATAAAAGAATGGCCACTCTCTTCTGAAACTGTATTTTTGATGTTATTTAAAGAAAATCAGAGTTTGTAAAGTGTATCTATTAGAATTTGCTTATCTACTGTGGCTTTCATTAGTAAAAACAATGAAAGATACTTTATATTTAAAAATGCTAGACTGATGTGCATACATTCTAGAAGCAAACCCAATTTTACCTCAGTTCAGTGAAAGACCAGATTATCGTAATTCAGTAGTTTACTACCAACTTTGGAAAACACAATGTCAGATATTCTACCATTTATCTTATTGAGTTAGGAGTATTTTCTCTTATTTTCTTTCTGTTCCTCTTCTTCCTCTTATTCTTCCTCTTCTTTTAACTTTACTAAAAGTTTTTAAATTTAATTAAAAAAACAGCTGTATTATTGTATAATTCACATACAGTAAGTTACACCTATTTAAAATATAAAACATAAAGAATCTGACAGATGTGTACATCTGTGAAACCATCACCACAATAAAAATAATGAACATTGAATCATTCCAAAAAGTTTCCTCGTGTACTTTTGTAATCCCTCCAAAACCATATCTATCTTCCCATCCGCAGTCAGCCACTGATCTGCCATCTGTTACTAAATGCTAATTTACATGTTCCAGAATTTTATAAAAATGGAAACATGTAGGATGTACTTTTTTTGTCTGGATTCTATCACTCGGATTATTCTTATTGTTGAGTTATTAAGCATTGCTATATATTCAGGATAAAAGTCCTTTACATGTGTATAGTTTACAACTATTTTCTCCCAGTCTGGAGTTTTTTTATTCTCCCATAACAATCTGTTTTGAAGAGACATTTTCAATTTTGAAGTCTAATTTATCAATTTTTTTATGTATTGTGTTTTGATGTTATATCTAAGAAATTATTGTTTAACCCAAGGTCACAAAATTTTCTCTTGTTTTTTTCTAGTTTCATAGTCAAAGTTTTGCATTTATGATTGTGGTACATTTTAAATTAATATAAAAATATGGTATAAGCTATGTCTTGAAAATTTTTTGCCTATTGATACTTAATTATTTCAATATCATTTATTTAAAAGATTTTCTTTTCTCCATTCAATTTTTTGAAATTTAGGAAATATCAATTGTTTGGATGTATGGGCCTGTATCTAGCCTCTTTAGTTCATTCCACTGATCTAATTGTCCATCTCTATGCCAACACTATACTGTCTTGATTCTTGTAGCTTTATAATGTCTTAAAATCTTTAACTTTTGTGTATCTACTGTAGGTTTTTCTTTTGTGGTTACCATAAGGTTTATATATAACTGTTTCCAGTTTGTATGAACACCAGGTACTGTTCTCTGAAATCTTTTTTGTGTTTCTTTCCCTGGTATTGGGCAGTTTCCGTACTCAGATGTGTTTCTCAAAACTATGCAGAATAATCAAGAAAGACCCTCTTTAGATTTTCAGACTTCTCTCACTGTTGCAGCACTATGCTATCTACAAACTCTAGCACTTTGGGCTCCCCAGACTCTCTGCTTTGATTATTCAACTCAGAAAGTCTGCTGGGCTCTGCCTGAGATCCCTTTCTGAACTGAAACCTGAAATCCCTCTCTAAAGCAGAAAGCTGAGGCAATTGCAGCGCTCATCTTATTCATTTCCCATCACTCAGAGATCACTGTTTTTTGTGGCCTGATATCCAGTGTCTTGAAATCTATTGTTTCACATATTTTTCCTTTTTTTTGGTTTGCCTTAGTGGAAACATAAATTTGTTTCCTGTTTGTCCATTTGACTGGAAGTGTAAGTCCTGTTTTTTTTTATAAATTAAAATATAGCACCCACTTCTATCCAGTCTATGCAGTGTCACTTATCTGTTTTTAGATAAAAAATATATAATATATATGTTATATATTATGTATTATGTATTATATATTGTTATATATTATTATATATTTATTATATACTATATACTACATATTATACCTCAATATTATCGAGTGTTTAAAAGAGAGTTTAAAACCATTTTGACTATTTCTATAGAGATACGTGGGAAGTACCAGACAGGAATTCCATTCATAACTGACATATCTCCCCGTGGTCCCCCTTCAGCTGAACCCTATCGCTAATCATGTCCTGGAACTCTCTCTAGAACCAGCAGGCATAGAAGCCTCTCTTTCTCTCGCCAACTATATTGTTTGATGTATCTGCCTTTCTAACATAAATCTATACAGACTTTCCAGGCTTCTTGCAAATTTCTCTGTATTGATCACATAGATATATATTAAAAAGGCTTCTCTTCAAAAGAGGTAAAAATTAAAACCTCCTAATAAAATGCTGTGTGTGTGTGTGTGTGTGTGTGTGTGTGTGTGTTCATGTGTTTGTGAGAAAAAGATTTAATTTTTCTGTCATACTTATAACATACCTTAAGCTTATAAGAGTAATAGAGCTAATTAGTCACTCTTATAATTAGACAAATAATATATCTGGTCCTAGTTTCCTGATTATTAAGATTTCTTACAGCTTTAAAAATTTATGAAATATTTTGGATTAGATAACTTTCAATCATTCCATGTGGTTCTGAAGGCATTTTTAGGGGACTGAAAATCTGAAATTATCTCTTGGGACATGATGGGAAGGCAAGGCAGAAATCCTGAAGGACCATTGTATGTTTTCCCCTAAGTCCCCCTTACCTGGGAGAGGTGCACCTGTGTTCATGGTGAGGCAAGAGTCAGTAGGGGGAAGTTTGACTTTGCACTTTCCTGACAGCCTGTGAAATAAATGGCTCTGTCCTGCTCTCTGACACTGAACTCAGCAGGGATAAAAGCCTACTTTGAAAAAGCAGTTATGTGTAGCTATGGAACTGAGAAACCTTTCCTGAGAGGAGCACCTGAGAAGGCAGACAGGGTTGTAATCTTGAAAGCTCTCTCACATGATTTCATTTTGTCTTAATATCTGTATTGCTTTTTCTACAAAAGAGAATCTTCAAACTAGGAACAGTAAAATTGTTTTGAGTAAATTTAAATTCAGAACAGAAAAAATATTATGCATGATGGTAAGATGACCTTTAAATATTTTAAATTCGTGTCTTTAGGCAAAAGCAAATTAAATCCCAGTTTAGTATAATAATTCATTCACTGAATCAGTAAATATGTATTGAACGCCTGACAAGTACTAGCACTATTTTAAGCATGCATTTATACATCAGGGAGAAAAACAGACAAGACCCTGCCCTCCAAATGCTTTTATTTATAATTGTGATTGCAAAAGTCTTATCTCCACTCCGAAACGTCATAAGAAGCAGAAAACTAACAGATGACAGAGGATGCTGAATTTCTTCTTAATATTTAAAGAAAATGGCAGAAACAGAATTCAGAAACTCTATGCTAGTGACAATCCTGGGTAAAAGTAGGAATGCGATTTGAGTCTTTAAAACAAGAAAAAGAAACTACCACATGCCCAATTATACTAAGTTATATGAACAATATTGCTTTCTTTTGTCACTGAATTATTAGACAGATAAATTGAAGAATTCTATGTGCACAGTACATCTTCATTTCAGCAAGACATTTTATAGCAGTTCCATATCACCTTGAGGATTGGTTATAGGAGTATAGACTGGCTGAATAAACACTCTCTAAAATTTAGATGTAATTGATTGATAACAAGTTGGAAGGAGATTGAAATTTTCAGCTAATATAAAGATGGCTTCCTCTAATATACCAGGAACTCTTGAATCTACAAAAAGAAGAATATTTAATTGTGAATCATACACACAGGCATAAAGTGAAATAAAAACATCTACCCCATAATGTTTATATGAGGATTAGAATGAAAATTTCATGTGCTTGCCACAAAATAGGAACTCCTTAAATATCAATTTGATCCTTCACTCCTTTACTCAAAACATAAAGTTTGTTTTTTTAGCCTGTTCCCGAAGATATGCTTAAATATCACTATTACTAACAAAATATGTACCATTATAATTCAAACTTGGATAATACCTGGCATTCTATTAGCTTAAAATGATCTAAAACCACTCTCTCATTCAATATACTATATAAAATTATTTACATTTTTAATGTTGGATATAAACCTATTTTAAAACACAGATAACAGTAACATTTATTAATTCATATTTATTACTTTTACTGAGAGTTAAAAATATATAAACACTTTATTCTTTTATATATTCACATTTTCTTATAAAATAAAAATTGAAAACATACTTAACCATGTTCTTGTCATAATCTATATCCTTGATTTCTATTTACTAAGAATGTTAATAGCTGAATGATGTCCTCATAAAGATAAATGTGCAAGAATTCTCATTGCAGCATTGTTTGAAATTGAAAAAATAAAATAAAATTGTGCTTTTAGGGGAGTGGATATGTAAATTATAGCACATCTATAAAATGGAATTATATGCAACAATAACCAGTATGATGGTGGATCTATAAATATTAACATGGAGAGATCTCAAGACAACTAATAAAATAAAGTCTTAGAACAATGCAGTGTACTTTCAATAATGTAACAAACAAAAGACAAAAGACGTGTATGTGAATGCTTACGAATAGGGACTTTTGCTAGTGGTTACTTCTGATGAGATAAGAGAGAATCAGTATAGGAGAGGTGAATGAGACATTTATATTTTGTTTTCATTATTTCCATATTGATTTGAGTCATTTAAACTAAAATGCATGCAAGTAATTCTAGTATAAAAATAATAATTAATGAAAATTAGCACCAATATTATTTATGGGGATTTCAAGTAAAAGACTGAAGAACACTTGGAGTTGCTGGTCAAGAGAAAAAATCTTCTTTAAGCCAGGTCTCAAAGAGCACAGTGATAACCAGGAGAAAATTAAAAACTCAAAACCAAACTGTGATTTATGTGTTTAAAGAGAATAATGAAATAATATTCTCACGATTAAATTTTTCTTTAAAAGTCTAATTTGCCTATACAAAGAAGCAATTTTCCCATTTGCAATTCATCTTTCAACAGTAAGACCACAAATAATTATTCTCTTTTTTTGCAACCATTTATATGAAAAGATTTAATCCAACAATATGTAAGAGGATAATTCATTAATTAGATTTTATTTTATATTATCATGTTAACTCATTTATCTAGATGGACCCCACCCCCCAAAGAGAGTGGAATCTCGTCTTCTACTTTTGATATTCACCAGAGATTCAGGATCTCAGGTTTATTATGATCATGCTGTTCTCCTCTACCTCCTGTTCCTCTTCCTTTTCCTTTATCTTCCCCTTTGTTTCCCTCCACTTCCTTCTGTTTCCTTTTCTACTCTTGCTCCTTGAAATGACATTTCTTTTGTTCATGTAATTACCAGAGAAGAACACAGACTAGATTTGCCTGTTACCTATACTAACTAAATTAGCATTAACTAAAAAAATTTTAAACCTTCTCCTCAACGACATCTTTGGAGAGACTAACCTCAAGCTCAGTGTTCTCAGCAATTTCAATCACATATCCCAGCCTTTACCATTCCCATTTTTGACCCTTAAAATATAAGAGACAACTGGGTGTAAAAAAATTTCTGACGTCAGTCAATCATTCCACTTGAATTTAGATATGTTTTAGAGAACTAATTGGTCTTAGGGCAATGCCTTTGATGTTGCTAATGTCAAAAATGTTGTTCCCTCCTGCTAAGGAGACCTGTATGCCTCTGAACAGGTCATAACTTTTTCGTCTATCTTGGCAACTTATATCTGCTTTTAAAGAGGCTGTCAGTTTGATCATAGGTCACTTGAAGCACTTATTTTGTAAATTATGAGTGTTTTACTCTCTCAGAGGTGTCAAAGTACTTTGTTCTCTATTTTCTTTCTAAATTTCGCCGTGAAGAAAAAGAGCTGTCATAAATCACCTTTTTTGACTTTTGCTGGGTCAAGACTATCCTCTTCAACATAAAGAAAAAGTTAACTACCACGCAGATTCTTTGTCCTGACTATTACAAAGAAATAGACAAATATTTTAGAAAATGATATGTGACCATCTGTGTGATAAACTCATTCCTAATACAATAATGGTGTAGCCATTCGTGCCACTCTATATGGAGAGAGACACTGTCCCATTCATCGGGGTCGAGAACAAAACCTCAATTTTCAATATCCCATCCAGGCTCTACCAATGTTCTTAATCTGTTTGCAATACCATTTCCATAAACTCAAAAGTACAGAGGAGAGAGAGACCTCGATTTGAACTTGACAAGTATTCATCTTTAGTTGAACTGTAAACACGTGCATGTCTAAAATTTATTCTTATATTAGTTCAGAGGAAAAAAAAAAAAACCTTGTTTCAGAATAAATCTTTATGCCTGGAATCTGTCTAGATCCCAGCCCCTTGACACATATTCAGTAACAGAAAAGTATTAAGCATGTCTGAGGTTAAATTTCAGCCATCTTATTTGAAATTAGAATTTAGATAAGAGTTTAAAAAAATTAAGTGATATTTTAGTCACTCAACAAACATTTATTGAGTGTCTCCTCTGTTCTAAGCACAGTTTTAGAGACTGTGTATAGAGCTGAAGGAAAAACAGGCAAAAATCTTTGACCTCACAGGGCATACCTTCTGATATAAGTCTACGATTGTGGACTGAGAATCTACCTCTTACATGTCAAAACTGCTTGGGGTTTGCTAACAACAATCCTCCTTGACTGTATATTATCTCTGAACACTGTCCAATTATCCCTGAACAATGGCTGTGATTTTTCTAAGTGTCATGGTGCAAAGATAATTGTAGACTATCAGAACTAATTATGAACTTTGGAAATATAATGATTGTAATGAGTATACAAATAAATATGAAAGTGAACAAAATGCTTTAAAACACTTGGGCATATATAGTGTGGTAAGTATATATTCTAAAAGAGACTTGTTAGAATTTTTCCACAGCATTACATTTTTGATTATTCCTGAAGAACAACCAGAAAAGAAGTGGCAAGTAAGGCATTCATAAAGCTCATAGTTCAGATTAAAAATTTCTTGAAAAAAAATTGATGCTCTGAATTTTGAGGTCTCATTCCCCAGTATATGTCATCAGTTTAGCTTAAATAAATTCTTGCTAAAATTAAAATATATATATTGAAACTCTGGAATGTGACACGATAATGTTGCCAGAGTTCTGTGGAATATGAATCTTCTTATTTCCTGGATACATGCTCTGAACCTTTTGTCTGAGCTACATGGGGTTGGCTAATACCATAATGGAAATGATAATCTTTGTGAAACATATGTACAATATGGTAAGACAGGTTATATTCTGAAAGAGAAACTCCTGCCATAAGGAAGAGATATTTGAAAGTTAGTAAACATTTTAAGGTGCATTACAAAGGCAGATATATAAATTTGTCTCACCTAACAAAATAATGACTAAACACAATTTTCTTAGTGAATGGGCTCATTAAATGTATTATAATTTAGTGATTGTCAAACAGTTTAGCAATTCAAAAGACACGTTTTAGCATACTAAAAGCAAAAGACTTTTCTAGAAAAAAAAATTTTAAAAACGTAATAAGGTATTTATATTCCTGTTGAGGTTAGAAATTTTGGTCCAGACCATAGACTTACATGAGATAATAAGATTCAATTGACTTCTAGCAATTTTGACATAGTCTAGGTAAAATTCCATCTGTTTTCAAGTTTTCCCTGGTTGAATACAAGGACTTCCATCCTCAGCTTCTAACCACTGAGACAATTAAAGGGGGGTTAGGAGATGGAATTGCTCATGTCTACAAGCCGGTGGCTCCGAGCTAAGGAAATTTGGCAAGCAGCACCTCAGACCATGCCAGACAAGGTCGATGGATGTCTTTTACAGTAGGTCAAGTCCCTGCCTGGTACTCCAGAGACTTTTGAAAAACCTGATAAAGCATTTTTGCAGAGTTCCTAAAAACCATCTGCCAAAGAAAAGGAATTTCAGTATCCTAGAAAATGGATATGCCCTTTAATGTGCCATATATGTGTTGGCCAAAGGACAACTAGGATAACACTGTTGCAGAACATTAACCCATAACCAAGATTCATCAGCCTCACAAAAAAGGTCAATATCATGAAAAAAAAAAAACACATTAAAAATTCCATAGAGTGCCCCATGAAGCAGAGGTAATATGTTAAGCACCTCATAAACCAGAATTAATAGATAAATTATGAAATAAAGAAGGAGAAATAACTTTAGGAAAAATAGATATATAAAATCATAAATAATATTATGTATAATTACATGTCAATAAACTTAAAAATATGGGTATATAATAAAATGCCCAAATTGGTGTAAGAAAAAACAAATATGATTAGAATAATAACCAATACAGAAATTGCAATGTAATAAAAAGGCATTCTCTTCAAATATTTCTAGGCCTAGAGAGTATTACAAGTAAATACTATCAAAATGTCAATAAAGAGATTCTACTTCTCTTTCTCAATATGATTCTTCTTCAAATTAAATCCATATATTAATTTGAGAAAAGTGTCTAACTCGGTTAATTATTAAGAATAGCTTTAATAATAAAGTGTCTAAAAATTCATAAACAAATTTCAAATGAATATAGATACAAAAATTATACATTAACTTTAGTTAATTAAAAAAGAGCAGGATATTAATGAAATGATACATTATAATTGAATAGATTTTATCTTGAAAGTGCAAGGGCAGTTAGTAGAATATTTCTCAATATTTTACAGCACATTATTAAAAAAAGAAATAGCATAATTTCTCATGCATACAGTGATATCATTTCAAAAAATCAGCACTTATTTATGATAAAGGCTTATAGAAAGTAAGAACAATAGGAAATTCTTTAACCTGACAAAAATTGTCTCCTGAAAACCCAAAGTAAGTGGACAAGGAATTTTAGAAATATTACCTTTAAGGTTTGAAAGAAATATGAATTTATGGTATTGCACATATTGTACAATATATTATAGAAGGTCTTGGCAAAGTTAATATGATAAGCTGTATGGAATAGAAGAGACAATATTGTCATTATATTCAGATAATTTGGTAATTTACCTAGAAACTGAAGAGAATAAACAGAAAAGTCATTAAAACCAATAAGAAACTTCAGCAAAATTGTTGGAATCAAAAAGTAATCAAAAGTCCACAGCATCCTTCTATACCAGCAATACCAAAGATAATGTAATACAAAATATACTATAAATGTGTGGAATTAATCTGACAAAATCCTATTCAAAGACACAATATAAAAGCCCTAATAAATGAAGAATTATATTATATTTATAAAGTGGCCAACTTAACATTACAAAAAAGAGAATTTTATTTGGAAGTAAGGGAAGATTTTTAAAACAAGCCACAAGAGTACAAACCATGAAAAACCTGCATTTATTTTATAGTACCAAACAAAATGTCTTGTTTGAAGGAAAAATCTAAAGCTAAAGGACAGCTAAATACAGAAATATTTGTAATATAGATAATAGGAAGACTCAATATCAATAAAACATAACTTTGAATAAATAAATAAAGGAAAGCAACCCATTAGAATCATGGTCTGGTGATATGAAGAAGCAATCACAGATATTAGAATGCTAATAAATATGCAAAACTACAGTCAACTTTAGTAATAGAGATAATAATTTAAAAAATACCAGTAGACTACTATTTTCACCTATCAAACCATCAGAAATTATAAAGGCAACATTACTAATGTGTTGGCAAGGCTATTGGGCACTGATTTTTAAGCATTGTTGCACACTGGAAGCGCCTGGGGGATCTTTAAACGATTCTAATGCTGGCTCACACCCAAACATTCTGATTTATATAAAATGGACTTTCAAAACCATGCCTATGATTTAGCCTCTAGTCGAGAAATATCATTTTAAACATTCAAAGGGAGGTTAACTAGAACATTAGATTGCCTAATGAGAATCTGATGGAAGAACAAGTAGTACATATAAATGGAAGTTGCAGAAAATATTAGAGAAAATTTTTAGTAATAGTGTCCAAAGACAGAAGGACATGCTTTGTAAGAAGGAAAGCTACATGTTAGTGGAAATGTTCAAGCACATGTTGGACAATAACTTGGTCAGATTTGTAGAGAAAAAAATTCAGGTTATTAGGTACTTGGAATAGATGATCTTTTAATGACCCATATAAATATGATACTTAAAAAGCTGTTGAATGTCCAAACTGCATCTCCCTTTTCACCTTTCGGTTTCTTTTTTGTCTCCAAGAATCCCTGACTCAAGACTTTTCTCCTTAAAAAAATAAAATAAATAAAATAAAATAAAAGGCATAACCAGGAAGTGGCTTTGCATTCTCAGCTCTTGCTCCTACTTGGTTTTATTGGTCTTTCTAATTAAGAAATAAGATGGAAAATCGGACTGTCACACCATTCAAGGAACATTTAACAAAATACTTTCCTTGTGGGAAGAGTGAGGATTTTCCTTCACCTTGGTGGATGATGCCAGACTCTTGTTTCTGAGATTGGGGTCACTGTGATCACTCCACTTTCAGAGGCTTTGGAAAATTGGGGCATGGCCTCTTGCAGGACCTGAGGTTTGGCAATAGGCAGCTAAGAAAGCCCCACATTTATGATGCTTCAAATTTTTACTGAGAATAAAGGTGACAAAATCCTCTAATTCTACCCTAAAACTTTTACTTGGAGTCTGACAAGAATAGAATTTTCAAGGCAAATAATCATATACCACCATTCAAAAAACCTCTTTTTTTGATATATACATTTCAATCATTAAAATGTATAAATATATATTAATAATTATAAACATATAATTATATGTAATATATAATTAAAATATATAAATATATAATCATATATTTCATTTATTATAAAAATAATGATTTTTTTACAAAGAACATGAAAAGCTATTTTTAATATTTAATTAAAAGGAAAACAGTTTACATTTGATCCACATATATGTGTGTATATTAACACACGCATAATACACTGTACCTATGTCTCCTTCTGATAATTTAATCCAGGAGGCTATAAACATAACTATGGGGAGGAGAAAGAAATTAAAGTATCTGACACTACCAAAAGAAAAATACGCAAGCTTTTGAAACAGGTTATTAGTCAATATAAGAGACAGTGAAGTTGCGTTGATTTGTTACTGTTGACTATGGTCTTGACATCCTCATCTATTTGATTATTCTTAATATCTAGTTTTTCTAAGTTTCCTGGCATCCTTGTTTTGAAAGAAATTAACTGCAAGTTCTTGGCTAGATAAAGATTAGAAGGAGGCAGAGCAGGACAAGGAGGACTAATCAGATAGGTAACATCCAGTGTGGATTATGGTGGGGCAGATACTATGCAAAATACTTCACAAGAATTTTCTTACTGAAGTCTCACAACACCTTCATTGTGTGTTACTATTACCTTCCCTTTACAGAGAAAGAAACTGAAACTTAGAGTAAATAACTTGCCGAAAGGCCCATAATATGTGACAGAACTGTGACTTCAAGCCAGAATATCTGACTTTGCTGTGGGTTTATTGGTCTATATGAACTTGTTAAACATTGGTAGGAGAGAACTTTGAAAAATTTCCATATTGCATATAAAAAGAGAGAGAACTATGTATCTAAAAAATCAATTAGGTTTTATTAGAAAATACTTTATAAAGGAGTTTTTATTTAATTTCACAAAATACTCAGAAGTAACACAAACCTAAAATCAAATGCTAAAAGCCATCATAGATTTAAAATACCTGAAATCAGAATTTATAAATAATTATATCTAGCCTAGGTAAAATTTACCTGTGCACATTAAAAAAAAAACACATACACACATTGTACATAAAGTAACCATCAGTACCTTTCTGACAGAATTAAAGAATAAACTCTTCCTGTGTGTTTTAACATACTCATAATTTGATACCAAATGGCAACGCTAAATTCAATGCATCTTATTAAATTTAGAGCTGACATAATCTCCTTTTAGAAATATATAACAGCTAGTTGAAATTATGCTAAGTACTTTAAAATAATAAAGTACAATTTATTTAAAAATATTTAATACTTCAGATATTTCTCAAAATCAAATGAAACTTTCATTTAGTAATTTCAGGTTTAATGAGGTTTTATTACATCTATTTGAATCAATGCCTATAATTTCTATTACTTTTGAAGAGATATTGGAGTTTGTTAAGATGCTTCAATTGTAGGATGCAGTAAATGTTCGTTTTCTTTTTAATAAGCATTTGCTTTTATTAGTTGAAGATATTACAGTATTTCTTTATTTTTAGTTTTATATTCAAAATTAGTTTTAGGTCTAAGCATTAGAGACCAAAGCTACTTCTTAAACTTTAAATGACACATAAATTTCTAAATTTAGAATGCATTGTTCTTCATTTTGGGGATTCTGTTTTATAGATTAGTAATAACACAGCACTTGAGCAAAATGACCAATGCCATTTTCAACGATGTTCTTATTATGTTATAACCCCAACACCAACAGCAACAGTTAAGGCTAAAGCACAGCATAGGTGCTTGTTCTCAGCCTGATCAAACAAGCTTAATTATGACCTCCAGATAAAGGTACTGCCATTAAGCCATTGAATTATCACAGATAAGACTGAGTCTCTGTTACTCTCTGATGATAAATCACAGCTAACAATGGCAAAGGAGTCAGAGCTCACACAGCTAATCCTTCTGAGGTTTTGGATGGGCTGGTTTTCCTACTGTTTTGCATCTATTTATATTGCACTCAGAACCCCCAAATGGCCTCTGCTTATCTCCAGCTTTAGATAATTTATGCTTTTTGGTGTGTCACCTCTCTGCTGAGGCTGTTATCAGAAATGAGGTTTAGGAAATCGGATCCACTGAAATGCTAATCCTCCTGCCAATTACTACACAAAAACAAGTTTTCTTCACTGATTTGCTTTTGTTTATTTGATACTGCAAATGTGGATTTTATGATTACAGTTTAGGACAATTGTTTAGCTGCAAAACAAAATAAGCATTTAATTTGACTAGCTTTTTCTTTTCACAAGAGTGGTTGGGCAATTTACACTGATTCAAATGACCAGATGGTTTCCTCTCTGTTTGTCACTGAATAAATAGATGTGTAAATATTTTTATTTTCATAGAAGGCTAGTCTTGAGAAGAGAATTTGTCCAAACCTCTCTCAGTGGTGGGCTTCTGCTCCAAGTTGCACTCATCCTAATTTAGATTTTTTGATATAAAGCGTCTTCTATGTGAAACTATTTCACACTGAAACATGATGCCTGTCTTTGAATTTCATTAAAATGACATTTTTTTTCATCCCTTAGTGCTGTCCAAGTTTTATGAAATCTTATCTCTGAGAATTTTATGAGGTTGTTTGACTAGTAGTTAAATGTATTACTTTCAGTGATATGAAACATTCCTAAATGAGTAACTACCAAGCCCATAAAATTCTCATGTGCTTATTAGCATAGCGTAATGAAAATTTGAAGTGCAAGGTTAGATTGTACTTTCAAACAGTTAGATTAAACTCATACCTAGCTATAGTTATGTTTTTCTATCACTTTTTCTAAACAAGATCTCTAAATTTTTAAAGTTTGACAGGATGTCACCCAATTGTCATGATTAAGGACCAATTATTTATATCTTCTTGTGTTGACTATTGATGCTATTTATTGAGATATTAATCTTTGGAGTGATAAGAGAAACTACAAAATTAAGTTTGAGGTTCCATTACATTTAATGTCACCTAATAGAACATTTGATATTTTTAAATCCTGGTTAAAGTCTTTCTCCATAAGCTAATGCTAATGACAGATATGATGAAAAAGAGAAATATCTGACTTTATAACTTCTGTAATCCTTTTTCCTCTAACTATATTTCAGTGTAAAGCACTTATGTAGGTAGCTTTTCAAGTGGCTCTTGATTTTTCTACAGAAATGTAAGGTAGGTATTTGGTTTTTAAGTTGAAAAGAAATGCTCATATTCCCTTATATAAGAAAGCTACTTCTTATAAAGGACTTGTTTCTGCAAGGTATTCTAAATGTGAATTTAGAAAACTTTTAAAACCTTTTTTTAAGGCATCACCAAATTTAAAAAATCTGGATTAGTAGATCTATGCCATTCTAGGGACTACTTAAAATTTAATTTTAGAAAATAGTAAACTTATTAGCATATTCCTTGAAGATAATATTAAGTCATTAGCCAAGTGGTACATTTCATTGTTCTATCTTTATTAGTAGTTGTTTGAAATAGTTGTTTTTATTTTTGTTTTATAGTTGACTCTTAAACAACATGGGTTTGGACTATGTAAGTCTACTACACATGAATTTTCAGCTTCTCAGAGGTCAACCCCCTAACTTCCACATTGTTCAAGGGTCAATTGTATGTTTTTTCTCTTCCATTTAACCATGTTTTTGAATATCAATTTCAAATTCCTCAGGAGCCAACAGAATCTACTATGAACTTTCAGATTTCTTTTTTTTTTTTTTTTTACTGGTATCCAGGTCTCTGGTAATATAATTCATTGCTATTTATGGAAATATATAACAATAGTTAAGCATAGCTGCCAAATTGTTTGCTTCTTTATACCTCGACTAAAGATTTCAAAGAGAAGAGCAAGAACATTCTTCATTTTATGGCACAAGTAAATCATGTTGTGAAAGGAAAGTTGGTACTGGCAGTACAATAATTAAAAACTAAGTAGCATCAAGGAATGTGTGTGTATGTGAGAGTGCCGCATGTGTTCATCTCAATTCATTCAACGCTTCTCAAACAGTACAAAACACCGTTCATGTCATGTGTCAAAGACCTGGTGAATAGAATTTCTTTCATTGAATATGAAATCAAATCAAAACACAAACAAAATACAAAATAAACAAATGACAACAGAATAATCTAGGTTCTTGCTGATAACAATGATTATTTTTTCAAAAGAATGGAGAACAAATATGGTAAAATACATTAAGCGCTAAGGAATGATGAAGTTCCATTTGTAAAACTTAAGAGACTGCTCTTAATTTTTATTTGTATATTTGTTTTTAAAAGATAGCTATTTTTTCTGTACCACCTCTATTCCCAGTCAGCATCTTTCTCTCTGCTGTCTCTTCTCTTTTCTCTAAGAAAGGTCCACCCTCTTTTGGTATAAACTTTCTTACTCTGTCACTAATAGAGCTCTTCTTTAAACCAACATATTATCTTCTCATCTAAAACATTTCAAAAAATCTCTAACGACTTTCTTTTGCTTTCTCACTCCTAGATATTCTGCTTTTTAAATCACTCTACTTGGTTAACATTATATTCATAGACTTCATGGTAGAGATGCCTCAAATGGTTTTGCTACAAAATTTGTCCTTTATGTGATAACAGAGTCTTAAATAAAATAAAGAAGAATTCTAGCCCTAATATGAGAAAACTCAAACATTTAAAGTTTTAAAGCTATTTTTTTCTGAAAAGATGTGCAATCCTTATGACTCAACCTAACAAAGGTCATTGAAATGCCTTGGACAAATCACTGTCAGCTGAGAGAGAGTGAAAGAGAAAGAAAGAGAGGGAAAGGAGGAAGAGATGGAAATGAGAGAAAAAAGGAGAAATTGCTTTATAAAAGAAAGCATGGAATTTTAATAGTCCATTTCACATGTCTAAATGAGTAAATCGGACAAGAATTTATCATTAAATAATACATAAAACTGCCAACATTGTAATTTTTCTCTACCACAAGTTTGGGTCTCTTAGGATCAGTGAAAGGATTGTTAAAGGTTCTTTATCTCTCACTTTTCTAAATTCTTAGCATATCTGAACTATATGATTCAGTAATTGGCTATAAGTTCTTTGGAACCAATCCTTAGTTGTTCCATATATGTGAATTTTATCTTCCTTAATAGTTTCTGATTTCCTTGAGAGTAAGAATTTATCTTCTTATTTTTTATATGTTCCTAGCATTGAGAATAATACTTGGCTCATAGACATAAGCTATCAATATGTATTTGAGGATTGACTGAAATGAGAAGGTCATAGCCAAATATCAGTGGACAGCTGATCAAAGGTAGGGTTCACAAGACACTTTAAGAACCTGGACTCAAGAATGATGCATGTGTGCAAGAGGATTTTGACAGAGATGGCAACAAAAAGCATAAACTTTAATTGTTCTGATAGGTCAAGTGACTATACAGCCAGGTAGTCGGGAAGCCACTGTAAACTTATTTAGGATACATATCTCCCTTTCGTAGCCTGCACAATTTAAACCAACTGCCTGAGATAGTATAATAATTCTACCTGGACATGTTAGCGTTTTTCCACAGGTAGTTTGGCTATTCAAAATAGTGCTGCTCTGTGTTATGCAAAAAATATGTAACTATTAGATTAGAGACAAATAAAACTATATTTAGACTAAGAGAATGGGAGCAAAAATATTGGCATTGGCCACAGAGAGTGGGAATTTTTGTCATAAGTGTTTATGGCCAGTTCTGTAGAGTTGCAATAATCAGAAAGTCAAACAAAAGCAAATGACCACATGTTGTGGTTTGGGTTAAGCAAACAACTAAGGAAAACATGGAAATCATGAGATATCTTTGTATAGTTGCAGTTCATTCCCTGGTTTATGCACGTGTATTCATTTGAGATGTTGACTCTGTTTTATGAAAACTTGTTAAGAAAAACATGTTGGCTTTAGGATTTTATTAAAAATTTTTTTTAGAGGAAAGAACTCCAAAACTTTTATAAATCCAGCCAGCCTCTCTAAATCTGTGAAAAATATTAGAATACTCTAGAGCGAAGATGAAAGTACTTGTGTTTATTTTTTTTTCTCCTGTTTTTAACAGGGAAATCTCAAAGGCTAAAACATTCCTTTGTATCTCACGTTAGTATTGGGTCCATTGGTATGGAGACAGGACTATTTCTCTGGAGGTACTGGTTCCCATTTCCAATTTTTCCCACATTTATTTTATAGAGAGAAAAAGTTAAAGAGTAACCTAGAATGAAGGAAAGGACAAAAAAGACACCAAAGCTCAAGAAACACCTTGGGAAGAATGGGGACAGTAAGATGCAGCCACCTTGACTGAAGAAGGTTGAAACTGAAATGGACTTTAGAAATCTGACACCCTGATTCTACAATTAAAGAAATCAGGTCCAGAGCCTGTCACTAACTCAAACATGTTCACACAAGTAATGCATTAGTGGCCAATACGGAACTGCTTCTCTTCCTAGCTAAGCCTTTCTCCCTAAATCAAATTGTCTTTCCCCTTCTAAGTGATGTGTGAGGGAGGGGAGAAGTCACACAGTATAGAGGACCTTGTAGGCTTTTAAACTGTCTGCTCTCAGAAACATGAGCTCTGCCTATGCTTGTCACTGCTAAAGACAAAACTTCAGCCCAGTGGCCCAGCCTCATAATTCACTATAACCTAAAGAAAGTTTGAACCACTGGCTACCAAGCTAAATATAGACTATTGGTAACTGTTCGAGTGAGTACAGATTAGCTTGAAAAGTAAACTAATGTTTGCTCATCTCTAATAAAATAAAAAACAGACTGTGGCATGTTGTATAACTAGCAATATAGTGAGCTTGTGTGTCATTCATGACTGGTGAGCAGGTGTTTTAGAAGTCTTTATGAGGTAGGCAAGGGAAATTGTGGTCAGGTGGGGAGGGTGGTGTTGGAGGCTAAGACCTGCCTGAGATCAAAAGCATGGTGAGTCAAATGAGCTGGTTCCACTTGCTTTTTTTTTTTTTTTTAATCCCAAAAGCTTGTGGCAGTGAACTGAAAAGATAAATTTCTTTGAGATGAAGAAAAAAGAGAACGCATAACATATTGCACTGACAAGGCTGTGTGATAGCTTGGAAAGAAGCATATAGTAAAATCTTCGCCCAGCATCCCTGGTCGGTTTGGGCAGAGATGGAATGTCATAATGAGCATTCAACCCTTTCTGAACTGAGTGAGGGATAGCTGACTGAGTCACCAACATTTTAAACATCCAATTTCTTAGGTGTACAGTCTCAAAGACAATAGAAAACCAAAAGCTCATAACCACTCATCTTTGTGCCATTAATGCACAATGTTGCTGCATGCTTCTTTTTGATCTTTAAAACAAATGAAGAAGGTTGTGCAAAACTGAGCTAGCTGCCTTTCCTTGCCTCTGTGAGGACTCAGGCAGCAGCAAGCACACAGTTTCTGCTGCAGAGTTGTTAGCTGTGTGCCTGAAAGTATTGGCTGGAATGTAACGGAATAATCCTACAGACAGGAAAAAGACACACCAGTACTCTTAATATGCTGTTGACTTTGGTTTTAAGTTTGGAAAAAATTTTGGTTAACTGTTATTATGGAGAGGGCTAAAAAGATCATAAACCAAAGCACAATCATGAAAAAGAAAGTTCCCTTTTAGAGCCTGCCTAACAAAATGTTCAGACTGCTAGAAATTAAACATAGAAGATACATGACCATCAGGAAAGCATTAACTCGGTCATTTCTTCATTTATTCACCTGTCTACCATATATTTGATGATTCTCACATTGATCTTATTCTAAAGCAATATCTGATATGAGTCTAACATCTGTATTAAGGAATGTGTAAATGAGTTCATGTGTTTTGAGTTCCTTACAAAAAATACATATTTAAAATAATGGAGATATAAACTGTTTTGCCTATCAAGATCCTATTTTTCTTTACCTCTTTGAATAAAAAACCCCTAATCATTGTTTCATGATGTGTCACTGAAAATTACAAGGGGGGATAGGGGATGTTATATGAGCATATGTAATGGAGTCTGATTTCATTTTTGATGTCTGGTCTCTGATAACTTTCAAGACATACTCCTCTGTTTTCCTTTCTTGCTCTACCTTTTGGAAAAACCATAAGAAGGCTCTCACTCAACCTGTCTTGTGCCAGTGGGAAATTCAAAATACAAAACTCCCTGCCTGTTGCCTGAAAACACTCACCCCCAGACACATCCACTAAATGCAATTAATCCCCAAGTCAACTGCCCCTCCTTTCTCTCATACATCCTTTTCAAACACACTTGGGAGCCACTCTGCCCTCTCCAGAAGACCTCATTTTGTGAATGATAAGCTAGGTAAATCAATGATTAAAAAAACGCAGACTTAACGTGATTAAATACGTTCCAGAGTTTTCATTTAAATCTGACCTCAAAGTTCATACTCCTTTTTACAGCACGTATTAGAGAGATTGTTTTTAGTTGCAAATGTCAGAATATCCATAAAAAGTGTTTAAATAATAAAGAGTTAGATAGTTCACAGAAGAAGAATGCAACCAAAATTGGTAAATTCCGGAAGAGGTTGCTGGAGGCACAACAATGTCTAATTAATGAGAGACATTTCCCAGTGTATTACTATTTTTATTAATGAGGAAAACTTTTTCAGAAGCTACCAAACAGATTTCCTCTCCCAGGATTGGGGTCACATTTGCAGCCTCAACCAGATATTGGCAAAGGGATTTAAGTGGCTAGGATTTAATTTGTGCTGGTCACGATTTGCCCTGGGAGGCAGAGGGTCTTCCATGCCAAGCATATGAGAGGGTGATCATCTGGGGAAAAAAGGAGCATTGGCACCAAGAATGAGAGAGAAGTGGTGCCTCTTGAGTAAGTGATCAACAGTGGCTGCCGTTCTGTCTTATTCTACCTTATGAAATGCCGTGCTCATATAAACTCTCACCTAACTTATTAGATATTATAATACATCGTTGGCTTTTTTTACATGGTATTTTTTCCAAGCTTATATTTTTCCCAGTTAAACAACAACCAAGAAGCAACCTAAAAATTCCCTTTTCTGCCTTCTCTCAATTGAAATCTATTTTTTTTTTTTCCTGAGCCTGGTAGCTACAGAGACTTGTAGGTGACCAAGGGTGGATGGATCTCCGGCCCTATTTAGGTCCCTCTTATATGAGCTACTCAATTGACTAAGGAACAGGATCAAGGCCCGGAGAAATGGGCAGGTGAGTGGTGGATCCTGAGAAGATATCAGCATGTAGAAATGTGTGAACTCTGTCACCAAAGAAGGTATATGATGCCTCTTTTTAAGTGACTCTGGTCAACTTTACCCCCTAAGGATCAGAACTAGAGTTTTGGCTAAATCTTCCCTGATTTTGTACCTGTGAGAATGAGGGAAAAACAGAAAAGAGAGAGGCCACTCTGTGTGTCTCAGGAAGAGGCTGATAGCCTGCCATTAAAGTCATGATAAGATTTCAAAGAAGGAGAGAGACAGAGAGAGATAACCCTTTGGCCTTTTATCCTCTATAGGATTCCTGCTCTAAATAAATTCCAGTCACTAGAACTGAGCTACAATGAGCTGCTTGAGAAAATAACTGATTTTGGAACTAAATAGTTAAATATATTAATGAGGAGAATAGTTACAGTTGAGACTTGATGATCTAAGTATAAGAAATATCTCAAATCACAGAAAAGAAAGATAAAATTACAAAAGAAACAGAAACTGTTAGGATAGCTTTAAGGAAAAAAAAAAACAGTAGGTGATTTAGAAAAAAGAAAAAGGATTAAATGAGAGAGACGTAATTACTAAACAATTCTTAGAACAAAATTTTCCTAAAGTGAGGTAAAATTTTAATTCTTAAAGGTAAAAGGCTAAGTTCCAAGCTGATTTAATTAAAAGAAATACAACCTAGCAAATCTTAGCGAAATGTGTGAACTCTCTGAATAAAAAGAAAAAATCTGTGATTCTAACTTAAGTGAACAAGTTACCAACAAACAGAAAAATAATAATCACACTGGCATAAGCCTTATTTGACTTTGGGAGCAAATACACAATAGATCATTGAATACTCTAGAGGGAATTAAAAAAAATGGCATGTGAAGAATTCTATACTCAGTCATTTTCTAGTTAATGTAAAAACTCAGACAGTTTGCCATACAAGTATACTATCCAAGGAAAATACTTGAATAAAAACAATAAACAAAGAGAAGCGTAAGACATAAAAGAGAACACAAGATGTAACAAGAGGAAGTAGTGATGTGCAATGGAGCTTAACATCTGTGAATTCTGGAAATTAGGGCATGAGGACTTTTGAAACCTAAGAGACTTAATGAAAAATGAAGTCCAATGAGAACTAAATTATTTCAGGAAAATCTAGGAGTTGGGGCCGTATGGGTACTGAGTAAGAGAAGAGAGGTTGAAAACATTCTAATGGTCTCATGCAGGGCACAAGAAAGAGAAGAGGCAGAGAAGTAAATATATTCCAAAGGTCTCATCCTGTGAGGGTTAGGAAAAGCAGTGAAAAAAAAGGATTATGGAGTAAAGAAAAAAAATATGTCTTGGAGCAACTAACAGTAGAATCATATGGTTTGATTATGAGAAAAGGTAAGGAACTGCAATCACTAAGAAAAGAGAGTAGAAACTCTAATTTGTGAATGTATAGCAACTTAATCAACTCAGCCAAAGTAGTAGAAATATATAAAGTGTATATATTATTTTTTTATTTAATTATTATACATCACATCTCAGTACTAAGTTATCTGGTATGTGTGGTTTTTTATTAGCATTTGTTTAATTCTCTAAACTGCTGCTGATTATCAAACTAAGTAGCTACATAAAATGCTATTTTCCTGTAACTGACTCACACATACTTGAATATAGTTATGAGTAGATTTATGAAATAACACATGAATGGTTTTAATGGCTAGTAATAATAATAAATATAATAAAATATCTAGCAATTATATAGCACTTATGACATGCCAGGTTCACCTCTTTAAAATTATTACATCATTTAATCTTTACAATAATCTTAGAAGTCAAATACTATGTTATCTCTAATTATTTAGGAAGCCAAAGTACAGAACAGTTGTGTAAATTACCAAGGTCAAATATTTAGGAGGTGGCATTACAGGGATTTGAATTTTGGCTCAATAACATGTGGACTATGTATCTCTTATCAGTGCTTCTCAAACTTTAGCAAGTACCAAAATCATCTTCAGAGCTTGTTAAAGAGATTCCAAGTCCAATGAGACTAGAAATGTCTAATGAATTTACATTGCTAATAAGCTCCCAGGTGATTCTTGACACTGCTGATCACACATTTTGAGGAGAATTCCATCATCCAGTAAGAGTGCATTCAGGATGCCCTACCAGGAAGAAACTGAACAATCAGGGACTCTTCTCTTGTACCAGGTATGCTATTCACTGTCAGAGTGACAAGAAGACCACACAATACCTAAAATAAAAGGCACACAGCTGATTTTATTGCAGGAGAGCTATGCTGGTCAGGCACAGTCTCTCAGCAGATCTCATGTGGGTTCTGGGGAAGCATGGAGTACAGGCATCAACATGCACAAATGCAAGTGGGTTGATGTCATCTGTAGATACTTAGTGGCTACTTGTTACCATGGTTATTGAACCATCTGTCTTTTCCTAAATTTGTGAAAATTATTTTATTTTCACCATCGAATCTACATTTGTGTGTCACAAATATACTGCCACCTATTTCAGTCATGACCTTTTTATGCCACTGTCCCCAATGTTTGCAAATGTCTAGGGCACCACTTAGCTAATTGTATGGCAATCTTTATGGAGAGTTTCTCATGGCTTCATAATCAGTACTCAATGCATGTTTGTTGAAATTGAAAGTGTGGTAGAGTTTCTGAAACAAAGTAGGGTTTCTGAGAATTCTATAGCAGGAATAAAGAAACAACTATGGGCAAACTTAGCAAATGTGAGGTGGGCGGAGGGGGAAGCATTTCCAGAAGCTCTTATTCATATATATTATAATTCTATATATCTAGTATGCATAATTTTAAATGTTTTGATTTATTATTAACATAATCACCAATGTACTCATTTAGGATACTATGTGTGCATGCACATGTGAGTATGTGTGTATGTATCCAGATACATGTATATCCGTACATGTGTGTATATGTATATACTTATATGTAAAAATATATAAAATGATGGAGAACTTTCACACATGTCACTTTTATTTTTCTGAAGTTTGACACCGAGAATTATTAATTAATTAGCTCATTATTGAACTATATACTAATCGAAATAGTAACAATGGCGTCAAAATTCTGTGTACCACGTAGTTAAGGTTAATAAATGGCATCACTAATTTGTCCTAGTTTTTCTTATGGGTTTAACTGTGTAATGGGACTTACATTTAGAAATGTAAGGCTAGTATTTACAGGTGACAAATAAGTTAACTCACAATTCATATAACTATATGTTTTGCCTTAGAATTGATCATTTTCTCTATAAAGTATAATTTTGCAATTATTTTCATATTTAGTGCTCTGTGACAGATTAAATGTTTTTTATACTTCTGCTTCCTCTCTAAGAATTACTCTGAAAATAAATATCCAGAGAAAAAGATTACGCCAAGTAAAATATTGATTTATTTATAGCTATTTAGGTAATATCACCATTTCACCCACACTCAAATGGTAAAGAGCAAAGATTTAATGTAAAATGTAGACCATCAATAAGTAATTATTAGATGTAAGTCCTTATTATTTGTTTAAATTACACTAATTCACCAAAAAAATAACAAAGATGATGCATAAAAATTTTCTGTAGAAGTGATGTGCTTTATTTGCTTCAGAACACTAGGATTTAAGCTCTATGGCTCTGCTAAAGCAAGAATTTTTGTCCATATTGAAAAGAGCCTAGAAGAGGTTCTGGCGTAAAGTGCACATGTCTTAAATGAGTTAATAAATGCACTTAGGAGCAGTCTTCTATGATAGTGGTCCCCAAACTTTTTGGCACCAGGGACCGGTGCTTCTATGAGAATCAAATGCCTGATGATCAGAGGTGGAGCTGAGGCGGTGAGGCTTGTGCGGGGGATTGGTTGCAAATACAGATGAAGCTTTGATCGCTGGCCTATCACTCACCTCCTGCTGTGCGGCCACAGTTCCTAATAGGCCACAGACTAGTACCAACCCACAGTCTAGGAGTTGGGGACCCCTGTTCTATGAGAACCTAAGCCACTGACCCATGAACACAAAAGCAGGTCCATTATGTGGAAATCAGCATGAACTTGTTTAGTCCGGTGCTTCTTGAACTTTAATGTGATTTGTAAATAACTTGGTGATCTTGTTATAATGCAACTTCTGATCTAGTAGGTCTGGCGCCAGGCCTGAGATTCTGCATTTCTAACAAGCTCTTGGGTGATGTCAGTGTTACGGAAACCTGAGCCATCATTTGAAATAGTGAAAGTTGACTCCTGCTTGAAAATGGTCCTCACTCCTTCTCATACTATAATTCTGGGAGCTGATTGCATTATAACGTATGGCAAATATGTTCTGTGCTGAGGATATTAAAAGTAAATAACGTACAATACCATGTGATTATTCCTAGTTCTTTTTGTAAATTTGCTTGGTAGAATTTTGTAGTGTTGGAGCAATTATAAAGTCGTGAAGAGAGTGTGGTCTTACTTCCAAAGAAGAGGTTTAGTCCTGACAGGGAAGTCGACTGAAGCTGCTGTCATTGATGATTCATGCTGGAACCTGTGAATTTCCTCAAATAAGCTCAGTGAAAAAAAAAAATCACTTTGTTTTAACAAATATAGTTAGCTTACTCTCTAGGTTCTCACTCACTTTTCCTTCCCACAAACTAAAGTTTTTATGTTCCTTGTTTCCTTTATCTCTTTGAACAAGACTTCTTTATTTTTAGAGACTGTAGAAACTTGGCAGAGCTGACCAAAATTTCTTTTGTATGAGTGTAGAGAAAGTAAATGTTTTGTGTTGGCAGAACTGTAACCCATCCAAACTTATGGAAACAGACAAGAGCTATAAAACATAGTTGTCTGGAATGAAGTAATCATACTTGAGATGTAATGCATCGAAGAAAGAGAACTCTCTGAGCAGGGTCTGTGAAATGTTTGATCATACTAAACACAGGATATAAAAACAACATTATAACATCTTCGTTCTTTTAAAGTCCTGGGTGGCTCAACCATACAGAGTTTATTGAACAATACACCAGATAATCCTCAAGCTATTTTTTTTTAAAGGTCAAGTCCATACTAGCAATTGCAATTACGTTTGTCGGTCACTTGAATGGCAGGTATAAAGGCTGCCGCTTAACCAGACTGGTTGGTTGGGTGACTTTGTGAATTTTGCTCTTCATTTTTGCTTTAAAAGAATCACTTGTGTGGAAAGAAAAACAGGCTGTTGGACTAGCCCAATTAACCATAAAGCTAACAGTTACTTGCAGATAAACCTATCAAGCATTCTCACAGAATTAAACAAAATCCATTCACATTTAATTGACCATGATCTCTAGATTCTCACCATACTGATAGCCAAGATTTAGAAATAGAAATAGTTATTGATGTTTGTCACGTAATCACATTATATTATCATAATCATAATCATATTAACTGAAATAGAAACCAATACAATACATGAAATTCAATTTTTAAATTGGGGGACAGGCAGCGTTTTCTTGTGTTTGGATGTGCAAGTCTTAATATCTTCACATTCCCTCATACCCCATCCCCATTTTTCTTGGATGCCAGTATCTATTAGATGATCTGGGAATAAGACTCACCTTGACTAGCTTCTAGAATGAACAGAAAAAAAATATATACATTTTGAAAGTTCTACTTTTTCTGCATAAAACAAGAATGCCAGGAAGAAATGACATTTTAATGGTGACCTTAGATGAGAAAAACAAACCTTTCAGATAAACTTGAGATATATTCTGGGTTACAATGTTTATTTTAATATAATTATAGAAGCTATAAAACAGGCTTTGATTATCAATATTTTTACAGGTCTTCATTTGATTAAATAGATTTTATAGGTAGTTATAAACACTCATTTTTAAATATTTGTTCTGAGCATGAGCTGTTCATTGCATGCTCTATTAATACTAAAGACACAGTTCTCCTTGAGATAGATAACCAAAAGATACTGTTGTTTATGAAAGCAAGTTCTAAATTAGTATGTATAGTACAACCTCAATTTTGAAGAAACAAAAACATTTCACATACTCTTGTTTTTCTATCTCTATATGTATGATATATGCATAGGTAAATAGGATAGGAAAAGTTTTCCTGTGGTAGTATAAAATCTTTAAATCTCAATTATTTAAAGCAACAAGAATTTATGGCTTACTGATGCAAGTTCCTTGTGAGTGCAGCTGACTCTGCAGGGCAGCTGTCCTTCCTAGTGACTCGGTGATCCTCATCCTTCAATCTTCTGCTCCACTACCTGAACCTAAGGTTCATTGGTTGATCTAGCAAAAGAAAAAGAGCAACTGGAGGACTGTACAGGGCTTTGAGCACTATCTTTGTCTGGAAGAGACATAAATTGTTTCTACTCATTTATAGACATAATTAGTCAAGTGGACTTGCCTAATTGAGAGGAGGCTGAGAAACATAGGAGAGTACATGTGATATTTGGTATCCTTTATTTTCATAATAAGAAAAGGTTAAAAGAGACATACATAATGGTTAAAAGTAGATAATTTTGGAGAATGGAAGAGAAGTGTCAAAAGATGGTAACTTTTTATTTTATTAAAATTTAAATTACTTGTTTTTCAATAATACTATGTTTTGTTTGAAATTAAAATATATTTTAAATCTTATAAAATCTTATAATCACTCCTGAGGGAGCAGGGAAATCCTCTTTTGCTTATTTTTATAGAAAGGCTGTAACATTTGACTCTACTTCATTCCTAATTGTCCTTTTAGTTTTCTTTCCTACTTTACACTTTTATAATGATATCAATTCTCATTTTATAACTAAAATGTTCTGATCTTCATTTCCATAGGTCAATGATTTTTAATGTTCAATTTTTTTCCGTAAGTCCTTAATAAAATAACTGGAAGGTGGACTTTTCTATTAAATCCTCCACGAATCCCAGTGGAGTTCCATCAGAGAAAGAGTGACCTGTAACCATAGAAGAGTGCTTCCAATGATAAAAACTTTAGATATATTTTATATTTAATATGATTGAAAAGTCAGAATCTAAAATTGTGTACATTGGATAAAGCACTAAGAAGTCACATATGTTCACTGCTCACAGTAGGAAAGATGAACTGATGAATTTGCTTGAGAAATGGCTTCGGGAAAACCCCAGTCTGCATTTAGTTAACTAATTTAGAAGTTTCTGACCTTATCTGGGTTTTTATGTTTCCCTAGCTCACTTTGAAGGTATATAATTCGATATTCTTTTAGATGCATATTATAAATTTTTCATGTGTGAATAGTGTTATATGATTGTAAATTTTAACAAGTGCTACATAACCATAGTTATTTTAGGTATAATAGAATTATTAAATAATTGTCACTCCCAAGCTTTAAAAAATATGTGGATATCTATATCTATATCTATATCTATATCTATATCTATCTATCTATATATATATATATATATATATATATATATATATATATAGAGAGAGAGAGAGAGAGAGAGAGAGAGAGAAAGAGTCAGGTAAGAGAGAACAAACTGAAGGTAAAACATTATAGAGGAAATTTGAAAACTCAGTATTCTTCAAAGGGTTATTTTCATGAACAACAACAATAAAAAGCTGTGGTAAACATAGGAAGAAAAGTAGGATTTGTTGAAAAGTGAGAGGAGGCCTAAAAGTGCAAGCAAACTGCCTGTATTTAAAATAATCATGTGACTTAAAATCTGATATTTCCCTGACCACTCCATGATATTATAGGAGACAAATTCTTATGTAAGAGTTGTATTAGTTATAGAAAACAGACTTTATTGTAGCTAATACAAGAAAATGGGGAGCTATATAATTCACAGAAGCTTTTAAAGACTCAAAGAGTCAGGATTTGACATTGCTATAACTCAAAGCTACTCAGAAAAAAACACAACTAGGAAGGATGGTGTGGTCTGTGTACTAGCTGCTGATCCACATTCTGTTACCAGTCTGGAATGAGAAGAAGTCCTTGTACCATATTTCAAATGAACTATGTCACTAGGCAAATTATTTAGTTTAGTTGACAATTTTTTTTTCCAATAAAGAAGTAGTGTGTTAATTTACATTCAGATATAAGCTATTGTTGTCTGAGATGGATACATTAAGTGGAACTGCTTTGAGGATGTGCCACTGCCTTCACCACCTACCACATGACACCTATGATTCTGCAAAGTGGAGCCCAAATCACTCTAGCACAGTAACCCCAGGAGAACCAAATGACTTACTCTCCAGATTTAATTTGCTTTTGAGCTACAGAAGCTCCCCAGGCTTGCTTCTGCTGCTAGAGCTTCTGTGTTTGTTTCTCTTCTTGAGAAAACTGGATGAGCTCCAGCCTATAATCTCCATGGAAGTCTGAGAAGTTTAGTTTTTAAGCTCTTCAGCATCTGTAACATGATAAGTAAAGAAGAGATTGGAAATGTGTGGAGCCATGAAACACATAACCTATCACAGTGACCAACCCAAGGCAAGGAAATATTTGAAAAAAGCAAAATAAAAAAAACAAAACATATCAACAGACAAAAAATATTATTGCCAATGTGTCATGATAAGGAAAAGAAATGTGTAAGGAACTGGTAAAGGTGAGATGATGGTCAAATAAATGTACATGTTGCATCTCAGCCCAGGATGGGCTCATTTTATTGAAAAAGCCTGTGTCATTATTTTTCACAGATTTTGTTAGGAGCACATTTGTGATTTATTTAAGTAACAGGTTTTTTTTTTTTTAAATAAAAAAATCTGTATTATCCACATGAATCAAAAAATTAGAGTATTATCATATTGAAGGGGACTTTTGAGGCCAGCTAGTTCAATCTTCTTCATTAAAACACTTTTTGAAATAGATAATGATAATGTTTAACTATATATATAATAACCCTTAACTAACAAAGCATTCTCAAATACATTTCTTTGGAGCATGTCTTCATAAATAATATGGTCTGTAATTAGCATATTTTTTATGCAAATTGGTGATTTTTGAAAATTATTTAGCTTAAGTGGAATAAGCTTTTACTCTGGAATTTATAACTGCTTAGGTTGACAAGTAACATTTATGGCAATATCACTTTCAAAAATTGGTGTCAATTTAGTTAAATTATACTTATACAAATTAAGTTACATTTCTCATATACTCTTAACATTGGACACTGGTTTTACATAAAAACTGATGACGAATATATGATAGTGAAAAATAAAGTACCCTGGTTTAATCAAATATTTTAAGTAATGAAAACAATCTTCTAGAAGTTTGATTCATAACCTTATTTCGGTCATGAACTATTCTGAGATTATGATAAAAGCCACTGATGCTATTTTCAACAAATTATACATACACATAATTGTACATGGACTCACAGAAGATTTTTGGACATTTCAGAGGCTATCCTCAGACTTTTTAGTTTAAAAAACCCTGATCTGGAAGATAGCAGAAATTACAGATTTTACCAATAATTTGATTTTAATATATGACTGGATTTTTCATAAAATTCTATTTCAATTTGATGCTGAAAATTGCAATTTGATTTATAACTCTTACTGGTATTATGATCTAGGCATAAAAACACTGAATCTTAATTATGTCACTTAAAAATTGGAGATGATAATACTCTCACAAGATTATTGTATTTCCTTTGATCTGTATCTAGCATGGTATCTGTCACAAAAATATTTAATTATATTTTATTTATTCATTTATTCATTTATTTGTTTATTTTTGATATATTAATAAGATTGCTCAGAATCTCTTGATTACTTTGTAGTTATTCAATTATGTTAAAAAATATTTATTGGATGCTCACTTTATACCACTGTTATGTTAAAGGCATACATAGGTAATTAAGAAGCAATTCCTGCTCCAGAGGAATTTATAGTACAGTATGTGAAGATAAAATTGCATATATATTATAGTAAGTGATTTAAGAAATGGTATAGGTTCATATGAGAACTCCTAAGGGAAGCAGTGTAACAGATATTGAAGATCCATGGAGGAGATAATACTTAAATTGTGCCAATAATATCAATAAAATAAACTTTCTGATTGCTTACTACATGTTGATTATTTTGTTAAACACCGAGTGTACTATCTAATTTGATCCTTATAAAAACTCTATAAAGTGTATACCTATGTCCTTTTATCTAATCTCCATTTATCAGATGTGCTTACCAGGCTAAAACAGAATGAACAAAACTTCAAGAGACATAGAGTAAATCAGAGACAGAGTTGGATTTAGCTTCAACTTCAAACATGTCTTCTTTAACAATCAATTGAAAAAAGTTGAGTATAATGTTTCAGTCAGGGCAATTAGCTCCAACAAGTGCATGGAGACATGAAAGGACTTACATAAGGGGAACTACACAGAATAACAATAATAACAATTATTATAAACACGAATAATAATAATTAGGAGAAAAACATTTAGGAGATAATCTGACGTAATATAACGATTAACCGATTGTAAAAATAAAAGAAAAAGTAGTCATAATTGAATTACAAGTGTCTATTTTGCGGATTCTAGGTCTGATTTGCAGGAACTAGTTTAGGTGTGGGAAAATGAAGAGTATAGCACTAGATGTTAGGATCTACAGGAGGCAGTTGAATATACATAAGTTCTTAGTCCAGAGATATGGTCAAAATTAGTGATAAACTATGGTTAACATTAATTTAAAGATAGCATTGAACTATGTTTATTTTGGCCAAAACACATCTATATTCCCAAATATATACATGTAGTTTTTTATTCAATATTTCTAAATTAATTAAAATTATTTTATGTTGTCCATTTACAAAAAAAATAAAAACGTGATAAAAGTAGACTCTATAGCTAAAGAAAGTTAAAGAAATCTTTGGTTGAAAGTTAGTAAATTAACAAATTAATGTATTTACTAAAGAAGACTAAGCTCAACAGGAGAACCCTCTATAGATGAGTTTATTGAAGGTCATATTAGAATAAGTACCAATTAAAATAACAAACAAACAAAACAAAAATGAAACTAACAAAAACACTCCCTGTGTTTTTTGCTAGGTGTTTAAGCTGGGGAAGAATGATTGACAGCTTTGTTTTTAAACCAGTTGTACCCAAAGTTCTCCAGATGACCCTTTTGATAGTCTCATTGATAGATCTCTCTTGATATTTTGTAAGTTTGAACTTATTTTTCAGAATATCTGAAAGTAATATATGGATATTGAAGGAAAATTGGACATAACCTAAAAATATAGTCCCTTAGTAGAATGTTCTATTTACAAAACAGTTTTATAAACAGGACTAAATTTCCCATTTTGATAGTTTAATTAAAGGTTAAAGCGATCTTGTGCATTGACAGTCTTGATTTTCTCATTGCATTTATTTTCAAACAATCTCAATATTGAAGTAGTAAATACCATTGAAACACAAAGATTTTTGAAAAAGAAATTTTCTGTAATTACACAGCTAGCTTCATTCAGACTTACTGGTCATTTTAGGTATATGTATATGTCTATTGATTACAAACTTGCTGCATTGTTAAATGAACAAATGTATAGTTATCAATCTTGCATGGGATCCATATATAGCATTAACAGAAATTAGAGAAGGCAATGACATCCTGTGCTTAAGACTTCAGCATTGCCAGGACAAGGAGATGAGTGTCCAGAAGTATCAGAAAGGTAAATCTGTGTAATCAATTTTTTTCTTTTCCATTAATTTTTTAATTCTTATAACAAAATTCCCATCTAAATAAGTAGTTCAAACATATGTGTACTGGCTGAAGCCTTGCATGATTTCAAATGTATAATTTTATGTTTGTAAATGTATGATTTCTCTCAGGCCTCTAAAAATTTTTACCTTCTTTCAACTTCTCCTATGGTTTTTATTGTTTGGACACAGGGAATGTGGGGGGTGGGGGGAAACAAGATGGTAATTTCATTAGTTTATAAGAGAATAAAGTCCAAAACCAGGTTATAGAGATATTAAGCAAAGGCCAAGTGGAACTATTCATGAGGCTATTAAAAAGAATAAATGAAAAATGAAGACCTCAACAGCAGGAATAAGCCACTCTTTTGAGAGATTAATATTTCAAATATAAGGTTGGCTGCAGAGTTAGTGTGGTAAGTACAATGCTATGTGCCCTGAAAACTCTAAATGCTATCTTATTGAAAACATGTTGAGCGTGCATTTATAATAGAAATAAAATCAGCAATTGGGTTACAGGCAATATTAAATATTCTAACTTGGAAACACTGTTAATAATGATATTCAGTATTTTCTGGAGTCTTAATATAGCTAAAATCCTCTTATATGTTTTAATTATGAAAAAATAATTTATATAGTATAATTTATTTGCAGCGCTGTTATTTTGGCTTTTCAATAACCTGACTATACAGTACAGTAAATTGTGGTGGGACAAATGAATAACAATGATTGGAAGATAATCTGACTTTAAAAAAATTATTTGATGCTTTAGACACATCAAAAAACTAATTTATTTCTTAATTTTTTTTCATGTGTTTTTATTATTTCTCCTAACAAAGTGCTAACTGGGATTCATAACTGGATGAATATAATTCTAAGAGAAGAGGTCAGATCAATTTGTGTGGAATCATCTTACTAGAGACCTCAGAAATTCCAAGTTGAGAAATAAGTTGTTTATCCCCCATAAATGAATGTTCTACTTCAGGTTTTGGTTAATTAATTGGAAAGAGGTCTGTGCATGAAATTAAGAACCAGAATATGTGATATGTGTGAGTGGTTGATAGATAGCTAAGTTAGATATAAATTAACACAGCTCAGGTATTTAATGGGAAAGCTAATAATTGAATAGTCATTACAACTACCTATCTTAGACTCTGAAAATATTGACTGTATATATAAAAAAATAAGATATAAAAATCTCATAAATAGACAACAAGGAGAAATTGTAATAGCTTTATTACAAAGCTTTATTTAAGCTTTATTTAAGCTTTATTGCCTATGTATAATATAGACAATAAAAGTGTAAGAAAGAATGACAATAATCAATAATACTTATTAATAATAATTTCCTATTTGTGTAAGATGCCTATTGGTGTTTAAAGCTAGCTAGCATTATATATGAACAAATTTTCTCTCCCAATCTCCCCCCAAAAGAAAAGAAGCTAATAACTAAAGGTTTTTCACATATACACGTAAAGATTCCTTTGTAGAGATGTAGAGACAAGTTTATTGAGTCTGGCTAATGAAGGATAAGGTTGTTTATTGATCAGGAGGATATTGGTAAGCTAGCTAACTTACCAATACAGCTTTGCGTATTACATTTTATTCTTGGTAAGCTAGCTAACTTACCAGTACAGCTTTGTGTATTACATTTTATTCTTTCTTAGTAATTCATAGACTTTGTTTTGTCTCTTTACAATGTTGATAATATAGTCATTATTACATTTTATTCAATAGAAGAATTCTTTTGCCCTCTATAATTGCGCATACAGTACTCATGAAATTCACTGGTATATAAACAGAACATAATTCTTTATGACTTTAAGTTTGGTATTTATATATGCAGATCAACAGATTTCTAATAATCTAGGTGATATTTGACTCACTAAATATATATGAAAGAGCATTTTTTCGGTATCCAGATCTATTAAATTTTACACTATTTTTAATTTTAAGACTTTTCAGGCAAGTCTAGTTCTTTATAACAATTTTTTTGAATGTTCAATGGTTTTAATTTCCATTTTGATCAAAAAATTCTGTTTCTAATCTTTTCTCCATGTTTAGGGTCTCTTGGTTATGAAGGTAAAGCCTAAAGAAATCTGAACCCTGAACTGTCTGCAAATAGAAAGGATCCCAAAGGTACTCTTACCTAGTTGGACTCAGCAGAGAAGATACTAGGCCAAATAAACACTGCAAAGAAAAAAAAAGTTTATCTTCAATTTGTGTTAGTTTCAATTTCTCTCAGCAAACCATAAAATTATAAAATTAAAAATTGAAAAGAGAAAATTAAGATTTTTATGAAAAGCTGACTCATGTAAACATTTCAGACAATATGATTCCCAGAGATTTATCTGAGTACATCAACTGGATTAAATGGCTATTTATTTATAATTTGTTTTCACTCAAACTCTTGACTGAAAAATTGGAACACATATTTTGGCAGTTATTACATTCATGTACAATTTGGGATATGCTTGAATGTTCCAAAATAAAGATATAAAATATTTTTTGTTATTTTTTTAAGATATGAGATACTTGAACAATGTCACACTTAAAAACCATGCTTTAAAACAGAGAAATGCATTAATTATTTTTAAATTATTGCTCTTACACTAAAAAATTCTCATTTATACAGAAATAACCAAAAGTGGGTATAATCTTAGATTATTATGACTATGTAGTTTCTAAACTCAGCTTTATATATAATAATTTCTGTGTAAACATGTGGATTTGTAATTTTCAGATTTTTAAAAATCTAATGGGAATTCTTTGAAAATTGCAAAAAACTTTTAAGTTAAATTCCTTTAATAATGTGAAGTAGTAAATTATGAAGATTACAGTCTCCATTATTAAAATAGACTGTAGGATTTTACCGAAATCATGTTTCTTTAACAATAGTAAGGAGAGTTTAGTTTTAATTTAAATAATGTGCTAAAACCCAATAAATATTACCAGCAAATTTAGAGGAGAATTTCTTCTTATATTACTTTGTATCTCTTTAAAATTTTTAATTTTAAAATATTACTCGTATTGATTTTTCTTGGAATGTTTTTCTCCTTAAATTTATTCATCTTGAAATAGGACAGTCATTTCAGTGGGAGTGAAATTTCCACATCTTTTTAAAAAAGATATTTAAATAAGAAAAAAGGAATAAGAGCTGAAAAGAAGCATTTCTAGTTATCCTGTTTGATTCACACCTCTAGCTGGCATGTGGACGAAGCCAGTCAGTAATCATTGCATTCTTTAAACCAGACCAAAGCAATTGATTTCCATTATCTAGCATAGCATCTATTACTGTGTACGTGTCTTAGATTTTAGAGGACATAAACTTTTAAACAGAAAGCTCTTAACAAAAAAATCACCTATACCAATTAAAGATGCAGATTCTGACTGCTTTTAAATCACAGAGATAAGTTTTAAATTTTATATTTAACAGTTGAAATTATTGATCATAGATCTAACATAATGTGATTTAAATCATTGCATTTTGTATGTAAATGTAGATACTACTACCCATTAACCTAAATTAGAATATATTAAACCTACTAATGCACCCTTTGCTCTTTTTTTATTTTATGGAATTAATTTCATTTGTCTCTTCTTAAAACATATTATGGTTAAAAGATAAAAGGACTGGATTTAAGTGGTAAACATATTGTCATATATAAATGTAATAAATCAACATATTATACTCCTTAAGATAATATTTAGCCCTTCAGTTCAAAAAAAGAAAATTATAGATTACCTATTGTTTATTCAATAACTTGTAGGACAATGCTCATACTGTGGGAACAAGAAAGTTGCCTAGGATGCAGTCACTACCATGAAGGAAATTATGAAGAAATTAAGTCAAGAAAAAGAAACACTCCTTTATATTAACTGTTAATTTTAAATGTAGGTTTGCAATTTTCAGCAAAAAACTAAGACATCAAGGTGGCATCCAGAAAAATCTTTTGGGACTACACTGTAAAACCTTTGATTCTTAGTATAATGTCTCATGTGCAAGGCAGTTCTGCTTTAAGTTTAAAGAAACACATCTAATTGATTTAAAAGTTATATAATGTGCGTTTAGCTTTAATATTAATGACATTATTTTGATGAAGTATGTATGTGGATAATGAATATGGATGCTTCCATTCAATTTGCATATATATAAAATAAACATAAATTCAAGAGTGAGGTTGTCAAGACTTTCCTCCCCAAATGTATGCTGCTTTAAGTGGCTTTGTTCAACTGCTTAGGGAACTTTTCATTTTGTCATCACCTCTACCTTCTTTCATCCTACTGTAGTAACATGTTAACTCTTGGAGAAATGTGGAGGTATTTCAAATGGAGAAAAATGTAAAATTTGATTTTTTAAAAGGTGTTTACTACATATGTATTTTCTTGACCCATATTACCTTTCAAAACATTATCTTTCATTAAAAATAGATACTTTGTTTTTGTATGTTTATGAAAATGAATAATAAAAAGCTATGACTCACTTAATGTTAGACATAATGATAGACAATTTCAAACTAAAACCCCTGCAACACACCATGTAGAATAAGCCATAATGGAAACAGAATGATTCAAATTCTCCAATACACCTATGCAGCTCCTAGCAATTGACTCATTGGAAAAGTGCCAGGAGAGCATCTGTCTGGCTGCAAGTATGCTGACCTGAACTGTTACACAAGTTAGTTACACTTACAGTTATAGCTAGATCTCTCTTAACAAAAATTTATGGGACCAAACAGGCAGCATCAGTAAGACTGCTCTGTGATGACTAGTCTTTGATGAAGATCAGGGTTTTCAAGGCACAGATGAAGATTAAAGTGGCTATGGTTACTTTTTTTTTTTTTAATTTTTCCTCCCACAGTAATTTTTGAGTCAATGTCCTGGCACAATTTAATAGATAAGACTCTGTTGTGGGTGCTCATTCTCTTACGTATGAGGCTAATTGTGAAGGAAGTTACCTCGCTGCCTGATATCATCATATGGGGGTTCTGCACATTGCTTGCAGTGCCAACACCTTACAGGATGCTTGTACAAATAAGCTATTGATGCTCCTTTTCTCTCAAAATGTAGTTTTATAGAATAGGAACTAGAAAAATATTGTGAGAGATACAATTACAAAAGATTTCATAGAAAGAATATGAATTTCTCATCAAACAATTGAATTATTGAGAGGAGAAGCAATAATTTGTACTACTGAACTGGTTAGTTAAGTTTCGAATTATATTTTGTAAATTGCTGTATGAAATATACCGATTTTTCTAATGCAAAGTTACTTAGATTCTCTCCAGATCTCCCAAACTATTATTTAGTAGATCAGCGATAATATGTGCCATATGACACTGTGGTTCTACATATTTATTTTAATTGAACTGATTTTTTTAAAGTAATTTTCTCTTTTTTTCTATTATACTTTGTCCTCTTTTCTACATCAGGTGATTTATACTTTGGTTATCTGATCAGAACTGACTTTCTATTGAAAGAATGAAGGTTAACAGCATTTTCTGTGTTGTTTTGTATCCTCTCTTATCAACTTTTATCTATCAATGGATGACTCATTGACTTTTTGACTAGTAAAACATTAAAAATATAGAATTGCTGGTTCTTCTGTGTTAACATAATTGTTTTATTGTTTAAGGGAGATATGAGAAAGGAATTATAGAATACATGAATATGAATTTTGAATGTTTACAGAAAAGAACTGTCTGAAGATGTGAGAAAATGACTAGAGAAGAAAAATATGAGAAGCTATGCTGTCTTGAAGAGGTAGAAAAGGAGATTTTGAAAAATAATTTGGATTTGAGGTAACGAACCATGATTTTACAATTGGTGTGGAAAAGATTTTTCTTGGATAGTCAAAGACAAAAACACTTTGCTAAAGGAATCAGGGCAAAAGCATTGCATGTTGAAAACACAGGAAGAAATGAGTAGATGGCTAGATGCAAAGGTACTAGGTCTCTTAATCCGTGCTTAGTGTCAGCCCACACTTGTGTCTGGGCCGGCTCTCAGGAATCGCTCTTATTTTTCCTGTCTGCTTGAACCTTTACTTTTATTCAAGGGACCTGAGTTATGTCACCAATTCTCATATGCCCCATTCTCTGACCTTCTAGTTATTTCATTGTCAATCAAATTATTAAACATAAATAAGTGCATAAATAGAGGTAGTATTAAAAAGTACCTTAGAGATCACCTGTTTTATATTTCATGGATAAGAAAATGGGAATACAGAGAGTCAAATGATTTGCCTCAAGCCAGCCAAATGCAATTTTAAGATTTAACACTTTTGTATAGTCTCATGCCTTACTACTCATTTTCAGCTATATGTGGGCTTTATATCTGTCCTGTGAAATGTTATCTGTTCTTTATAAGCAAACACCTT
This sequence comes from Cynopterus sphinx, assembly GCA_030015415.1. Lineage (NCBI taxonomy): Eukaryota > Metazoa > Chordata > Mammalia > Chiroptera > Pteropodidae > Cynopterus > Cynopterus sphinx. The sequence goes on along the minus strand of CM057386.1, from coordinate 80,458,824 downwards.
TTGAGATGCCAGTAGAGGGGCTTGAGGGTTGGATCACAGCAGAACCAGGTCTAGAATAGCTCCAGCTATTTTTAATACATAATATTTTTTCTCACACTCACCCTTTGAAAAAAGCAGTGAAAAAATTGCTGGAAGAGTCAGATGTACTACTGTTATACATATAAGGTAAGAGTAACTAAAATATAATGTAGCAATCATCTAACATTATTATATGTGCTGCTCAATAGAAATATCAAGGATTTAACTAGCTTGAATAGCACAAATATTTTCAGCAGAAATATGAAACTAGTCTACGGCCATGCCACACTGAACACACCAGGGTCGGGCCTCGTTAGTACTTGGATGGATGGGAGACTACCTTGGAAGACCAGGTGCTGTAGGCATTAGAAAGAAAGAAAGAAAGAAAGAAAGAAAGAAAGAAAGAAAGAAAGAAAGAAAGAAAGAAAGAAAGAAAGAAAGAAAGAAAGAAAGAGAAAGAAAGAAAAGAAAGAAAGAAAGATGAAAATAGATTATAATTTAAATAAGAGGTGTATCACTCAATTATATTACCCAGATTCCTTTGGGGTCCTGTGTGTCCCTCTCTCCCCAAATGCAAGAAGCTCTGTAGAGAATACAAGAATAAATAAAACACAGAGAAATTCTTTATTATCTTGAGGAGGACAGGCTTATCAGTCAGTAATTGAGGTAAAGAGAGATCAGACTAGGGATCAATTCAGTGGGAAAGGGTCAATTATAAGGAATCTCCCCTGCTTTTAGAAACCTAGTAGGTCTTAGGAGGCCTATAGTAAGCCAGGTTTCTTCTGAGAATATGATCTAGCTCCTTTCAGAAATTCCAAGGGGTTGAGAACATCATATCAGCATCCATTATTATTATTTTTTTCCCTTTGAAATACACTAAGATCCCAGGGTACTACTTTAAGGCCTAAACTGTGTGTTTAAGGAAGCTTTGACACTTAAGTCTATACATCTGATGGAAATTTTTCAAGTAAAATCTGTGAACAATTGGCTTAGCTTGAACCCCAACTCTAAGGTTTTTATGTATAAGTAAACTTATTTTTTCTCTTCTCCATTCTTTAGTATGGCTATTCTAAATAAGTCACTCCCTGTTGAAACTACTCTTAGATAGGAATCATGACTTAAAATATTCTTATGGTTTAACAGCAAAACAAACAAAAAGAATGAAAATATCATTTTTTATATACTTAGTTTTGCTCATCAAGCTTTGTCTGAAAACCAGTTTATAAGTCTATATGAGCTCTTAAGAAACCATTGATAAAACAACATGTATCTATCCACTTAGGAAATGAATTTGATAACATGCTTGAATCCTGTCTTGAGTATGTGACTCTCTGTTTCTTGCTGCATATTTGTGTAGTTTTTGAGGGTGAAAGGTGGAATAGAAAGGGAGAAAAAGAAAAGGATCAGATACTGAGGTCACAAGAAAATTGCTATCCTCCTTTTAGTACATTGGTCAATTATAGACATCTGAAACTATGTAAATGCTGTTTTAGAGACGTTAGCATGTTGAAAATATTGGCAAAAAACTAAAGTTCTATTTTGTGTTTGTTCTTGTCTGCACATGTTTGTTTTTTAAATATTCTAATATGATAAATTATTTAATCTATATCGGGCCAATTTTTTTTTTTCTCCAACTCTTTGGCAATAGACAGATTCAAATGAATGTGACTAGTTGTTTTAAGCACTTTAAAGCAGATATTTAAAGTCTAGAAAAAGTCTTACAATTTCTGTATTAAAAGGTTGAGAACACTTTCTTAAAAAAGAATAATGATTGAATACATTTCTCATCAAAGTGAAGGATTAATAGCAGTGAATAAAAGTTTTCTACAAAGTTTTATTCAATGTGTTATGAAAATTCATTTCCTTCTTTTTTTCTCTCTCTGATGTTTTGGCTCCTTGCCCTTTATATAGCTAACCCATTTAGTTTGTCAAATTGGAGAAAGCACAGTAGACCATTTTATATATGAACTAATATTTGTGGGAAAGTGTATGCTCTTTTATTGTCCCACTGTCAGAATGAATTTTTTTTGCAAAGTAATAGATACAGCTAATTAGTTATACATAATTTGTATTTATTGTTTATGTGATTGGTAGAATTTCATTGGTGAGCTGAAACTTTTTAGTATCATTGAAATACTTAAACACTCTCTGAGAAATTTAGAGATGCTCACTGGACCTTTTCAAGCCTTTTATATGGTCTCTGATTTACTAGCTTCAGATCATTTATTTTATTTTAATTAAAAGCAGATGGATCTTTAACACAATAGATGGAAATGACATTTAGCTAGAAAATGTTTGAACTACTAGTTTCTAACTATACCTAATTTTATATCTATGCACTTAAAAATATAACTATTTTATTCAGGTTTTTATACATAAAATTCCAACGTAACAGAAAATAATAATTCATCCCACTAAATGTAAAATTAAAAGCTTCTAGGCAGTGAGAAAAACTTCTCTTTCTGGTTAAAGATGGACCACTTTTAAAGAGATCATCTTTTTTTCTTTAAGACTACATTAGTGTTTCCAAAGAGTCTATTGTTTAATCTGCCAAGAAATTCTGTTTCTACATCAGTAGAAATTTTAAAACTTCAACACGACCATACTATTTCCTCAATAATAGCAAGGGAATTAACTTTAATGCAGTGAATTCACAAGAAACCCCAATGATAAAAAGATGCCTCTCACTCCTATTATTTAATTGATCTTTTTGGAACAGTTCATTTGTACTTCAGAAAAAAAATAATTAAGTGGGTTATTAAGTTCTTTCAAATGTACAAAAACAATGGTGACTAATACCCAGATTCTTTTTATAAAAGGCTTTTTTGTATTTGAACCTTCTAAATTCTAACCTCTAATAGGTGGTTCTAGGCTTACCATTATTATTACTTTAAGCCTAAAACTTCCTTAGTAGAATTGAAATACATTCGATTTAAATTCCTTATACTCATTTAAGACTGCATGAAAAGGATTTTACCAGCACAATGAGAAATATGTTAAATTTCAAAGCATTATACTTTACTCTTCATATCCTGTCTGGTAGTTTAGAGAAAACCACACTGTGTGGCAGGAAAAAAAAAAAAACAAAAACCCCACCAACTGAGCAGTTGGGAGACATAAGTTCTAGCTATTTGAACTTGAATTAAACTTCAATTAACTTCTTTGTGCCTCCAGGTCCATATCTGTTACATGAAGTTCCCAGAGTCTGCAAATCAGCAGTCCTCACTAGATTCAGCATACAGATATGTTTTGCTTGACCCACATGGTCTTTAAAAATAAATAAGTGAAATGATTCTATTAACTTACACTTTCGTCAGCAGTGCAAGTGAGTCAGCTACTCTATATCCTTAGGAATAAATGATACTGTCAAACATTCTCATTCTAGGTACTCTAATGTGTTTATAGTTATATTCCATTATAGATCTAACTTGTATTTTCCCGATGACTAATAAAATGAAACGGCTTTATATATTTCTCAGCCATTTGGGTACCTCCTTCTGTGAGATGCTTGTTTGATTTTCTTTTTTCGTTGGGCCCATTTTTTTTTTACATTGAATTTTCCTTTTTTTTTTTTTTTTGATGTGTTAATAAGTTCTTTAGACATTCTGAATGAGTCTTTTGTTGGATAAATTAATTCAAAGCATGTTCTGTCATTACGTCTTGTTTTCTACTTTCTTAAAGGTGACTTTAGATAAATTAAAATTCTTCATTTTAGTGAAGACCAATATTTTAATCTTTTCTTTTATCATTAATGGTTTATTAAAAATTTTAAAGAAAATATTTCCTTTCTTGAAGGTTCTTAATATATGTTCTTTTGTTATTTTCCAGAAAATTTATCTAAAAATGAACTTGATTGATTTAGTAGATACTCCTTGACACATGCTTCAGGTAATTCAATTTCAAGATATATATCGAATAGAAGAGCATACATTTGTGCACCAAATAATATGTGCAATAATGTTTATAGCAGCGCTATTCGTAATGGCTCAAAATTGGAAGCACCTATTTATTAGTTATAAGATAAATAGTAATATATTTATACAATAGGATAGTATACAGCAAGTAGAAAGAATAAACTACCGTTATATGCATCAACACTGGTAAATCTGACAGCAATAAAGTGATAAAAAGCCATGCACAAAAGAGTAAATGCTATATTTTATTTAAATAAAATTTAAAACTAGACAAAATAATTTTGACAATAATAACTGAATAGTGGTTACTTTTTGTCAAAGAAAGGGTAAGTACATCCCAGGAGAAACACTAAGAAGATATCTGGGTGGCCAATAAATGTTTTATATCTAGATCTGGGTAGAATGTACACATTTGGTAAAACTTCACCAAGTTGTACGTGTAAGATCTGCCTTTTCAATCCCTATTAAGTAGTAAAGAAAGAAAACACTTGCTGGAGCTAATATTTTAAGCACTTACAAAGAGTAGAACATCATTGATATATGGAATAGAACTAACAATAGTTTAGAGTAAACTCTATTAATCTATAAGGCTTCTAACGTCTTGTTTTTCCTAATTTTCTGCATAATAAAAGCAAGTTAATCTTAACAAAATGTCCATTATTGAACATATTGCCTGCCTATTTAGAAACCTTTAAACATTCTCCTCTATCTAGATAAGAAACAGCAAATCTTCAACATTTAAGGTATTTGTAACACAAGGCTCGATATGTATGGGAAATAACAAATATGTATTGGAAAACAATTATATATCAGGTGCATCAAATGGCTAACTTAACCCTTACATCAAACCAATAAGTTAAACAGCATTATACAATATTTAATATTTTTAGGTTGAATACATTGAGTTTCTACACAATCTGAGGTTACTCAGTTAATGGAGAGCAAAAACAGGATAAAAATATAGATCTCTATTACTTCAAAGCAAATACAATTTTTATCACACATGTTGCTTCTTAGTCACATATAAATTTCCATTCTACTTTTTTCAATTTCTCATCTTCCTCAATAATTCATTCCAAACTAATTTAGCTCAAATCAGTCTTACACTTTCTGATCTAATTTTTCCTGATCCTGATTCTGCCAAAGACGTGGAGTACTTTTTTTGACATTTCTTGTCTATAAGTATGTTATTTATTATTTCAGATCACATTTAAAATCTACCTTTATTCTAAAATTTTGATTAACTACCACAGTATGAATAACTTTTTTTCTCCTCTGAAATCTTAACTGTAATTATTGTTGGTTACGAATCATTCATTGTGCATAATATTGTAATACTTTTTCTATGTTGCTTTGAAATGTTATTTAAATTCAGATTTTTTGACTTGATGTTTGTCATATTTTTATAATTATGTTGAAAACTCCCGAGTATAGAGAAAATGTGTATACTTTTTCATCTCTTCCCCCAGAAGTGTTAAAAAATAGTGGAAACTGAAGAAAAGTCTAGAAAAAGTACTATATTGATTAGAGTTTTATAGGCATAGGGTAAAAATACATTTTATGGGGGTCAGTTTTATGAGCACAATTATGCTCTTTATTTGGATACATAGATACATGGAATGCACATGATACCTAGATTAATACCTTAGAGGTTTGTCTAATTTATTAAAAAACAGTTCTTTCTTATCTTATATTTACTTTTTATCATTTACTCTCATTTATCTTTGATCCCCACCACTATGCTCTTTTCAAGACCAACAGCAAATACCACATTGGCCTCATTGGCTGTTTGGCCCCTCAGTAGTTTTTACTACATTTGACTGTTTCCTTTTGGAACACTGTTCTCTACACTTCCATTAGAATGAACTCTTAATTTTTTTCCCACTTTACTGAATACTTCATCACAGTCTCCTTTGCTTGTTCTTTCTCCTCACTCTTTAACTCTTGATGTCAGAGTTCATTCAATCATTTATTCATTCTTTTATTCAATAGCCCTTATTGAGTATCTATAGAATGCCACTAATATAGACCCTGGAGATACAACAATAAACTATATTTTCAATATTCTCCTCTTACGAACTTTTGATGGAGGGAGATGATAATCAAATAAAATATAGTAGATTAGAAGTTGATATGTACCATGTAGGAAAAGAAGTCATGGTAGGGAGGATGGAGAGGATTAGAGCTGGTGGTTACAAAATGAGTAACATAATTCTGGAGCCCAGTGTAAAATAAAAATGTAGGGCCCCTTGTTTGAATATTGTTTTGGGACTGCTTAAGATTAAGGTTCTGAACAGCTACACAGGTCACACGCACATAAAAATTGTTCTGGGCATTTGTAGAAATTACTGATGTAATACTCTAGTGGAGACTTGAAGGAGGCAAGAGACTGAGATACACACATGTACAGGAGGGCAGTGTTCCAGACAGGAGAGTAATAGCAAATGGCACTGAGGCAGGAGCACAGCTGGTGGATATAAGCAAGGGTGAGGCAAGCAGCATGGATGATTGTTTGGAGGGGAAAGTGGGAGAATAAATATTAAGTCTAAGATTTAATGTGGGTCAGATAGGGTCTCATTGGTCACTACAAGGGTCTCGTGTTTTGTTTGTTTGTTTTACTTCAGGGAAGTTTAGAGCACATCTGACTTAATTTTCCCTAGAATCATCTTGCTCCTGTGTTAAAAAATAGATTATAGGAGGCAAGAGTGAAAGTAGCTGGAAAATGATAGTGCTTCAAAAAAGCCTGGTGAGAGATGACTGTGGTAGTAATGATTTAGCAGAGAGAAATGTTTAGATTTGGAATATAATTTGAAGAACCTTGGTATTTGGTTCTAAGACTTCTTTTTTTCTCTATCTTTTTGTGATATTATCCTAGTCTCACAGCCTTATATGATTTTTAAGAACTAATGTCTCTCATGTATATCTCCAAAGCAAGCCAGACATGTCAGCTCCTACTAGACTTCATTTGGATTTCTCATAGATGTTTTAAATATAACATGTCCAGTAAATAATGTAATAAGTGATTCTCTTTTCTAAAGTTGTTCTACTCAATCTTCTCCTTATCAGTATTCACTTAGTTGTTCAAGCTAGAGATGTTGATTCTTTTTATCTCCTAATTCTCCACATTTAATTAATCAGAGATCCTATCACTTATACCCTATATAGAAATCTCGAATCTGTTCACTCCATCCATCTTTACTGCCATTTTACTGATTAGGGACACAGGTTTCTCTTGTAATGTAATTACTGCCTAACTGTTCACTCTACTTCTACTCATGCTGTTTGTAGCAGTTAAAGAATTTATTTTAAGATGCAAATAAGACTGTGTTATTCTCTACTTAGAGCCCTCCAATAGTTTCCCATTGTATTTTAAGGATAATTTAAACTTCCTGCCTTGTTCTATAAGGTCCTGAAAGGACAAGATCTGCTTTTGTCCAAGTTACCCTGTTTTATCTCATGTTCCTCTCTCCATTAGTTCCCTCACTCTCCACTATCCACAGTGCTCTTTTGAATGAATAACTTGGGCAAAGATCGTTCAGAACATTTTCAGGATGGCCGTATTTTTAACAACATAGTATTTTATTTAGGAAAAATCACACTTAATTTGTTTTGCAAAATTCACTTTCTTTCCATTTGGATTCTTCGATACGGAAGAATATTGAAGGGGGGATTTTTCAAATAAAACTGGGATAACTTTATATTGGTTTTATCACAGAGGACAGAAAAACTATCTTCTGAGCTTCAGTCTTTACCTCCATCCTTATTAAGATATACATTAAAACATTAAAAGAAATCATAGGGCAACAAGACAACGTGAAATTAAAGACACACATTTGATTGTTTCTCACCATATGCTATCACCTTATTTGATGGTGACTGTAGTTTGTGGCCTTTTCATGTCACCAGAGGTCTTGAAAGGAACCAACACATTCAACACTTGAATATGCTCAGTCTCTAACTCTCAGTGATTCTAAAAGATCCATTACAAACTGAGGTGATTAGATGGGAATGAAGCCACTTGTGGGCCAGAATTGAAAAATTTCAAGCAAGTTTTATCTAATGACATTCAGTAAAATTTACCCTACCTACAAAACCAAAAAAAATTGAGAATTATTTTTAAAGACACAGTTAGTGCCCGCGAAGAATTCAATCTAATAGGACATGTGATAAATAAACATATCATGGTAATATTGTTTAGTAAATAGGATATAAGATCAAGAAGCATCTAACCCAGTCAATGGAAGGTATCTTAAGGTCAAGAAAGTTTCTGTAATGGGGTAATAATACTGAAATAAACATGAACTAAAAGAATAGGATAAGTGGAGAAGTAGAAGCAGTACATGCCAGACAGGGAAAGCCAACTTGATAGATGGTCGCTTAGGTTAAGAGGCCATGAAATGGCTGGAAAAAGAGATTTTCACTAACAGGAGAGAATGTGGTGATAATATCAGATGGAAAAGAGGTTCCACAATCATAGGTCTCAAGATCAAGCAAACTACTCTATAGTCAAACATTCTCCTTTTGGTGCAGACCAAAGGCATCTTCTTATGGGTATTTCTGTCTCAGCTTTCTTATAACAAAGATCTTCTGAGGAGTACCCTTATATCTAGCTGCCCACTTTGGAAAGGAGGTACAATTCAAGCTACAACAGTATCTGCAGGCATTTACACTTTTCTTATAACTCTACTTTGATGGTTTAAATATTTTTTTCTACAATGTATCTATTCAAATATTAACAAGTCAGAACATACCCTAAAAATGATACTTTGCTGTTGCAAGTCTGTAATAATAAGATTATACATTTCAACACCTAAATGTGATACCTTCAAAAAAGTATTTTAATTCATCTTTATTAAAGAATTAAATGAGGGAAAAAAATGAAATTCGAACTGTCTTCTTTTAGGTTTCTCATACTATTGTGGAAAGTATGCTGAACTTTCGTTGAAAACTATCCTTTGATCTCAGTGAGTACAGATATCCTGTACTTCATATACTGTACAATGTGTTTGTTTTGTCATTAATACTAATCCTACTTTGATTTCTTTGAACTCTTGGCAACAGGTAATTCAACTTAAGTCTTTTCTAGACAGTCTTTTCCTTTCTTTGTTGGATGATGAAATTTCTCTGGCATTAATACTCAAAAAGACTGTCTACTTTCCCTTTCCTCTTTTAATTATCAGATATATTGTTAGACTGCATCCAAGAAACCAATTTAGCATTTGAATTGAAGAAGAAAATATTAATTTAAGCAGTTTCTGACATCTGTTAAAAAGGGGAGTTCAAAAGACAATTAAAAAGTTAATCCAAAACTTCTAGGATAAAAAAAAAAATCATGCTTGTTAGCAAATAGCTCATGGATATGATCTTTTGTATGTCTTTTTCTTTATTTTATTTTTGTACTATTGTGCTGCAGATATACTGAAAATCTCCAATATAAAATGTTTTACAAATGAATTGTGATCTTTGTTTTTCAAATTAATTAATTTATTTTTAGTATGGTGGTATTGGTTAATAATATTGATGATCTTTGTTAAAAATTGATAATTTGGCAAAAATATACAGTGATGAACATGGAAAAGTATGTTTTTAGATTTTTCTAAACTAATTATACTTACCAAAATAAAATTGTGATCAATATCAAAATTAAATCTCATTTACTCCTAAGATTTTCCAAGCAATATATATTTGCACAACACCTGGCAAATTTCTAGATATCACACCTGGTAGGAGCAGATGAAATTTATTTGACTAAGTCTTCCAAACATACGTATTTGCCAAATCTTTGATACGACAAGTATTTATACCCAAAGGCAGCCATTTATTTATTCTTTGCCAATTCATAAGTGCTTTCTTCTAGCAGTGGATTGCATTTCCGCTGGCATTTGCAACATTGACGACCCAACATTGTTGTTGTATGTGAGAATACATATGCAGAGAGATTGCTATCTATCCAAAACATCGGAATGGAAGTTGCAGTTTATAGGAGGTTTTAGAGCTAAATGTCAATATAAGACTCTTGACTTTAAGAAGAGTTCTAACAAAGGAAGGAAGTACATGTACGTTACTGAAGGGCCACTTCTGAAATATTTGATTACAGACAAAAATAGGATTACTTCAAAGGTCTTTTATAAGGGGGAAGATAGGAGTCAGACAGTCTGATAACAGAAAAACTTCTGCTTTCTACTTTGGGGTCTCCCTATAAAGCAACTGGAAAATGTTCTTCAAGTGGACATGTAAGCAAAAGGTTATCATGGAAGCTATTTGCAGATATAACTTAGGTGCTAGCAGAAGGGTTGACAAGGAAATGGTTTGCTTTAAAGTGATTCTAAACAATGAAAACAACATGCCCATGGTTAAGTTGTCTTTCTCACTATATGTTGTAAAGAGATTGAGCCTTTATGACTAAAGCAATGGATGCTTAGAGTTCTTTATTTGTGATAATGGTATAATGAAATCTATAGCAGATGGGAACAAAGAATTATGTATTCCAATGCTATACTGTAAAAAACATACTATCACTAACAAGATGATAAAATAATTAGATTTAGAATATAACCATCAGTGATTAACTTTGTCCCAGTCATGTTTTCTTCCAGAACGTACTCTGAACGCATAAAAACTAATTTGTCTTCATTCTTTTAAAGAATGTCATCTTTTGTATACACTCTTCAAATCAACCAAGGAAAAGGTCCTTTTGGCATTTGCTGTTTAGTTCCTTAGAAAAGTCATTACAAAAGAATTTGTAGTACTAGTATACATATATATGTGCTTGTTTGCATATAATAGCTATGGTTATTTTAAATTTAAGGGATGAGGAGATTTTATGTATAGCAAAATGCTGAATTTTAATGAGTTAGTGTCTACTGTTGTCACTAGATGTAAAATGGCTAGTTAAATAAGATTTGACTTGAGACATGAAGTACAATGCTATCATAAATTATCTTGGACTCCCCAGGGATATTTTGCTTATATTCAGTGCCAAAATAACCAATCATGTAAGTAAAACAACTGTGAACATGGGAGTCAAATTTGATATTTGCCTCAAATTATCTAGTAAATTAAATAAAAGCACAATCAAATAGAATTCAATTACATATTGATAATGTACAGATAAAACTCTTACAATTAATATGAACATATAAATTTGCTGCTATGGTGAAAATCAGAAAGTTCCTAGAAATTCATATTTAAAATCTAGTTTTTGAAGAAATAATTTATCAAACCTGCTCCCACAGTGGCTGTGTCAACTCTAACCTAGAATAACTGTGTCATGTAGCCATCTCTTCAGTCTCCAAAGATATTATGGAAAGCCACTCAGGTAGTTTTGCTATTTCATTAGTTACAAAATCAAAGAAAAACTTACACAAATTTCAGAATTTTGTTTGGTGGAGAATTCCATTTAATAAATCATAGATAATGTTCATTATTTGTTAATAATTCAGAACCATTTCAAATTTCTATCTCAGTTTTCAAGTAAATCTCATTCTGGAACACATTTGACACAAAAATATCTGTCTTAGACATGAGTCTCACTGTAGATACTAAAATATGTCAAAAAGAGTAAAATTTCTGATAAAAATGTGATTTAGATATGGTAGAGTCATATCTAATCTCTTAAAATTAACTAGGATCTTAATGTGAAGTACCACATAACGAGAAATTGGCCTGAATAATTTCTGTAGAGCTTTCGGCACTTAATTTACTGAGCAAAAATCATTTTCGGTTTCTGTCTTTAAGTATTCCAAATACCCTGCACTATAAAAATAAAACTAGTTGTCAGGTGGTAAGGAATTTGAAGTACTTCTGAGTTCAAGAGGTCTTCTAATCTTAATTGAAAGGTACACGTTTGCTGGAAGCTGCACTTCCCTTTGATAGAGTACTTATGCCATGGGGCTGTGGCTTCCTTTCTCCTGCTGCTTATATTGAATATAGTTAATATTCCATTATATAATAATTCATTCTGTAGCCCTTCTCAGAAGATGAATTTACCTCCAGTTCTTCCAAGAAAATTAAAGGTGTGTGATTTGAACTAAATCAATTTTTTACTTCCATAGTTAACAATTTTTCAAAATCTGTTTTGTTCCTTCATTCTCTTCTAGTTTCAGATGAATACATCTTTAATCTCCCTTTAAAAGCTAATGCCTCTACCTACAATTTGACTCATTCTCCTAACATTACAAACAATCTCAGGTTTGGGGGTTTTTCATTGTCGTTGCTGTTTCTACCTTAAATGACAACATTAAGCAAAACAAGAACTATCACAATCATCATGAAAAAGAACAATCACAACAAAATTTTAACTTCTATCCTGACCCTTACTTTAACCCTCTATTCATCATGCTCTAATCTTCTTCATGCATCCAATCTTAAACCTATTAAAATTTGGTTTCTATCTCTTTGACTTTGCCAAGACTATCTTGCTGCATTTAACCTAGAAGATTATTCTATTTGCATACTTTTATTCTGAGCAAACTCATTTAGTTTCATAACTTTATCCCCTCTACACTAATAATTTCAAAATTTTAATCTTAAGAGCCAAAGCTGTGCATCCAACTACTTGTGGACATCTCTATGTTCCATGTACACCTCAAGCTAATACATTTCCAAGATTGAACTTTTCATCTTTTCCTCCAAATCTACTCCTCCACCTGGATTCCCTACCTTGGTAAATATCCCCACTTTTTACCCAGTGGCCCACTCAAAACTGATCCTCAAACTAAATGATGTATTTATTTTTTACTCTTTATATCCAATTAGCCTTCACTTATGGAAGTTATACCATCTGTAGCACATTCAATATCACATCTTTCCCATCAGTCCTCTAAAATAATGTCAAAATGGTCTTTCTTAAAAGACTATATTTATCCTGGCTACCGCTTACTTAAAACCAAAAATATAACAGAATATAGTCTAAATGGTGAAGCATGTCACACTGCCTTCCAGAAAAAGCACACAAAGTATATACTGTTTATGATGCACCATTTTCTGGTCTGTCCCTCTGTATCACAACATAGTTTTTTGTGTGTGTGTGTTTAAGGTTCCTCTACCCAACACATTCATCTATATTTTGTATACTGAGTACGGCTGAATGTAACATTCAGCTCAAAAACCACCAATATACCAAAGTTTAGTAGAAAGAAACTCCTGAGTGAAATAAACCAAAGTTTTAAACATTTCTCTGTATCTTAATAGTTGTTGAATTTAGTCATTTTCTTAAAGCTTATAAATCTGTTTCTTCATCTCAAAATGAAGCAATTAATGCTTTTAGAATATAGTTGTTATGAGTAGTAAATGATATAATATGTGTAAAGTACCCAGCAGAGTACCTGATGTCATTGAACAAATGATAATTCTCACTTAACTTTGTTTCCTAGTAGTAATCTCTCCCTAGACACAGATTCAGCTCTCAGCTCTTCCTGTATGACATTGGCCAAGTTATTTAACCTTTCTGCACCTCAGTTTTCTCACTTATAAAGGTGGATAATAAATGAACTGGCCTCATTTACTATGTATGAATTACCTATATTCTTATAGGAGTATGACACCTATTTTTCCTTTTAATTATAGTTATTTATGATTTTATTTTTGCCATTACCAGCTTGCAGTGGCGTAACCTAATGTAAACTAATACAGAAGAAATTAATTTGCTAAATGAATCTGAAACATTCTAAGGGTAAAATTAATATTGATTAGTAATAATATTTATTCTTTATGTGTTTTCTTTTTCTCTTTCCTTTTTTAATTATTAACACAAAGGAATAAAGATAAGCCAACAAGGAAAAAGGTACATAGAAAAATGTTAGAGAGAAGCAGAATCTTGCTGACAAAAAAGGAAAATTACCTCTTTTATGATCAATTGAAGTGGTCAGGGAGCCTAGTCAGAGTCAAAGTACAGGATAAAGCTCTCAGGGAAGCTTTGAAGATCAAATTAGTTTAGAAAGGAAGAGGGAAAAAGTCTCAGCAAAGTTGACAGGAATAAGTTTCAAGATGAATAAAGTTAAAATTATAGAAACATTACATATGTATGGATATGTGTATATGTGTACATATAGATTGCCTAATTTAACTAGGGCCTTCAGACTTGTTTTGGAGTTTTCCTCCTAAGTAACAAATTTTCAGACACCAGTACATATTACACATAGACATGTTTGTCTTTGCTAAAACAAAGAATTGAGAAGACTTACACAGGCCTGTGGTGATTTAACTGTGGCCAGGCACTACTGGTGTGGGAGAGAAATGAGCCACATAGCTGTATTAACTGCTTTCTCTTGTTTATACTCATAGAAAAAAAAATGTTCTTAAGAATAAAACTCATATATAGCTTATAAACTAAGTTAACATTACTTCAAAATTACTTTTTATATTACTAAATACCACCAGTTCTTAATTGCTGAAATAGAGACATGCCCACACATCAGATGATAGACTGCTGTGAAATGTTCAATAGAGAAAAATCCTACTGGGATAAGTTCAGCAGAGAATTTACTAGTTCAGTTCTTCATAGGCATCCCACTGATAGAATTTCAAGGAGCCACAGAGCACTGATCAAGATTTAGTAAGATACCTACTGCAAATTTAACCATTAGATAAAATTTAGCTGGAAATTGCCTTTATCTTCTTAACCATTGGGCAAGATTTTGACATTGAAATTGAAAAGTAGAATCAACTGTTCAAGAATCATATCTTTAATATCATAGTTGATTAAAAGAATAAGATTTGAAAAAATTGTCAACCAAAATCTAAACTGAATATTGTTTTTGGAGTTTTTGGTACATTAACTAATCATCAAGAAATTAAATTTAACAAAGTTTGCTCATATACAGAATGTGTTGGTAGTAGTTCTAGTGTAGTAAATACTAGAATAATTCTGATAACGATTGCTGAGAACAAAAGGTGGGGTATATTCAGATGGAGAGCTGTTTGTTAAACTTTTAAGCTGAAGGGAAGAAATCCTTCTGAATCTTCCAAACCAAGGTGTCTAGGACTGGGGAGCTAAGTTATAATCTCAAAACAGCTTTTTGTCCCATTGTTTAGAGGGAATAAAATTACTGAGAAAGCATTATCTTGATTAGGCCAAGTTTCTCATTAGATTTAGTTGAAGCATGAAACACAAGGATTTCACTGTAAAATTTATTTTAATACAAGCATGATTTATGATTTGCAATGTATAAGGCAAATGATGCAATAACAAACAAGCATATTTCCAGCTCTCAAGATTTTTGACTCTTATATGTAATTTCTATTCATACTAGAAAAACGAAATCAGAAATAAGGCATACTTTTAGGATGCATCTTCTATATTAAAAGACATTTTGTAGAAAACAAAACTTGCATAGTAAATGTTCATGGTTTGGCCCTTGGTCCTGGAAGTCTAAACAATCTGCACTAGAAAGTAAAAAGTCAGAGAAAGAAAGCACACAGTAAACCACAACACATGTAAAAAGGTAGGAAATCATACAGAGTAGTTTATTTTGTGAAAATAATAGAACTGAAGAGAAATAATCTATTCCTGGTTTTGTACTTCTGTGTGTAAGGCATGGTATTGAGCACAGTGAAGACAGAAACCACATGTCATGGTTTTTATGCCCTTGTACTGTCCCCACTCCTTGAATATAGGCTGGGCCTGTGACTAGCTTTAGCCAATAGATATGGAGGAAGTTAACATTGTCATTTCTAGCTCACATCCTAAAAAATCTGACAGCTTTCACTTTTGTACTTTTGGGAGCCCCAAGCCACCATGTAAAGGGTCTGGCTACCCTGCTTGAGACACTATGTAAAAGGACATGGAGAAAGTCTGAAAGACTAAGTTGAAACAGAGTAGCCCAGACATCTAAGCATCCCAGACAAATGTCCAGATGACTTCACCCTCAGGTGATATCGGAATTCAACCCCATAGGATCCTAAATAGAACAGAAGAAAACTGCCTAGGTGGACTCAGTTAACTTGCAGAACTGTAGGAGATAACAATGTTGTTGGCTTAAGTAACTAAATTTTAGAGTTATATCCTTTTCAGCAATATATAACATTAACAACAGTATTTGTTGTAAAAAAAAAATAGAGCCAGAAAAAGGATATGCTAATTAGATATGACCTTTTTTCATTGTTTCTGTTTTCACTAAACTACTTCAATTGGGACTGGAATTGGTTTACTAAGAAAATACATATAAATATAAAGCAATGTATCTTTAGAAAGACATATAAAAGACACAAAATTCATTTATAGGTATGTAGTTTTTCTCTTTTCTTTTTATTTGTATATTTTAGCTTTGAACCATATATTTGTAAGAGAACATAACAAACTCAAAATAAAGACACATTAAAATTTGACCTGTTTTGATGTAGCTATGCTGTAGTCTGCCCACATCTGCACAGAACCACAAAGATGCCACAGAATGCAAATTAAAACCATGGATGTGAAGGATGGAAATAAGTATCTACACTAAGAACTTGGGGTAACTTATTTAAACCCAAAATTAGACAACAAATTTTGGTTACCAGAATCTTCTTCCCCTCTGAGAGAGAGGAAACATCATATGTTACAAATCATTAACAGATGAAAAGAAGATTGTATATTTAACTGGAGGAATAAACTTGAGCTGGACTGAATTATTTAATAATGGGAGAATTTTAAAACATATATCCTTTTGTATGTGCTGTATATCAGTCCTCTCTAACTTGACAATTGAAAGATTTTTTTTTTTTTTTGCCAGTGGATAAGATATGTCAGTAGCCCAAATGCAAATCTCTCATTCATCTTACCGATAAACTATAAAGAACAATGAAAGAACAAATAAAATCACAGAAAATGCCTTCAGTATAATCAGAAGACAAAATAACTAAAGACTTCAAATTACTTTAAAAAAAATCCAACAGAGCTAATTCTTCAGCTCCTGCTGTAAACCTTTACAAATTGCTAGGGTAGTATGGGGAAGTTGTGTAGGAGAGAGAAAAGACATTGAATAAAATCACCTTCAAAAGAAAGTCAATCTCAAGTGTGAAAATACTGAAAAAATGTCCTTGTAAATTAGAGCTTTGACTATATGGAGCAGACTTAAAAGTTCCCTGGGATTCAATAAGTTTTGATAACACAATGTTTCTGATGTAGGTAAAATGAGAAAAAAAAAAAAAAACAGGCAATTTGGGAGATTGTTTCATAATAGGAGAAAAAATCATTTCACTCTTGAAAGACACAAAAGTTAACTTTAAAGACATCTCTATTTTGGACTGGATGACTCTGAATCACAAAAGAAAGAGAGAGGAAGAAAGGGAGAGAGAGAGGAACCAGCACAGAATTATTAGCTCTGTCTGCTGAGAGACTATGTCTCTCCAGTAACATTGAGTACTATTCATATCTTGATTCTCAAACCATTCTCCAGTATAAGAAATCAAGACTACTTGGAGAAATGGCTGACTCCTGGCTGGCACAGAAAAAAGACAAGATAAGCCTGGACTATAAAGATGTATTAAAAAAATGATTGGGTCATGTCAAAAAAATCTAGGAGCTTGCTCAAAGGGGATTCTAGTGACCAATGCTAGGACAATTTGAATTTCAAAATAGTGATAATAATGAATTCCAACCCATTAAAGAAGATAAAAAGCCATAACTACACTGATACAAATGAATGAATGAATGAATAAGAAGAAAAGCTCTTTTTTTTAGAGAAGAATGCCAACTAATAAATTTGGAGGAAATGGTGATTAGCAATTTGGTTTTCATTAGAGTAATAATTATCATTGCAAACTAATGAGTTAAAGTTTGATGAGGAATAGGAAATTTCAAACTCCTAAGTATATCCCCAAAAAATATTATTTGCAAGGGAAAGGTAGTAGCTCTATAGTGGGGGAAATGTGGCAGATATCACCTTATGCAAATGATCACAATTAACACAGCCAATAATAGGCCAAATCCACATACACACCTCTTTCTAGGTTGCAGAGAGAAAGCCATTACTTCTGTAATATTGTCAAATAGACATATGTGAATCATATTATGAGAGAACATCAGACAAGCTGAAACTGAGGAACATTTACAAAATAACCGCTCTGTATTCTTCAAATATATCCAGGTTATGATAGTCAAAAAAAAATCTACAGAACTGCTCCGTATTGAAAAAGACTAAAGGCTGAACAATTACATCTAATGTGTAATATTAGACTGAATCCTGGACCAGATTTTTTTTTATTTTATAAAAAAGTTATTGCAACAACTTGAAAATTTGAATAACACTTGTAGATTAGATAATATATTGCATTAATGCTAACTTTCTGATTTTGAAAGTTAGTGTAGTTTTATATTGGAGTCTGTCCTTGTCTTTATGAAATATACATGGAAGTATCTAGGGTTCAAGGGGCATTATGTGACTTTTCAAACTTCAAAGTGCATGAAGATTCTTACTGTCATTATATCTATCTCAAAAGAATAAGGTACTAAAAATTAGAATGCAATTAAACAGTCAAATCAGAATTATTTTCTTCAAATAAATTAAAGACACAGCAAACAGAAGATGCTTTTTAGGAGGTTGGGGAAAATATCAATGTTCTTTGCAACATCAAATTGAACAGTAAAGAATCTATCTATCTATCTATCTATCTATCATCTATTTATAACTATCTATCAATCTATCTATCTATTTGTTATCTATCTATCTATCTATCTATCATCTATCCATCTAT